>CM022752.1:45504928-45519928 GCA_012411365.1 Ameiurus melas
GTTAACATCCAACGTCTAATGTCCTTTACACAATCCTCAACTTTACTAAGATTCTGTCTGTCCTCTGGCTTCGCTGAAACATACAGCTGTGTATCATCAGCATAACAGTGGAAGATAATTCCATGTTTACGAATAATTTATCCTAGAGGTAACACATATAAAGTAAAAAGCAGTGGGCCTAAAACAGAACCCTGTGGAACTCCAAAAGTAACCTCAGTACGCATGGAGAAATCACCATTTATATCTACAAACTGATAACGATCGGTCAGATAAGACCTGAGCCAGGAGAGGACTGTTCCCTTAATGCTAACAACATTTTCTAATCTATAATCTATGAAATGCGTTCATATTCTGTTAAATCCCTTACACACACACACTGATTTTCTGGTCAGGTGTGTAATTCTGGTTTTTCCACAAGCCAGTGTTAAAACACAGACACACACACACACACACACACACACACACACACACACACACACACACACACACATACACTCCTGCTCATTCTAACCTGTAGAAGGTAGAAGTGTGCACACACACACACACACACACACACACACACACCATGGCGAGTGTTAGGATGTTACCGAGTGGACTGTTGATCTTCTCCTCCGTCCCTGACCTTCTCTTCATACCTGAACTTGTGAGATTATTCTTACTTTACTTTATTTTAAATAGACAGGAGGGACTCCTGTGTGTGTGTGTGTGTGTGTGTGTGTGTGTGTGTGTGTGTGTGCTTGATGCCCTGAGAAACACCGCCGTCCTATCCAGGAATATTCCCACTTCAATCCCAGTGTTCCCAGGAAAGACTCCGGATCCAACAGCACCCTGACCAGGATAACGTTCTCACGAACAGAGAGAGAGGGAGAGAGAGAGAGAGAGAGAGAGAGAGAGAGAGAGAGAGAGAACGGCATCATAATGAAATTCAGCATTTCATGAATTATCCCACTTTACAAAACGGAGTTGGAAAGCTATATTTTTGCAGATGGAAAACAGCATTTCAGTGTGGAAGGAAGAGCAAAGTGTGAGCTTTCATTCTTCTACAGTAATCGTGTTGTCATTGTCTGTGTGTGTGTGTGTGTGTGTGTGTGTGTGTGTTTGTTTGTGTGTGCAGGTATTCGGAGGCTTGGTGTGGATTTTAGTAGCATGTACTAAAGTGGTTCCTAATAATCCTCAAGTGTATGTCGTGACTGTGTCACTGTTCTGCTTCATTGTCACCTTCATCTGGATGATGATGTTCCTGTATGGAGTTCATCACAACAGAACCTCCTGGGCAACTGCAGTAAGTTCTGACCAAACACACACACATACAGTGGAGGGTGTGGGAGAGTGTTGGAGAGTGTAGGAGTCTGTAGGAGGGTGTGAGAGAGTGAGTGTAGGAGTGTGTAGAAGAGTGTGGGAGTGTGTGGGAGAGTGTAGGAATGAGTGGGAGAGTGTGGGAATGTGTTGTAGTGTGTAGGAGGGTGTCGGAGGGTGTGAGAGAGTGTAGGAGAGTGTAGGAGAGTGTAGGAGGGTGTGAGAGAGTGAGTGTAGGAGTGTGTAGAAGAGTGTGGGAGTGTGTGGGAGAGTGTAGGAATGAGTGGGAGAGTGGGAATGTGTTGTAGTGTGTAGGAGGGTGTCGGAGGGTGTGAGAGAGTGTAGGAGAGTGTAGGAGAGTGTAGGAGGGTGTGAGAGAGTGAGTGTAGGAGTGTGTAGAAGAGTGTGGGAGTGTGTGGGAGAGTGTAGGAGTATGTAGGAGTGTGTAGGAGAGTGTAGGAATGAGTGGGAGAGTGTGGGAGTGTGTGGGAGAGTGTAGGAGTGTGTTGTAGTGTGTAAGAGGGTGTCGGAGGGTGTGAGAGAGTGTAGGAGTGTGTAGGAGAGGGTAAGAGTGTGTAGGAGCATGAATGAGAATGTAGGAGTGTGTTTGAGAATGTGGGAGTGTGTAGGAAAGTGTAGGAGGGTGTAGGAGGGTGTGAGAGAGTGTAGGATTGTGTGGGAGAGTGTGGGAGTGTGTAGGAGAATGTAGGAGGGTGTAGCAGGGTGTGAGAGAGTGTAGGACTGTGTAGGAGAATGCAGGAGAATGTTGGAGCATGTAGGAGAGTATAGGAGTGTACGAGAGTGTAGGAGAGTGTGGGAGAGTGTGGGAGAATGTGGGAGAGTGTAGGAGTGTGTAGGACTGTGTATGAGTGTGTGGGCGAGTGTGTGAGTGTGTAGGAGAGTGTATGAGGGTGTAGGAGAGTGTGAGAGAGTGTAGGAGTGTGTGTGAGAATGTAGGAGTGTGTGTGAGAATGTGGAGTGTGTAGGAGAGTGTAGGAGAGTGTGTGGGAGAGTGTAGGAGTGTGTAGGAGAGTGTGGGAGAGTGTAGGAGTGTGTGGGAGAGTGTGGGAGTGTGTAGGAGAGTGTAGGAGAGTGTGGGAGAGTGTAGGAGTGTGTAGGAGAGTGTGGGAGAGTGTAGGAGGTGTGTGTGAGAATGTGGGAGTGTGGGAGAGTGTAGGAGAGTGTAGGAGAGTGTAGGAGAGTGTAGGAGTGTAGCAGTGTGTAGAGTGTGTAGGAGAGTGTAGGAGAGTGTAGGAGAGTGTAGCAGAGTGTAGGAGTGTGTAGGAGAGTGTAGGAGAGTGTAGGAGAGTGTGGGAGAGTGTAGCAGAGTGTAGGAGTGTGTGGGAGAGTGTAGGAGAGTGTAGGAGAGTGTGGGAGAGTGTAGCAGAGTGTATGAGAGTGTGGGAGAGTGTAGGAGAGTGTATGAGAGTGTAGGAGAGTGTAGGAGTGTGTGGGAGAGTGTGGGAGTGTAGAGAGTGTGGGAGAGTGTAGGAGTGTGTAGGAGAGTGTAGGACAGTGTGGGAGAGTGTTTAAACTCTATCTGCGGCTAAACCCTTCAAGAGGATCGTTCACAGCAGGGGTGTCAAACATATGGCCAAACATTCATTATTACTACACTGTGTTTTTATACACGCTAAAATTAGCAGTACAGTAATCACACACACACACACACACACACACACACACACACACACACACACACAAAAAAAAAACCACACACACTGCCACCTGCTGGGTGTGTGAGCTTCCCCTAACCAGGGGTGTCAAACATACGGCCCGCCAGTGGGTCCAGTCCGCCCCCTGGGCCCCCTGGGCCAGACTGGGACAGTACTAACGAGTATTCACATAAAATCAAACGGTACCCAGTTTTGGTACTTGAACGCATCCTTGTAACATTAACGGAGTGGAAGCGTGTCTGATTTTCCGAGCCGGACTTGAACGCAGTGTTGGTCGCAGCGTTGTTCCCCCCTCCTCCGCCCCCTCACATCACTTCACCTGTTGGCCCTGACACCCTCATTAATAAAATATCTCTGTCCAAAAAGAGAAAAGTGGACACAGAGTGTCGGGTTTTCCAGCAGAAATGGACCTCATCCTATATGTTCACGGAGGTGAATGGGAAACCTGGTACGCATGCAACAAGTTTCGGTACATAAGGAATATAATATTCGGCGCCACTATGAACCCCAGCATGGCGAACAATACAACATCCTGCAAGGAGAAGTGAGAAGACAGAAGATCCACGAATTGTTGGCGAGTCTGAGGAAACAGCAATCTGTTTACACCCGGAACCGAGATGTCAGTGATGCTGCAGTGAAATCCAGCTACCTGGTTGCTAGCAAAATAGCATTAGCATCAAAGCTGCACGGTGAGGGGGAGTTCATCAAAACTTGCATGCTGGAGGCTGCTGAAATTGTGTCCCGAGAAGCGGCAAGCGTTTGCTAATATTAGCTTGTGGAGGAATATTGTGGCAGACAGGATTTCCGAACTATCGGCAGATTTAGACCACCAACGGAAACAAAAATGGAGTCATTTCTGGCATTTTCTGTTGCAATTGATGAGAGACAGAGTAGTTATATCATACACTTTCTGTCAAAGTGATGATTTATGACACGACACATAGGGTGATAAATCATCACTTTGACAGAAAGTGTATGATATAACTACTCACGGACATTACGGATGTCGCTCAATTGGCCAGATTCAGTCGTGGACTTGACGAGACTTTGACGGTCACAGAGGAGTTTCTTGAGCTGGTGCCTATGACAGACACCACACCGGCTGAGGACACTTCTCGCTCCGTCGTTGGAGCGCTGGACAGAGTAGGGGCGGACTGGTCTACAGATGGTGTGCCGTCGGTGGTCGGGAAAAGTTTTGGACCTTTCGTTGCATTTTGCATCAGGAGGCGTTATGCTGCAAGTCGCTAAAAATGAATGAGGTCATGGAGGTGGTTTTCCGAACTGTACATTTGATCCGAGCCAGAGATCTTAATCATCGTCAGTTTGACAGCCTTCTTGATGTCGGTAACATTTCCCATGGACTGCCATACCACTCAGAAGGAAGGTGGTTAAGCAGAGGTGCTGTACTGAAGCGCTTCTTTGATCTACGTGGGGAAATCAAACATTTCATGGAGAAAAAAGGAAAACCTGTTGAACTGGAGTGCCCACTGTGACTGCAGGACCTGGCATTTCTGGTTGACGTTACAGATCACTGGAACAATCTGAATACAATGTTACAAGGACGTAAAAAAAAATGGTCACACGGTATTATGACAACATTCGTGCATTCAAGATAAAGCTCACGTTATGGGAGACGCAGATGGCAAGCGGTGACCCTGCTCATTGTCCCTGTCTAAAAGACGTGTGCGCAGCAAGCGTTAATCCTGACCTCAGACATTTTATAAGTATCTCCTGCCAGGCTATCCTAAATGAACGACACTGGCAGCAGAAATGATGTGCATGTTTGGGACTACTTACCTTTATGAATATCAATAAAACAAAGCTGCGCTCAAAGCTCACGCATAAACACTTCAATGAGATTCTACAGTTGGTTGCTACACAGGACATGAAACCTGATATTGAGGCACTTGTTCTGGCTAAAAGATGCCGAGTTTCAGGATCGAATTCATAGTGAAACTACTAAACCCTGTGGAATGCTGCGTTCAACTTTACACTTAAAAATAGCTGTGAAATAAATATTTTCTGTAATAGTTGCTGTGAAATTCAGTGTTAGTCAGCAACAGAGTAACTTCCAAAGAGTTTTGTTGAGTATTAGATCATTTCTTGTAAATGCCATACGTGTTATGTATGTGCGGTTTTTGTTATTTGTTTACATTTGATGCATTTTTGTAGGCTGAAAGATGCCAAGTTTTAGGGACAAATTTAAATGTGTTGTTAATCGTCACACTGAGTGATAGTGTTGTTGAAATTGCGCATACTTTTCTTAAAAATTCTTACGCTGTTCATAATATGTTTTGTAAAAGAATAAATCATTTAAAACGAAGAATTTAATCGTTCTTCTTCTTTGCGGTTATTAATACAAAGACAAAAAGTGGACTCGTTACTTCGATGTCATTTTGCACTGAGTTTACTGGTCCGGCCCCCTTCAGGTCGGATTAAGCTGGATGCGGCCCCCGGACCAAAATGAGTTTGACACCCCTGGTTTACAGTCATGACTCATTTACACAGCACTGAGAGAATCCCAGCAAATCTCGGCTGTGTGGAACAGAAGTAAACGCTCCCCTGCTGCTGTGTCTGTGGTTAGTGTGAATGTGGAGTAATCCTCACCTTCCCCTGCTGAGATCACAGCACTCTCCTCCTACTGACTCAGACGTTCTGTAGTACAGATGAGAACGAGTGTGATATAAATGTGAGGTGTTTGTGCTCTGTAAAAAAAAAAGAAAGTAGAATCTTACAATGTAAATGTTATCTTTAAAAATCTGCAATATTTGTACAGCTGCTCTGCTGTGTGTGTGTGTGTGTGTGTGTGTGTGTGTGTGTTTGTGTAGGACTTTGTGTATCACAGTACAGCTGCTCTGTTGTATCTCAGCGTGTCAGTGCTCCTGGCGTACGTCACTGTCGTTATCAGCCCCTTCAGTGATATTGACTTCATGCCCTACAAACTCAACATCTCTGCAGTGGTAAGACTGTCTTTCTCTCTACCTGTCTGTATTGCTCTCATTCTCAAGTTCAAGTTCAAGTTCAAGTTCAATCATTTCATGATTGGTCATCCCAGTCCCCTGACTTGAAACCCATAGAAAACCTGTGGGGTGAATTGAAGAGGAGAGTCCACCAGTGTGGAGCTTGAAATTTGAAGGATCTGGAGATTTTCTGTATAGAGGAACGGTCTCAGATCCCTCATGGTGTATTCTCCAACCTCATCAGGCATTATACATAGGAGAAGACTCAAAATAATTTGAAAGCCTTCCAAACAGCTTTTGGTGATGTAGGTGACTTCTGATTGTAGTTTTGGTGACTTTGACCCCAAGACGAAATTAACTACTGAAATTCTCCAGCTGTGATCCTTGGAGATGTTCTGCCCACTCGATCTGTCCTCTTCACAATGGGTTGAGACAATATACACACACGTCCAATTCCAGGTTGATTCATAAGATTTACAGTTGACTAGAACTTCTTAATCATTGCCCTGACGGTGGAAATGGGCATTTTCAGTGCTTGTACTATTTTCTTCTAACCACTTCCCATTTTGTGAAGCTCAAGAACCCTTTGCCACACATCACAGCTATATTCCTTGGTCTTACCCAATGTTATGAATGACTAAGGAAATTTGTTCTATGTGCTACCTCACATTTATACCCCTGTGAAACAGGAAGTCATGGTTGAACAAGTTCCTGTTCCTAGTCACCCAGGTGTACTAAACAAAAGTTTTTAAATATGAATGGGAATATACTTCAAATATATATAAGGGTGCCAATAATTGTTGCACACCTATATTTAACAATAAAAAATAAAAAAAACTTTTGTTTGAAATTGTTTGATATCCATGAGAGCAGAGAATTTTTTGAACAAAGGATCAAAAGGTTCAACAATAGACAAATTTTCACAGCCATCTTTAGTCATCTTTACCAAGGGTGCCAATATTAATGGAGAGAACTGTATGCAATATTATAATAGAGAGTTCTCTCTCTGTGTTGTAGGTGTTCTCCTTCTGGACCACACTGCAGTACGTCGTACACGCTGCTTTCTCAGTCATCCGATGGAAATCGTTTTAAAACACACATAATTCAGGACTGTGTGTGTGTGTGTGTGTGTGTGTGTGTGTGTGTGTGTGTCTTTATGATGTAATCTTTGTATTTTATTTACTTGATGTATTTGAGGAGCAGATGGAGAGATACAGTGATTCTGTGTATTGAATTTCATTACTCTCTCTCTCACTCACACACAAACAAGCAAACAAAAGCTTGAGCCATGTTTATTAGATGTTTTAGTCAAACACATGTTTTTTGGGTGACTTTAAGTGTGAAGATAGAACACATCTCGGATTCGTTCGCTTGCCCGATTCACACAAAGGAGTAACTTACAACGAATACATTATTACTGAATCACCTGTGACATACAGGGATGCGTTCTTGTTCCGTATGTTTATTAAATTTCTCTCTCTCTCTCTCTCTCTCTCTCACACACACACACACACACACACACAGGAATGTGCAGTTCAGTTCTTGTAGTTTTCATTAATTGAATTTCAAAACAGGTTTATGAATGAATGAGAAAGACTTTATAAACAAATGAAATATTACATTTTTGTTGTTTTTATTATTATCTTCATTATTATTATCCCACTACAATACAATAATGATAGTTTTATTCACATTATTGTTATTATTAGGATTATTATTCTGTGTGTCAGGTTCGTGTTGTACTGTGGGAATATGAGACACGCAGCTGGTTCAGGAATTTCGGTTATTTCTGTTTGTCACACCTTACACACACACTTGTTTTAAGGACACCATTCCTCTGTGTGTGTGAGAGAAAGAGAGAATATCAGCTGCGCCCCCTGCAGGTCAGAGCGCTGAGCTACACATCACAGTTTGGGTTTGAGCTCCTTCATCACTTCCCTGAGAGCACGAACATTCTCTCCTTCAGGGGGCGCAGGCCACGCACTGTGATCTGAAGAGAGAGAGAGAGAGAGAGAGAGAGAGAGAGAGAGAGAGAGAGAGAGAGAGAAATTAGCCCAAGCTATGTTGTCACAGAGAACTGTCTCACTGCATGCACATGCTCAGTGTCAGTGCGACGGGCATATCTGGTCATGTGACCTGTCAGAGAGCAGTGCAGATGAACACTCTCGCAGTGAGACAGTGTGAGGTATCAGACGAATAAAGTTTATCAGCAGTAAACACGTGATAATGCGTACAGGATCTCTCCTGTAAAACACATCCCTCACCATGTTCAATACGTCTGCACACCTGTACCTGTGATTACCTGTACCTGCAGACCTTCTGACTCCTGCTTGAGAGATACTGCTTAAATATAAATATAAGCATGAAGCAGGTTTAGCTCGGTGAGGTAAGTGTGTGGTCAGGAGCAGTACCTGGGATTTCCCACACCGAGTCGTACAGACTCTGTCCTGCGTCCACCTTCAGAGTGGCTCCGGAGATAAAGGAAGCAGCTGGAGACAGCAGGAAACACACAGCTGGAGAAATCTGATCACAACGCACAGGTTATAATAACAGTGAGCAATGGAGAACAAATTATAAACAATCCTCATTACAACACACACACACACACCTCCTCTGGAAAGCCCAGGCGTTTTGCAGGAATGCATGGAACAGCCATCTGGAACATCATGGGCCCGAGATCTTTATAATTCTCCATCGCGGTCTTGGAGAAGATCGAGCCCTGTGACACACACACACCAAACTGTTCTTCTTTCTACAGAGTCACGTTTCCGAACACGTGTGCGTGTATTCAGTGATGCAGCAGGAGGTCCTTGATCATAATGTTGTAAAAGTGTGTAAGCCCCCCAGAGCAACAGTGACGCTTCACAGGATGTGTAAAAATCTTGGTCTTGCAGATATTTGGAGACTTTTGAACCCATCTGGTAGGGACTATACATTTTTTTCTTCAGTCCATAAGATTTATTCTAGAATAGATTTTTTTTTTATATCTAAATCACTATTTCATCTGTTGCTGATTGTTCAATCGGAAACATCCTAGTCTCAGATCACGCCCCGGTGAGTTTAGAGGTGTGGCCACAATCGGAGAAGAAGAAATCATTTAGTTGGCGCTTTAATGTATCCCTTCTACAAAATCCTCATTTTCGACAAATGTTAAAGACGGAATTGAGTTTTATATGGAGACCAACTGGTCCTCAGTAACCTCTGTGGGCGTGGCTTGGGAGGCACTTAGGGCGAAGGGCGGCTGTGGCGCAGGTGGTAGAGCGGGTTGTCCACTAATCGTAGGGTTGGCGGTTCGATTCCCGGCCCGGGTGACTCCACATGCCGAAGTGTCCTTGGGCAAGACACTGAACCCCAAGTTGCTCCCGATGGCAAGTTATCACCTTGCATGGCAGCTCTGCTACCACTGGTGTGTGAGTGTGAATGAGACACAGTTTAAAGTGCTTTGGATAAAAGCACATTTACCATTTACCACTTAAGGCGGTTCTTAGGGGTCGGATCATACAGTATGCCTCATTCATTAAAAAAAAGCACGAGAACTTGGGGAGTTGGAAGAACATATTAAAAGTGCAGAGGCAGAGCTGAAGCGCCGAATGTTGTCTCAGAGAATTGACCAGATTGAAATATAGATATAATACTATTTTGTCGAGAAAAGTGGAGTTTTGGTTGTTCAGGGCAAGACAGTCATACTTTGAGTCGGGGACAAAGCAGGAAAACGTTTGGCTAGATATATAGAGGGAGGCCCTTTCTACCAATCCTGCAGTGAAGTCTGTTAGGGGTGAAATTTTTACTTCGGCCATTGATATTAATAATGTTTTTAAAGAATTTTACTTGGATCTCTATAGTTCAATGTCTTCGTCTACCGATGATTGACAACGGAGCAAAAAAATTTTCTTGATTCTGAGATAACCCTGGAGGAGCTTGGCGAGGTAATCAAGGCTTTGTCGCTGAGTTTTTCAAATCCTATGCTACAGAACTCTCTCCACTTCTGTTAGAAGTTTATACAGAATCATTAAAGAATGGAAAGCTTCCTCCAACATTGACACAAGCCCGGATCAGTCTGATTCTTAAAAAAGACAAAGATCCAAGTGAGTGTAAAAGTATCGTCCAATCTCTCTGATCCAGTTAGATTTAAAAATTTAGTCTAAAATTCTGGCTAACCGATTAAGTAAAGTTATGACATCTCTTATACATATAGATCAGGTGGGGTTTATTCGGGGCCGTAGCTCTTCTGATAACAGACGTCTCATTGATATCATGTGGTCAGTAGCGAATGATCAGTTTGCTGCCATCTCTCTTGATGGCGAAAAGGCGTTTGATATGGTAGAATGGGATTATCTTTTTAAGATTTTGGAAGTGTATGGGTTCGGGAACACTTCATTGGTCGGATTAAGCTACTTTATAGACACCCTGTAGCGGCAGTACAAACAAATGGACTGATTTCAGATTATTTTACTCTGGATAGGGACACCCGACAGGGTTGTCCTCTTCCCCCATTATTGTTCTGTCTGGCCCTGGAACCATTAGCAGCTGCGATAAGAAAGGAGAATGATTTTCCAGGGGTGGTGGCGGGAGGTGTGGCGCATAAACTTTTGCTTTATGCAGATGATATTTTATTATTCGTCTCTGACCCTACTAGATCTATGCCTTGCCTCCACAGAATTATTCATTCCTTTTCCAGTTTCTCAGGATACAAAGTCAACTGGTCTAAATCTGAAGCTTTGGCTCTGACAGCGTACTGTCCAGTAACGGCCTTTCAGCCTGGTGCCTTCCAGTGGCACAAACAGGGTATTAAGTATTTGGATATTTTATTTCCAAAAAATTAAAGTCAGATTTAGTGAGTGTTAATGTTGACCCGTAAATAAAAAGGTTTTCGAGTGATGTAGACAGGTGGTCTTCTTTACATTTATCTATGAGCGGGAAGGTTAATGTTATTAAAATGAGTTGTATATCAAAATTCAATTACCTGTTACAATCTCTCCCTGTAGAGGTCCCTCTTTCTTATTTCAAGCAATTTGAGAGTACAGCGAAGTCTTTTATTTGGAATGTTAAGCGTCCCAGGTTAAATCTCAATAAGTTACATAGGCCGATTGACCAGGGTGGGCTAGGCCTACCCAAGATTCTGTTTTATTATTATGCGTTTGGTCTCAGACATTTGGCTCATTAGTCACTTCCACCTGAGAGCGCCCCTCCCTGGTTCTGCATTGAACAAGAAGTTCTTGCCCATATTTTGCCACTGCAAAGTCTTTCTATTAATCTCACCAGAGAAGTTAAATCACACCCCGTTATTTCACATCTGCACTCAGTGTGGACAAGAGTGTCCAGAGTGTTTGATTCTGATATTTATCTCAATGTTGCCTCGAGCCTTTGGCTAAACCCCAAACTACGTATTAATAAGTCCCCTTTTTGTTGGTCAGAGTGGATCACGAGGGGAATTAATACACTCTGTGATCTTTATGAGATTGCTGTGATGATATCTTTTGAAAAATTGGTTCAACATTTTGGGATTCCCTGATCTCAGTTTTTTAGGTATCTCCAACTACGCCACTTGCTCTGTACTATTTTTGGGAGTAGCATGCACCCCCCTAAAGCAGCAGATACTCTGGGAGAGGTGATTTCTGCTTTTGGAAGAGGACATGAAGTATCAGTGTATTACTCCTTACTGATTCAGAGTCTAGGGGACGGAGTCTCGACCACTCTCGAGATTATGGGAGAAAGATTTAAATTTGGAATTGGGGGAGTGGGCTAGGATTTTAAAATATATAAAAACTGCATCTAGAGACGCAAGGGTGCGCCTTATACAATTTAAGATCTTACATCGGTTCTATTGGACCCCCTCTAAATTGTATAGGCTTGGTCTTAAAGACACACCCACCTGCTGGCGATGCCGTTCAGAAGATGGAGACACTACCCAGGTTTTTTGGGGGTGTCGTAAGATCCAAGAATTTTGGTTGAAAGTGCAGAGTTTTGTATGTGAGGTGTTGAACACTCAGAGCCCAGATCTGTATTTTGGGGGAAATACAAAAAAAGATAGGGTTTTGACCAGTGTGATGATTGGTAGACAGGTTATTTTAAGGGGATGGAAATCAGATGGAGCGCCCTCGTTTCCAGAGTGGTGTGTGGAGATGGGGAGGGTGGCTGTCTTTGAGGAGGGTCGAGCAGAAGGATTGGAGTTGGGAATTCCTTCAGGAAGAAATGGAGCAGTTATTTGGTGTTTTTGGGGGACTCTTGAGGAGGGGCAGTGGAGAGTATATAATTTAGAGTTTAGGCTATGATTATACTTGATTATTGTATTTTACCTTTATTATTTTCTTCTTTTTGTTATTGTGTGCATTTTTATTTATTTTATTTATTTATTTATTTTTTTGATATGCGAGTTTATTTTCTATTGACCACAAGGTGTCCGTGGGGGGACCAGGGTGGGGGGTGAATTGGTAGGGGGAGGGGTTATAGTGTGGATTTATGTTAAATTTATGTCTCTTGGTGTTCACTTCTGAATCAATAAAAGTGTTAATTACAAAAAAAGTAATGCAGCAGGAGGACGTGTGTGTGTGTGTGCGTGTGTGTATATCTATCTATATATCTACCTATCAATATCTATATATATATATATATGTGAATGTGTGTGTGTGTGTGTGTGTGTGTGTGTGTGTGTGTGTGTGTTCAGACCGGAGCGATGGAGTTGATGCGCACGCCGCTGCTAGCCCACTCAATGGCTAAACTCTTCGTCAGATTCTCCACTGCGGCTCTCGCTGCTCCTGTGTGTCTGTTACAGTCATTTACACACACACAAACACACACATACAGTTCCAGCGCTGACCCGAGATCAGATTCTCCTGCTGTGTACTGACCCCAGATCAGGACTCTCACACCATGTTATAGAATAGAAGCTGATCCTGTGTCCTCGTCACTCACATGGGAGTGGGTGGAGTTAAACCTCATACTGCAGACAGCCACTAGAGTCACTGTGTGTGTGTGTGTGTGTGTGTGTGTGTGTGTGTGTGCTCACGCCATGCCAGGAAACCCCCTCCACATGTCAGCGATGATGTTAACAATCGCACCTCCGTGATCCTTCATCCACTCATTGTACACTGGGAGGTCAAAGATCAGACAGACGTCAGAGCTCAGACAGCTGCTCTGTGTGTGTTGTGTGTGTGTGTGTGTGTGTGTGTGTACCCTCTCTGCAGCAGAGGAATGTTCCGGTCAGGTTGGTGTCGATCACAGCATTCCAGCCCTTGAGGCTCATGTTAGCCGCCGGGCTGCTGAACTGCCCTCCGCCGTTATTCACCAAATAATCGATCCTGCCATACTGACGCAGCGTGGACGCCACCATATTCCTTACCTATAACAGCACACACACACACACACACACATTACTAATAAATAAACACACACACATTACTAATAAACACACACACAGACACACACAGACCTGGTCCTCATGGCGGATGTTACAGCACACAGCAGTGATGGAAGCCGAACTCGAGGAACTGATGACCTGGGAAAGTTCACCAGCTGCAGCTTCCAAACGCTCCGACTTCCTCGATGCAATCACCACACGGCAACCTGCAATCTCTCTCTCACACACACACACACACACACACACACACACACAGAGAGAGAGAGAGAGAGAGAGAGAGAGAGAGAGAGAGAGAAAGTAAACACACTCCTGAACGCCCTCTACAGTAATTACAGTGGAACTACCAGTTCAATAACTAACCTCAGCCTCGGTACAGGGGTGTGTGTATGTGTGTGTTTAATTTAACAGTGTTAATAAGCTTTAGTAAATAAGTGTGAAATAAAGAGAAGCAGTGATGATGATGATGATGATGATGATGATTGTGTGTGTGTGTGTGTGTGTGTGTGTGTTGATCTGAGTACAGTGCCAAAGTCCAGCACTGGGTAAAGGGTGAAGTAGAATGCGCGCGCCGCAGTGATGACTGGATTAAACGTGTTATAACGCGGTGATTAGTTAAACACACACCCAGCTGCAGCAGCTCGGCTGTAATGGCCTTCCCGATTCCTGTCGCCCCTCCGGTCACTATCGCCACTCTATCATTAAACAACCCTGACCTAAACACACTGCGCGCCGCCATGATGGTGAACACTGACACTGAGACACCACCCGCCAAAATAAAAGCCTCACAGCGCAGAGATCATGGAGAAACGCTGACACGCCTCTCTGTCCGCCAAAATAAAGGCCCTCACACTCAGTTGCACAGTTCCTATAGTCTGACACACATCTGATTTTTGTCCCCTCTGTTTACATACACACTATGCTTGAGCCTTATCCAGTTCTGTTTACATTATCCTCCCCCTGAAATCTGCACAGCTGAAGTAGATTGTTTACGAGCAGCATCGTGGTGGTTGAACATGAAAATACCCTCAGCATAGAAGAGAATTTCATTGAGTTTATTTGAAATAAGTTAAGAGTTATAATGATGAGACAACGAAAGTGGAAAGACTACCACCTGCTGCTGATACACACCCCATCACTGCAGCCGATACACACCCCATCACTGCAACTGATACACACCCCATCACTGCAGCTGATACACACCCCATCACTGCAGCCGATACACACCCCATCACTGCAGCCGATACACACCCCATCACTGCAGCTGATACACACCCCATCACTGCAGCTGATACACACCCCATCACTGCAGCTGATACACACCCCATCACTGCAGCTGATACACACCCCATCACTGCAGCTGATACACACCCCATCACTGCAGCTGATACACACCCCATCACTGCTGCTGATACACACCCCATCACTGCTGCTGATACACACCCCATCACTGCAGCTGATACACACCCCATCACTGCAGCTGATACACACCCCATCACTGCAGCTGATACACGCCCCATCACTGCAACTGATACACACCCCATCACTGCTGCTGATACACACCCCATCACTGCAGCCGATACACACCCCATCACTGCAACTGATACACACCCCATCACTGCTGCTGATACACACCCCATCACTGCAGCCGATACACACCCCATCACTGCAACTGATACACACCCCATCACTGCAACTGATACACACCCCATCA
>CM022752.1:45527428-45547428 GCA_012411365.1 Ameiurus melas
GTACTACTTCATCTTACTCCTGTGAGTTTCTCCTCCCGATCCTGTTACACTGATGTAGCTGAGGAGGAACCAAAGCCCACCACTGAACTGCTGAATTATTAACAACCAAATGGAGCAAGAACGTTCTCCCCCTTCTCTGAAGAGTCGCCTCAGCAGTGACAAGAGCAGAGCCAGAGAAAACACTGTCACATCGAACCAAACATTCTGACACCAACACACTCAGATCCCTCAGTCATGTACAACATGAGCAGGATTTTAACACAACCACCAATTAGCTCACACACACTTCTCAAAATGTACAGACAGGAGCAGTGAAGGTGCTGCTAGAAACCGCATGACAGATTGAACTCTAAACACATGTAACCTTTCTGAGTCACACTCACCATGAGTTAATAGATTTCTAAATGATGGCATACACTCCCTTTAAAGGCTTTAGTGATTTTAGGAGACTCCCAATGAGCTATGACATTGTTAAACAATTATATAGGCTACTACAGAAGGACAGAGGGTTTAGGGCATAGGGTTTAGGGTTCTCACAATGAGCTATGGGCGCACGGTGGGTTAGTGGTTAGCACGTTCGCCTCACACCTCCATGGGTTTCCTCCCCCATTCCAAAGACATGCATGGTAGGCTGATTGGCATGTCTAAAGTGTCTGTAGTGTATGAATGGGTGTGTATGTGATAGACTGGCACCCGGCCCAGGGTTTATCCCACCTTGTGCCCTATGCTTCCTGGGATAGGTTCGGGTTCCCCAGATAAGGAGTAAGCGGTTCAAGATGGATGGATATCTGTTGAAGGGTGTAGGGAGTAGGAGACTCTGTATACACTTCTGTAGAAGGGTGTAGGGAGTAGGAGACTCTGTATACAATACTGTAGAAGGGTGTAGGGTGTAGGGAGTAGGAGACTCTGTATACACTACTGTAGAAGGGTGTAGGGAGTAGGAGACTGTATACACTTCTGTAGAAGGGTGTAGGGAGTAGGAGACTGTATACACTTCTGTAGAAGGGTGTAGGGAGTAGGAGAATTTGTATATACTTCTGTAGAAGGGTATAGGGAGTAGGGAGTAGGAGACTCTGTGTACACTACTGTAGAAGGGTGTAGGGAGTAGGAGACTCTGTGTACACTACTGTAGAAGGGTGTAGGGTGTAGGGAGTAGGAGACTCTGTATACACTTCTGTAGAAGGGTGTAGGGAGTAGGAGACTCTGTGTACACTACTGTAGAAGGGTGTAGGGTGTAGGGAGTAGGAGACTCTGTGTACATTTCTGTAGAAGGGTGTAGGGTGTAGGGAGTAGGAGACTCTGTGTACACTTATGTAGAAGGGTGTAGGGTGTAGGGAGTAGGAGACTGTATACACTTCTGTAGAAGGGTGTAGGGAGTAGGAGACTCTGTGTACACTACTGTAGAAGGGTGTAGGGAGTAGGAGACACTGTGATACACTTCTGTAGAAGGGTGTAGGGTGTAGGGAGTAGGAGACTCTGTGTACACTTCTGTAGAAGGGTGTAGGGTGTAGGGAGTAGGAGACTCTGTGTACACTTCTGTAGAAGGGTGTAGGGTGTAGGGAGTAGGAGACTGTATACACTACTGTAGAAGGGTGTAGGGAGTAGGAGACACTGTATACACTTCTGTAGAAGGGTGTAGGGTGTAGGGAGTAGGAGACTGTATACACTACTGTAGAAGGGTGTAGGGAGTAGGAGACACTGTATACACTTCTGTAGAAGGGTGTAGGGTGTAGGGAGTAGGAGACTGTATACACTACTGTAGAAGGGTGTAGGGTGTAGGGAGTAGGAGACTCTGTATACACTTCTGTAGAAGGGTGTAGGGTGTAGGGAGTAGGAGACTCTGTATACACTACTGTGTGTAGAAGGGTGTAGGGAGTAGGAGACTCTGTATACAATACTGTAGAAGCCATAAGACGGAATTTGAGAACATACTTAATCTCTGTAAACTGTAATATCTACAGTACCTTTGATGGAGCTACACTACTGCACACTAATGAACTAGCAACTGAGCTAATTAGCATGCTAGCTAGTTAACAATCCTTTACAAAGTGGAAACTGAACATAATCTGTTATGTTCTATTATTATTATTATTATTATTATTATTATTATTTCTATTATATTTTATGACTTAGCAAGCTAGCAGATCAGCATGCTAGAAACATAGTGAGGTGATGTTACGAAGCGTGGAGGAATCACAGTGAGCTCCCCGCAGCTACATGACTGGTGGAGGGTGAATGTGTTCATGCGGAGCGTCGATGTTCATGATGATGTTCTGAGGGAAACTTCAGCACTGATTAATGTGTGAGTGAGCGTGCTACAGGAATGACTTTAACACATCGATGCTAACGTGTTTGAGTAACCGCTGTGTGTAGGCAGGAGAGCTGCAGGTACACATCTGAACATCAGCTGCAGTATTGATCCCTCTCTGAAACATGAGCTGGACAAACAAACCTCACTCATCCTCACAGGCGTCAATGTCCAATCATACAGCAGCGAGAGACAAGACGTGTGTTCAGTACATTTCCCAGACTTAAAGACTCCATCGGGACACGGACACACTGCAGACACACGCTTACGGAGAAAACAGAGAGACACCTGCATTCTTAAGACCAGGAAGGGAAGGGAAGGGAAGAGGATGAGGAAAGGGAAGTGAAGTGAATGGGAAGGGGAAGTGAAGAGAGGAGTGGAAGTGAAGGGAAGAAAGAAAGAATATTTTCCAAAATATGAAAACACACACTTTTGCAATTAATGATGACACCAATATCATTATTGACCATACCTCATACTGATCCAGTACTGTTCTTATACTAATCTGATACTGGTCAGATACTAATCTGATTAATACTAATCAGATCCTGATCTTAACAGTGAACTTTATCTATTTCATTAATCAGTGTCACAAGATCTGATCCAACACCAGTCCAGTGTTTCAGACCAGTATCTGTCCGATTCCCAGAACCCAGTATCGGATCAGTACAGCTCGAATCATTCACTACACTCATGTAATAGTATAATTACTTATCTCTCTCTCTCTCTCTCTCTCTGTGTGTGTGTGTGTGTGTGTGTGTGTGTGTGTGTGTGTGTGTGTGTGTGTGTGTGTGTGTGTTATTTCTGCTTATCTGAGTACTACACTGAATAAACACACACACTGTGACCACAGATAACCCACTGGTCCCGCAGGAGAACCTACATGAGAACCCAAAGGAGAAACCACAGGGAATTAACCAGAACCTTCAATATAGCACTTCCGGTGTTGCGTCTGTCTACACACACACACACACACACACACACACACACACACACACAGAGACTGAGCGAAGCAATGAGGGCGGGTCCGAGCGCGTGATTACATCTCTGAGAGCAGGTTATGATTTATTTATGCATTAAAGGGAGCTGAACAGATGAGTGTTTACCGCTGGCAACCGCGCATAGACGGTGTTGTATCGCTCTCTCTCTCTCTCTCTCTCTCTCTCTCTCTCTCTCTCTCTCTCTCTCTTTCTCTCTCTCTCTTTTTTTTTTTTTTCTCTCTCTCTCTCACTGCGGTGCTGATGGGGCGATTTCTGTCTTAATTCGAGGTTGGAGTTTCAGTCGCGCGCGACACACCCAGCGCTACTGCTGGCAACGTATAAACAGGATGGTAGGTGTGCCCTCCACCCCCCAACCCCCCATTTACCAAAAATAATAACCCCCATGACCCGAATGCCGAAAGAAAAGGACACAGACACAGAGAGGAAGTAAAGCTCTAGCTATCATCATCACATCTACATGAGGGGAAGCTGAAGAGGAGAGGAGAGGAGAGGAGAGGAGAGGAGGGGAGAGAGGAGGGAGAGGAGAGGAGAGGAGAGGAGGAGGAGAGGAGAGGAGAGGAGAGGAGAGGTGAGGAGGAGAGGGAGAGAGGGAGAGGGAGAGGAGAGGAGAGGAGAGGAGAGGAGGGAGGAGGAGGGAGGAGAGAGGAGGAGAGGAGAGGTGAGGGAGGAGAGAGAGCAGAGGAGAGGAGAGAGAGGAGAGGAGAGGTGAGGAGAGGAGAGGAGGAGGAGAGGAGGGGAGGAGGAGAGGAGAGGAGAGAGGAGGGGAGGAGAGGAGAGCAGAGGAGAGGAGGGGAGGAGAGGAGAGGAGAGGAGAGAGGAGAGGAGAGGAGAGGAGGAGAGGAGGAGGAGGGAGAGGAGAGGAGGGAGGAGGAGAGGGAGGAGGGAGAGGGGAGGAGGAGGGGGGAGGGGAGAGGAGAGGGAGAGGAGGAGAGGAGAGGAGAGGAGAGGAGGAGAGGAGGGGGAGAGCAGAGGAGAGGAGAGAGAGGAGAGGAGGAGGAGGAGAGGAGAGAGGAGGTAGGAGAGGGAGAGAGGAGGAGAGGAGGAGGAGGAGAGGAGAGGAGGAGAGAGAGGAGAGGAGAGGAGAGGAGAGGAAGAGAGGAGGGGGGGGGGGGAGGAGAGGGAGGGAGAGCAGAGGAGAGGAGAGGAGAGGGAGGAGGAGGGAGAGGAGAGGTGAGGGAGGAGAGCAGAGGAGAGGAGGGGAGGAGGAGAGGAGAGGGGGAGAGGAGAGAGAGGGAGGGAGGAGAGGAGGAGAGGGAGGAGAGGTGAGGAGGAGGAGAGGAGAGGAGAGGGGGGGAGGGGAGGGGAGGTGAGGAGAGGAGAGGAGAGGAGGAGAGGAGAGGGAGGAGGAGGGAAGGAGGAGGGGGAGGAGGGGGAGAGGAGGGGAGGAGAGGAGGAGGAGAGGGAGAGGGGAGGAGGAGAGGAGGGGGGAGGGAGGAGGAGGAGGAGAGGAGGAGAGGGAGGAGGGAGGAGAGGAGAGGAGGAGGAGAGGAGAGAGGAGAGGAGAGCAGGAGAGGTGGGAGAGGGGAGGAGAGCAGAGGAGAGGAGAGGAGAGGAGAGGAGAGGAGGAGGAGGAGAGGAGGGAGAGGAGAGGAGAGGAGAGGGAGGAGAGGAGGGAGAGGAGAGGAGAGGAGGAGAGGGAGGAGGGAGAGGAGAGGAGGGAGAGGAGAGGGAGAGGAGAGGAGAGAGGAGGAGGAGAGGAGAGAGAGGAGGGGAGAGGGGAGGGAGGAGAGGAGGGAGGTGAGGAGAGGAGAGGAGAGCAGAGGAGAGGAGAGGAGAGAGAGGGGAGAGAGGAGGGAGGAGAGGAGAGAGAGGGAGGAGGAGGAGAGGGAGAGAGGAGGTAGGAGAGAGAGAGGAGGGGAGGAGAGAGGAGAGGGGGGAGAGGAGGAGAGAGAGGAGGAGAGAGGAGAGGAGAGGAGGAGAGGAGGAGGAGGAGGAGAGGGGAGAGAGGAGAGGGAGAGGAGAGGGAGGAGAGGGAGGAGAGGACAGGAGAGGAGAGGGGAGAGGAGAGGAGGGAGAGGGGGAGAGGAGGGAGGAGAGGTGAGAGGAGAGGAGAGCAGAGGAGAGGAGAGGAGAGAGGAGAGGTGAGGAGAGGAGAGCAGAGGAGAGGAGAGGAGAGGAGAGGAGAGGTGAGGAGAGGAGGAGGAGAGGAGAGGAGAGGAGGAGAGGAGAGAGGACAGGAGAGGAGGAGAGGAGAGGAGAGGAGGAGGAGAGGAGAGGAGAGAGGAGAGGAGAGGAGGAGAGAGGAGAGGAGGAGAGGAGAGGTGAGGAGAGGAGAGGAGAGGTGAGGTGGGGAGGAGAGGAGAGGAGAGGAGAGCGCGCAGACTGCACCGTACACGCTCACTGAACCCACTGTTCACTCGCTCAAAAGAGTCGATTCGTTCGATCAAACAAGGTATGAATGAGTCGGAGCAGTGATTGTGATTCAGCGCTCACAGACAGTGCGTTTACAGAGACAACAATAATTCACTACTAACCCGATTAAGACCATACTCTGATTACGAAACTACCATGTAAACAACAATTTTTATTTCCTTCATCTGATTAAGGTCATACTCGAAGTAAACACAAATAGAATTAAGACATGTGGAGTGCTCCTGTTTAGTCGCATTATGGACGTGTATCACAGACATGTACACAACTTAACACTATTAACATCGTGTGAAAGTTTTCACTGCATTTTGCGGCAGGACGCACGGCAGTGCTCAACCGTTTTACGGCAAAAAAAAAAGAGAGCACGGCTGTGTCCAAAACCGCGTGCTTGCCTACTATAGGCCTGTAGTAGGAGAAATACATGTGTCTTGGCTACTATATAGACGGTAACTATGCGGTTTGGGACGCAGCCCATGGCTTCAAGCAGTTCTCTGTTTGCACGTATAGCACGACAGATAATTAACCGCACTTGAAGCGTTCATAAAAAATTCAAATACGAACACACAAAACTGTACACGGTCCCATAACGAAGATGAACTGTATGTTGATACGTGAAATTCTGGAGATACGTCGGATGACGTGGCGCGGTGACGTAATGATGTGTGCCGTTAATCAATCAATCTATGTTCTATAACATGTAAAACGGGTACATGACGGGAGTATTCTAAAAGCGACTCATGTAAACACCTTAATCACAATATTGTCTTACTCAGAGTAAGGTCAATAATTAGATTACTGCTGTCCATGTAAACGTAGTCAGAGAGAGAGAGAGAGAGAGAGAGAGAGAGAGAGAGAGAGAGAGAGAGAGAGAGAGAGAGAGTTAGTTATGTGCAGAACTCACAGAGTGGTGATAACATGTTTACACATCTCTCAGATTCTGATTCTGATTCTGTAGATCTGAATTTGTCGGGGAAAAAAACACTAATGGTCTTTTTTTTTGAGAGGGCGGGGCTATGCAGGTAATATTTATCAATCCAAGCATTTTAATGAATAGACGTGTCAGTGATGATGTTAGTCACTCTGATTATTTCACACAGACCATTTGAAAGGTTTCACACTGTTCGTTGTAAGTGACTACTCCCACACCTTGACCTGCTCAGGTAACCGAGCTCTGGAGGAAGATTAGGCGAGCCGATCGTTATTTAATGGCCAATTAGTTGTGTGTTTATTAGCTATAAGATGTGTCACACGCTTTAAAAAGGTTACTGGAGAGTTCACGTGGGTAAAAGGGTTCTACCTAATACTTTATAATATCTCTTTGGAGATCAATCTCGTCGAGATATGACATGACAGGTTTGTGAATCGATTCTCCTGATTCACTGTAGAAGATTCGGTTAAAAAAGAGAGAGAGGGATAGAGAGAGAGAACCGATTCTTCTCACCGCGCGCATACACGCACACTCACGAGACTGCGTGAGAGAGAGAGAGAGAGAGAGAGAGAGAGAGGGAGAGGGAGAGAGAGAGAGAGAGAGAGAGAGAGAGAGAGAGAGGAAGAGAGGGAGAGAGAGAGAGAGAGAGAGAGGAGAGAGAGAGAGAGAGAGAGAGAGAGAGAGAGGGAGAGAGACGCAGATGCAGCGTATTCAGCAGCGCGGAGGTCACGGCGCGGAAAAACAGCGCGCGGTCTGCGGACTCGGATAAACGGAAGAGAAAGAGAAGAGGATGCTTTAATCAGCACGCGCACCGAGGAGGACGGACAGACAGGCACAGATTGAGAGAGAGAGAGAGAGAGAGAGAGAGAGATGGCAGGTTTTCGGTGAGCGCGCGCGCGCTGATGTTCGCACCATGGAGAAACGGTCTCTCGTGACGGCGGCGAGCTTTTGCATGAGCGTCCTCGCGCTCGTGCTGCTGGTCACCGCCATCTTCACGGACCACTGGTACGAAACGGACACGCGCAGGCACAAGAAGAACTGCGACCGGTACGGAGCCGAGTCCAATGACCAGAAGAACCGGGAGATGCCCATCTATCACCTGCCGCTCGTGGACAGTACCGGGAGCGGAGGCGGGGGCGGAACTGGGGGCTCGCGTCGGAACAGCGTGGCTCTCATGAAACCGATTCACGTCGGGAGTCGCGAGGAGGAGCTGCTGGAGAACTGGAGGGCGATTCTGGGCATGGGCATCCTGGAGACCGAGTGCGGCCGCCCGCTCTTCCCCACGCACTCAGGGCTGTGGAGGAAATGCTACTTCCGGGGCGTGGACCCAGACATCGACCGGCTGATTTCAAAGGGTAACCCCACTGTTAGCATCATGCTAATGCTCTACACTTATTCCACCGCATACAGTACACACATGGAGCAACGACTTGAATGTGAGCTGTGTTCTGATACACACTTTACACACAAACACCGCAATGTCTTCAGTTCAGAAACAATAACAACATTCATTATGTTACCAGGATAAAATGTACGAATGTACAGCGAATATTCAGTCTGAGTACAGTCCTGAGGGGAAATGTGCACACATTCACCATCGTTAACAAAGCCAGAGTCTATGTCTGAATATACACGATATGCAAATATCAACACACCCCAGTGTCACCCTCTCATCCCTAATGGCTGAACATTGCTAACTTAGCTCACATTAGCAACAGGAGAGGGATGTTAGTAACTGCGAGACAGTGTTACCATGACAACCACCATCTTTATCAGCTTTTCACGCCAGTTCCACGGCTAAATGTTTCCACACATAATAATTCACATATCGGATTCGATTGGTTCATAAGTTGTGGAGTTTCGTTTGTGACATCACAACTCGAGTTCATGCACAGCTCCGCCCCAAAATCAGTTTCCTACAGAAGTACTCAGAAAAAAAAAATCAGTATTTAGAACAAAGTAAGCTCAGTGTGTAGATCTGAAACGTTTCACACTGAGAGTTATTTCACGTCTCCATGACAACGAGTCGGTGTGTATATCAAAGAAAGATATTTACATCTATACCACGGAGCTGCTGAGTTCCCTATTCCGATTGGTCAGGAGGTGTTGATTAGTTTTCCAGAACGGCGGCTCGGACGGTAGCGCGGCTGCACGTTGCAGGTTTATATATAATTAAAGCGCTCGTTCTGAAACTTTATGGCTTCTATAGTAACGGCTCGTTCACAGGGACGTGTACAGTGCATGCTCCACATTAACACGCTTTGTTGATTTGGTGAAGTTTTCTGTAAGATGTTGGAGACATCTTCAGGACAGAGGAGCTTACACTTCTTTGCGGTTTCTCGCTAACATGCGTAACTGTCTGTGTTCTATTTTTTTGTTCCTAACTTGAGCGAGTGTTTATAGCTGCTATAGCGCAAGTGACAACAGGAACTAACTCGCTTCACAGACGTTCTACAACGTTAAATATAACTATAAAATAATTAAATGAAGTATTGTTGCACATGGCTGTGTTTAGTATGTGTTCGTGTGTGTGTGTGTGTGTGTGTGTGTGTGTGTGTTGGTTTTGGAGCTGAATGGTGAAGGTGACAGGAGAAAGTCGATATAGATTATGTTGATGAGATGACGCTGGATTAAAGATGGAGATGTGCAGAGTCACTCACAGAGTCCTGTCGACCTTCAGCAGCTACACGCACACACACACACACACACACACACACACACACACACTCAACCTCTACTTTCACACTACACACACTGTTACACATGAAACAGGATCTGCACTACCTGTAATGTAAATGTAAGTAATAACCACTGTGTGTGTATGTGTGTGTGTGTGTGTGTGTGTGTGTGTGTGTGTGTGTGTGTGTGTGTGTGTGTGTGTGTGTGTGTGTGTGTATGTGTGTGTGTATGTGTGTGTGTGTGTGTGTGTG
Source organism: Ameiurus melas (assembly GCA_012411365.1). NCBI lineage: Eukaryota > Metazoa > Chordata > Actinopteri > Siluriformes > Ictaluridae > Ameiurus > Ameiurus melas. The sequence goes on from CM022752.1 coordinate 45,536,966, forward strand.
TGTGTGTGTATGTGTGTGTGTGTGTGTGTGTGATGGGGTGGGGTGATGAAGTGGAGTTAGTGTTACCACTTTGAAGAAGTTTATTATTTTTCTCTAACAGCGCATCCTCGTGTGTTTTATTCCTCTTACACCACAGCAACTTACCAACAATTACAATTGTTTATATATAAAAAAAGGTCTTACTGTTTATTAATTTATAGTTTCATTTGAATTTATAGTTTCATACGTTATAGCAGCTATAAACACTCGTTCCCTCACCATCCCTCTCTCTATTCCCTCTCTTTATTCTCTCTTTATTCTCTTTATTCTCTCTTTATTCTCTCTTTATTCTCTCTATTCCCTCTCTTTATTCCCTCTCTTTATTCTCTCTTTATTCTCTCTTTATTCCCTCTCTTTATTCCCTCTCTTTATTCCCTCTCTTTATTCCCTCTCTTTATTCTCTTTATTCTCTCTTTATTCCCTCTCTTTATTCTCTCTATTCTCTCTCTTTATTCCCTCTCTTTATTCTCTCTTTATTCTCTCTTTATTCCCTCTCTTTATTCCCTCTCTTTATTCTCTCTCTTTATTCCCTCTCTTTATTCTCTCTCTTTATTCCCTCTCTTTATTCTCTTTATTCCCTCTCTTTATTCCCTCTCTTTATTCCCTCTCTTTATTCTCTCTATTCTCTCTCTTTATTCCCTCTCTTTATTCTCTCTATTCTCTCTCTTTATTCCCTCTCTTTATTCTCTTTATTCTCTCTTTAATCCCTCTCTTTATTCTCTTTATTCTCTCTTTAATCCCTCTCTTTATTCCCTCTCTTTATACTCCCTCTCTTTATTCTCTCTATTCTCTCTCTTTATTCTCTTTATTCTCTCTCTTTATTCTCTTTATTCTTTATGCTGCGGGTTTCCTCCGGGTACTCCGGGTTCCTCCCCAGTAAATTGTCCATAGTGTATGAATGTGTGTGTGAGTGTGTATGTGATTGTGGAACCCTGTCCAGGGTGTATCCCGCCTTGTGCCCAATGCTTCCAGCGATAGGCTCCAGGTTCCCCGCGACCCTGAAGAAGGAGTAAGCGGTTGAAGATGGATGGATATAAAATGTACACACCCCTGTTAAAAACAATAATAAAGTTACAATAACCCGGGTGTATAAATGTGCACACCCTTTTATAATTGGGGTGTGGCTGAGCTCAGAATGAGCCAATCACATTCAATCTCATTATCATACAGCTGTCATCAATCAAATAATTCTGACTGACCCCAAATAAAATCCAGCTGTTTCCTTATGACTTTCTTCTTCACATCCTGGACCGCAGAAACAGCTTACAGAGCATGTATCTCACTGTTGTAAGATATCGATCAGGAGAAGGGTATAAAAGAATTTCCAAAACATTTAGAAGTACTATGGAACACCGTGAAGACCATCATCAAGATGTGGAGAAAATGGAGCACTGCAGTGACATCACCAAGAACAGGACGCCGGTCCAAATCTGATGAAAGGACAAGAGAAAAACGTACCAGGGAGGCTGTCGAGAGACCTACAGCAATGTTAAAGGAGGTGCAGGAACATTTGAGGAGTACTGATTACTCTCTGCATGTCACTACACTCTCGTGTATTTTTCACATCTCTGGGTGACAGGGTATGGCAGCTAGACGGAAAAAAAAAACACCCAAGTCCAACTAAATCACCCCAAACCATGTGGCACAGTGTGTTACGGTCTGAGGAGACCAACTTATAATCTATATATCTCATATAAGTTACATTTGTGCTAACACTGTGTGTGTGTGTGTGTGTGTGTGTGTGTGTGTGTGTGCAGGTATTGCAGATCGCTGCACTGCTGTTAAATATCATTTCTCTCAGCCGATTCGACTCAGGAACATTCCCCTGAACCTGACCAGAACCATCCAGCAAGATGAGTGGCACCTCTTACGTATGTATACACACACACACACACACACACACACACACACACACACACACATTGAGCATGTCAGAGTGGGACAAATGGGTGTGTCTTTGGGACACAACCGGCGAGTGGGACAGAGGGGCGTGGCTAGCCGTTCTCATGACATTCTGCTCTGCTGCTTTTCGCCTCTTGTCGAAGTCGTGTGACGTTTATCGAGATTAAATGTTGGCATGCGCCTTTACTGAAAAATCTGATCCAAACGTTGGAATGGCATTAACCTGTAGTTTGTGCTGTTTAATCCGTGCCTAGGAGGATCTACTTTAATATTTGAAAAGATTTTTGTCTGTCCCTAAATGTAACTCATTCTCTTATTCCTGTCTCTCTTTACTGTCAACAGATATTTCACCTCCTTCTACACTAAACTCTGAATTTACACCCAAATATTAAAATTTTCATGAACAGGATTAATTAATTATTCAGTAGTTCAGTGTATCTGGGCGGTACTTCAGTATTTACAGTATCTCACAAAAGTTAGTACACCCCTCACATATTTGTAAATATTTGATGATATCTTTTCATGTGACAACACTGAAGAAATGACACTTTGCTACAATGTAAAGTAGTGAGTGTACAGCTTGTGTAACAGTGTAAATTTACTGTCCCTCAAAATAACTCAACACACAGACATTAATGTCTAAACCGCTGGCAACAAAAGTAAGTACACCCCTAAGTGAAAATGTCCAAATTGGGCCCAATTATCCATTTTCCCTCCACGGTGTCATGTGACTTGTTAGTGTTACAAGGTCTCAGGTGTGAATGGGGAGCAGGTGTGTTCAATTTAGTGTCATCCCTCATACTGGTCACTGGAAGTTCAACATGGCACCTCATGGCAAAGAACTCTCTGAGGATCTGAAAAAAAGAATTGTTGCTCTACATAAAGATGGGCTAGGCTATAAGAAGATTACCAAGACCCTGACACTGAGCTGCAGCACGGTGGCCAAGACCATACAGCGGTTTAACAGGACAGGTTCCACTCAGAACAGGCCTCGCCATGGTCCACCAAAGAAGTTGAGTGCTCGTGCTCAGCGTCATATCCAGAGGTTGTCTTTGGGAAATAGACGTATGAGTGCTACCAGCATTGCTGCAGAGGTTGAAGGGGTGGGGGGGTCAGCCTGTCAGTGCTCAGACCATACGACACACACTGCATCAAATTGGTCTGCATGGCTGTCGTCCCAGAAGGAAGCCTCTTCTAAAGATGATGCACAAGGAAGCCTGCAAACAGTTTTCTGAAGACAAGCAGACTAAGGACATGGATTACTGGAACCATGTCCTGTGGTCTGATGAGACCAAGAAAAATTTATTGGGTTCAGATGGTGTCGAGTGTGTGTGGCGGCAACCAGGAGAGGAGTACGAAGACAAGTGTGTCTTGCCTACAGTCAAGCATGGTGGTGGGAGTGTCATGGTCTGGGGCTGCATGAGTGCTGCTGGCACTGGGGAGATACAGTTCATTGAGGGAACCATGAATGCCGACATGTACTGTGACATACTGAAGCAGAGTATGATCCCCTCCCTTCGGAGACCGAAGGGCAGTATTCCAGCACGATAACGACCTCCAACACACCAAGATGACCACTGCCTTGATAAAGAAGCTGAAGGTGATGAACTGGCCAGGCATGTCTCCAGACCTAAACCCTGAGTATCTGTGGGGCATCCTCAAATGGAAGGTGGAGGAGCACAAGGTCTCTAACATCCACCAGCTCTGTGATGTCGTCATGGAGGAGTGGAAGAGGACTCCAGTGGAGACCTGTGAAGCTCTGGTGAACTCCACACCCAAGAGGGTTAAGGCAGTGCTGGAAAATAATGGTCCCCACACAAAATATTGACACTTTGGGCCCAAATTGGACATTTTCACTTTATGTCCAAATTTATTTTCACTCATTAATATCTGTGTGTTGAGTTACTTTGAGGGGACAGTAAATTTACACTGTTACACAAGCTGTACACTCACTACTTTACATTGTAGCAAAGTGTCATTTCTTCAGTGTTGTCACATGAAAGGATATCATCACATATTTACAGAAATGTGAGGGGTGTACTAACTTTTGTGAGATACTGTATATTTGTCTTTATTGTAACAGTGATATGAACCTGGCTTCTGCTGCTGTTCTCACAGCGGTTTACCTCAGGGTTCCATGCTTGGCCCTGTTTTCCTGTCATGCTAATGCATCTCATGGATTATAATCCAGATGTTTAATATCTTTTTTTTATGCATCTGACAAATTGCTGTATTTTTCTGTAGATTAGCCATGTTATCAGACCTGATTGGATTTCTTAATTAGATCAACAGATAACTCTTGGATTGCTAGCATCTAAATAACGTTATGCTAACCATTACAGAGTTATACGTTTCTTCCTACATTTCTATCGGTTATTTCCTGTTCAGAAATCTTCTCGAGAGAATAATATTCTTACTCTGCTTAAATTTGATAATTTATGTAGAACATTTTCATTTAGAAAACGATTCAGTGGTGATAAATAATTTTAAAATCGTCTGTTCTCCGGCTCACAGCGAAGATTAGAACCGATTAGAATTAGAAAGAGTAGAATTTCAGAGGTTCTGTGAATATTTACACAGGGGAGGGAAAGTTCCTCATGTTCAGAGTCCGGTTACGCACACATTTCATTTCTATCTAAGCGTCATGTTAAGTTTATTAAAAAAAAAGTGTAAATAAATGAAATAATTAAAAGCTGAAATGATTGTGAGAATGCTGTGAGGGTGACAGTCCGGAAGACTGTGATTATCTGGAAGGAGGTGAGTGTTTTTGTGGTTTCGTCTCAGTTTGACCTTCAGTAATCCTCCCACAGTCACATCCTGTAGAGCGCTGGTTCCCACTGCAGCAGCTCCTGAACAGGACTTGGCAGAAATCACGGCAGAAACGATGAAGAATATTTATGATGAGTGTGTGATTATTCCTTGTTGATTACAGATGAATTAGGGATTTATTGTAAATGTGGTGTGTGATGTTGAACCGATGTCCCGTATGTTTCGGTTACACACCATCACACACCGTCTCACACACATGGTGTTAATTATACAGCGTTATTATTATCAGAGCTGCTGGAAATAACGTGTGATCTCTCACAGTGTGGGCGGAAGTCATGGAGACGCTCTGTGTGTGTGTGTGTGTGTGTGTGTGTGTGTGTGAGTGTAGATCTTAGAAGAATAACGGCGGGCTTTATGGGAATGGCTGCTGCTGTGTTGCTCTGTGGCTCCGTCGTCTCTGCAGTCGGATTTTTCTGGGAGGAGAAGCTCACGCAGCATGTATCAGGACTACTGTTCCTAATGTCAGGTACACATATACATACACGCACACACACACACACACACACACACACACACACACACGGTTCAATGTTCCTATTTGCTGCAGGGATCTTCTGCACCATCTCCTTGTGCACCTACGCCTCTAGCATGACCTATGACCTCTCCCGAAACCCCCCCTTTATCTACGGTCTCCCGGGCGATGTGGATCATGGACTTGGTTGGTCGGTGTTGTGTGGGTGGGCGTGCCTTGGGCTGACGGCGGCATGCGGCTGTATCAGTACCGCCTCTCCCTTCATCACACGCCACAAAAACACACACACCTCTGCCGTGTGAGAACTCTACAGTTACTGATGGACTCAACACCTCTCTCTCACACACACACACACACACACACACACACACAAACAAATATATTACACCATATTTTTTGGACTAGACGTCACTCTCACTGGTATCCCACACCCCAACCCTTTCAGTAGGAAGGTGGAGTCTCATTGTATCCAGCCAATCACAGACTTGATCATGTGACGCCACCATTGTACACTTTTTCAGCTGATATAAATACTGCTTTAATTATACAGCATTATAGTTCAACACTACACTGTATGTGTGTATATATAGGTTCTTGTGACATATGATCAGTCGTTTCCTGGTTAAACCCCGCCCCATCATCCGAATCACCCAACCGCGCGCACACACACACACACACACACACACACACACACGTGTATATGTAAGGACTATTCCATGAACATAGTGACGACGATATTGATGGTGGTGGTGGTGGTTACAGAAGTGTGTGTTTGTATTAATATTGTGTAATGTCACGGAACCTGAACACAGTGTTAATGAGGAGTTCATAACCTGCACTAATTACAGCTCGTTAGTGACATTAAGGATGAAATGATGAGATGAACACACTGAACACAGAAGTGCTATAATAATAATATGAATAATATTTAATAATGATTATGATGATGGTGTTATTGTCGTGGCTGTTATACACTCTGTGTGTTCCTGAGTGTGAACTGTGAATAATAAAGTCCTGTACAGATCTAATAAAGCAGTGTGAAGACTGGTGTGTGAGAGAGCGAGAGAGAGTATGTGTGTGTGAGAGCGAGAGAATATGTGTGTGTGTGAGAGAGAGAGTATGTAAATGGTAAATGTGCACTTATATAGCGCTTTTATCCAAAGCGCTTTACAATGTGTCTCATTCACCCATTCACACACACACTACACCAATGGTACCAACGGTAGCAGAGCTGCCCATACAAGGGGCATGTTGCTATCAGGAGTAACTTGGGGTTCAGTGTCTTGCCCAAGGACACTTCGTCATGTGGAGTCACCCGGGCCGGGAATCGAACCGCCAACCCTACGATTAGTGGACAACCCGCTCTACCACTTGTGCCACAGCCGCACAGTATGTGTGTGTGTGTGTGTGTGTGTGTGTGTGTGTGTGTGTGAGTGCGAGAGAGTGTGTGTGTGTGTGTGAGAGAACGAGAGAGAGTATGTGTGCATGTGTGTGTGTGTGAAAGCGAGAGAGAGTGTGTGTGTGTGAGTGCGAGAGAGTATGTGTGTGTGTTTATGTGTGTGTGAGAGCGAGAGAGTGTGTGTGTGTGTGTGTGAGCGAGAGAGAGTGTGTGTGTGAGTGCGAGAGAGAGTGTTGTGTGTGTGTGAGAGCGAGAGAGAGTATGTGTGTGAGTGCGAGAGAGAGTGTGTGTGTGTGTGTGTGTGTGAGAGCGAGAGAGAGTATGTGTATGTGTGTGTGTGTGTGTGTATGTGTGTGTGAGAGCGAGAGAGATGTGTGTGTGTGTGTGAAAGCGAGAGAGAGAGAGATATCACTTACTGCCACCAAATTATTTTTAACTCACAATTCCACTTTACTCCACTGCTGAGAGAAAAACGATCATGTATTTCTCTGTCTGTCTCTCTGTCTGTCTCTCTGTCTGTCTCTCTGTCTGTCTGTCTGTTTGTCCATATGGCTGTCTGTCTATCTGTTTAAGTATAAATGTGATCAATAAAGTAAAGCCGTGTGTGTGTGTGACAGTAGGGGGCGCTGCATCGTCCTTCATCACATCACCCAAAGAGGCATTTTGAACAAGTCATTAATGTTTATTATTAAAATGATAAAGCGAACCACAGACAGCAGCTTCAGCATCATCATCAGCTCTGTACACACTCAAACTGATCTTTAATCATCTTTACTACAGGTGAAATTTAAATACAGCACACAGTAAACCAGAACAAAACAATAACACACAATGCAACATCACGGAAGCCACCGAAGTCTTTAAAACCATCATTATTAAACCAATAACCTTTAGTACAGTTCTCCCAAAACACGACAACACATTTATATATAAAGAATAATTAGCCCGTTAGCTAGCAGGCTACAACAGCGTGTTGATTAGGTGTTTCACAAAATGGCGAAAGCTGGAGTGGGTTAGCCGGTTGATGCTAAGCGTAACTTTAGTCTTTGCTTCAGAATTTTATCAACACATCTGAGGTAAATGTTTAAGTTCCTGGTGGATTTGTTTAATTTTCACAGTCACTGTGTCTTTACACTGTCTGTAAGAAAGACTGCTGTGTGTTAGCTGATTGTTAGCGTCCTACCGCCTCTGCCATATTGCTCAGTTGCCTAGCAACAGTGTTCTCCTGACTTTACCACAGTGACAATGAATTGTATTAAAACTCCTGGATGAAACACCAGCGATTACGACCATTATAAAGTTATAAAACGTTCACGTTTATCTTAAATAACACAGTCTTCCAAATATTTTTTTTATGTGTTCATATATGTTTTTTTGTGGTATAATAAATATTCTGCATATTTAAAACCTGCTGTACACTTTATACAGGATATAAAACCACTGTGTTTACATGAACATGAATAATGAGTCGGATCCACTAGTGTGAGAGCACTAAACGACTCCTGATCATCATCATCATCATCATCATCATCATCACTCAAATACACTCTCAGGGCTTCACTGCAGTGTTTAGTGTGTCTGAACTGAACAGTCTGTGCTTTTCAAGCAAACTAGTGCGATTCGACTGCACTAAGAAAGTGATTCGACTCTGAATCGACTCACCTGCAGGAGGTGAATCAAACACGCCTTGCGGTTTTTCTTTGATGTGAGCTGGTAACAGAAATCTGATTTAGGACATCCAGAATGCAGTAAAAACACTATCCAGATGCCCCGCTGAGCTTCTGCGCATGTACACATCATTTCAGTCCCCCCACATTTTCTGTTAAGGTCACAGTAATAGACAAAATATCACAAATACTTAAAACAATATTACTTTATTGTTTTATAAAGACCTTTAAATCTTATTCAATGTATCAATTTAAATGTATACATTTCTTCACCAATGAAGAATACACTGCTTTAGACTCTGTGTGTGTTTTATCCTGAAATATGAGCAGTTGTCATTAGTGCTCTAAGACTCCTGCACCTGACCGTACATATGGCTTTTTAACTTTTCCCACACACACACACACACACACACACACACACACACACACACACACACACACACACACAATAGTGGATGTTCTTTGTATCAAACATAATAAAGTCACATTCTTTCAGTAAACCCTAAACTTATGAACAGTATCCACACAATTGATAGATGGGATTTAGGTGAAGGGGTGGGGTCATATGTGTGGGCGAGGCTATGATAAGTGGCAGGGATAGATTGAAGGGGTGGGGTTAGTGTCATCAGGAGTGGCATGATATAATAAAGTTCCTGGAAGTTACTTACAGCCACACAAGGCACAGCAAAGGTGAGAATATGTGGGCGGGGTGAATGACAAAATCAAAAACAAGTGGTTTGCTTCTTTTTCGTTGGGGGGGTATGAATTCCACATCAGTTCAACAGTCTCTCCAGGATTTTTGCGTCCGCAGAAATGAACACAAAATCAATCAAACTCAGCAATATTCAGAGGAGGGCGCAATTTTTCAAAATGACCGCAGATTTGGGCGAAGACGCATCATGTAATGTGCATTCAGACAAAGCCATCTTCCATTCACGTGCGTTGAACACGAGTACAGCTAAAATTTCTCGTTTACCAACAAACATCACATGCAAAAGACAATTTCGTGCAGTTGCGATTTCGTAGATTCAAGTAATTTCCTGCAAAAAAGCAGAAGCTACATCAGAAAATTTTGAATAAAAAAAACCCAGCAAAATCAAGTATTTTTGGCCGCCATGCTCACAAACTGTGAAATCCTGTACGGTCTGGTTCTTCTTCGCACTTCCTGAATAGCGATACTCACTCTGCTGCTCGGACTAGTGACCAGTTTAAGCACCAGCAAATTTGAAGAGCAAATATTTTTGAGTCATTCTGACTACTTTTTTATCTTAGGAGGAACACATTCGATTTGCAGACAAAATAGGCAAGATCTCATTTTTAGGCGTAACACATCCAACATGTGGACAAAAATGAGTGGTTTTATATACTGTATGTTCTGCGGCCGGTCACGCTGTTGTGGAGCCACTAGCACTAATCCGGCTCTACCAGTGAAACCATGGCAACCAGCAGTAAACTATAGGACAACTGATATTCTTCTCCAGCTACAGCGATTCTCCATCTGCGAACATGAACAGAGTGACAGATGAAGGCGTTAGATTAGTTTAGAGTTGGGGGTTATTAAATGGGTGGGGTTAGAATGATGGGGGCGGAGTTAGATTTGTACCTGTGTATTCATACATACATATCAAACACCACCACTCAGATCAGGTTTAACATTAGAGTTCCGCTAGCTACAGACGATGAGCAGGTCATCCCTACTGTAGACAATGAGCATAAACATGTCGCAGATTAAAGGCGTAAAATGACTTTCACAGCATTTTAAATGCGAAAAATATTCATTATGATACTAAAGGTCCTAAACTTTAACCAACAGCGGATTCAACAATTACAGGTCCTTAACTGTCATTGAATTCTAGTTAAACACTGTAGAAATTCAATTCCTTCCAAAGCAGAGCAGAGTGGGAGCAGTATCTCCGAGACAAATACAGTTCATCTGCTGAACAATTCCTTCTGGTTTTCAGAAATTTGAGAGAATCTGTTTTACCAAAGCCATGGAAGAGACGCTTCTCGCTACTAAGACCAAAGCTGGAGTTGCTCAGTCAAGTGACAGGAAGTAGGCACTGATGGTGACACACATACACACACACATTAACACATTAACCCTAAAGGCCTGTTCACACTAGGATGTTTTTTCGATGTGTTTTTTTTATGTTTG
>CM022752.1:45552428-45574928 GCA_012411365.1 Ameiurus melas
ATCGGGATCAAGATTCGGAACGGATGATTATGATGACAAGAAATCAGTAATCGGTATCGGCTGCAAAAATCCTGATCGGAGCGTCCCTAAAAACAGACACGGATTGAGATTAAACTTAGTGTTTACATGAGCAGTTCAGGGGAAAATGTAAGTATCCACGGTGTCCCTTTTACCAGAAATGGAGTCCATCAGCCGAACCAAGCTACGATTCTAATGTAGCTAACTGTTCATTGAACGCGATAGCCTCAGTTTAGCATGGTACGTTAAATGTTTGTGCGTAACTCCTCCCACAGCGGTGTCTCAGGCATTTACTGCACCATGCTAATCTGGAGGCTTCCATTATTGTTAGGGACATTAGCATTGTCACTATGGTGCAGAAGTAAAACACTGAACACGTCTGAGCTCATCCACTACATCGGACAAGATAGACAGACAGATAGATAGAGAGACAGACAGAGACAGACTGACAGGTAGATACACAGACAGACAGACAGACAGACAGGAGAGACAGACAGACAGACAGATAGACAGATAGATAGATAGATAGATAGATAGATAGATAGATAGATAGATAGATAGATAGATAGATAGATAGATAGATAGATAGATAGATAGATAGATTGGCAGGCAGACACACAGAGAGACAGATAAAGAGATAGATAAAGAGACAGACAGAAACACTTACCACACTCATACAGTAAGACAGCTGATGAATTTTGGAGGAAAAACAGAAAGAAAATTTGTGAGTGATGAATAAAGCAGAGCTGTTTAACAACCTCACACACACACACACAAAAAATTTTACACACAAACAAAAAAAAAAAAAAAAAACCCCACCAAGTTTGTGGGGGGGGGGGTGGGTGTGCAGTGTGTGTGTGTGTGTGTGTGTGTGTGTGTGTGTGTGTGTGTGTGTGTGTGCTACCTCAGCACTTTAATCTCATTACGCAGCTAATCTTCTGCTTTATGTAATTGATATATTTTCTGCATTAAATGTGAATCACTTGCTGTCATGTTAATGTTCAGAATTTCCACTGCATCGCTGAAGGTGGCAGACAATTTGGACGCACAATGGATGTTCTGTCCTGAGCTGATCATTAGCTATCGCTACAACGACACCATCAACAACACTGGATTTTAAAAAATACTTATTAATAATATTCTGTGGTTTTCGGTGAATAATAAAGCTTTACGCTAGCTGAGGCAGTGAGAGTGTGAAGGTGTGGTTCTGAGGTACAGCTCTGATGGCCGTGAGGATGAGGAGCAGCGCAGGAGGAAGAGAGCGAGGCTCAGACACACAGGAAGCTGCAGCAATCAAAAGAGGAAAGCTTTGGAAAGCTTTGAGAGCCGATAGTGAGCTTTTTAACAACAAGTTCTCGCCCTCTTTCACCTGTCCATCCTCTCCTCCTCCACTCAGGCTCCTGCAGCTGGATGTAGAAGTTCGCCTGCTTGTCGTACTCATCGTGATCAACGATTTTAACCCTGATGCTTTTTCTGCAAGAGGAAACACATTTATCACTAAAGATCATTTCTTTTCCTGCTCTGACGCTCCGGCAGCCATCTTAACTGAACACTTGGGTGCGTGTCGGCGGGGTTCTGTAAGGCAGGTGGCATCGGACTGCAGAGTTACACTGAGAAGGGGTGGAGCTTAGAATAACACAGCCCTGTGAGGTTACATTGAGAGAGGGCGGGGCTTAGAGAAGCACAGCCCACCTTTCCTCTCACTCATCTCCACCAATCGAGGCTCTCCAATCTCCATGAAGAAGTTCTTGTTCTTTTCGTACTCCTCGTCATCGATAATATTGATCTGAACAGATTTACTGAGAGAGAGAGAGACAGACACACAGAGAGACAGACAGTTGCAGAGATGAGAGAGGTGTGAGGAAATAGCAGCTTTAGAGGTGGGTAGGAGAAGTGTGTGTGTGTGTGAGAGAGAGAGAACTGACAGATTCACTTCCTGTAATTACAGCTCACTTACAGAGAAATTCATGAATAATTAATGAGCATGTGTGGCATCATCGAATCAGTGAGTGAGTAAATGGTGCCAGTGAGCACACTGATTATGACATCAGGAATATCATTTGCATATGAGATCATGATTGGCTAAAGTTTAAGGATTACATTTGATTATTGCAATATATGGGCTGGGCTGTGAGAAGGTGGGGTTTGTGTCTGTGATGAAGGGGGCGGGGTTTGTTTCAGTAACCTGAGGCACAAAAGCACGTTTTCCTGTAAGTGTGTTGAGAGTTTCATTAGCTCATGATTCATGTTTCCATGGTGGATAAACACACACACACACACGCACACACACGCTTCCCTCCATCCGCAGCATCTAATTGGTCGATGAACATTCAGAGTAACATCCAGAATGCAAACAGGGAAGTGTTTCTGTAAACTATCACACTTTATAAATCATTCTGTTCAAGAGGATCTAATCATCATGGCAACAAAGCAAACACACACACACACACAAACAACACACACACACACACACACACAAACACACACACACACACACACCACACGCATAGACACACATACACACAACAGAGTGGGAACACTGCACTGTGAAACAATAATGAAATCTGGAACTCTATATACACCCCGAGTCTCACACACAAACACACAAACACACAAACACACTGTTATTTATCTGGTGTTTAATAAAACTCTGAGTGACACTTTGTGAACTCAGTAGAAGGGTCATGTGACCTGCAAAAACTGATATTCATCAAAACTCTGCAGATGTCTGACTTTAAACTAGGTTACATTCCTAATCCACTCACAACACACACACACACACACACACACACACACATACACACACACACACACACACTAATCTGCACTCTGAGCTGCTTAACACACACACACACACACACACACACAAGGATTATTAATATAAATAATAATAATAATAATAATGTAATTAACAATGTAATCCATCTAGAGGAGTGAGGGAACGATACGAGTCCTGTGTTCTGATAACTGTTGAGAAATGTGATTACTCTCTGGGAAAATGATTTCCTCATGTTCTTCGAGACACTGTTTGGTTAGATTGAGATTCCTCACACACACACACACACACACACCTCTCTATCCCACATAGGGGCAGGGGGCACAGGTGTAACTGTAAATGTGTTAACACACTTTATGAGATTGGAGATGGCAGAGGTTGAGAAATTGACGCTGCAGCGCTACTGTACACTACACACTTTCTATAACTACAGGAATTACAGTAGGCCTGTGTTCCTTTTTAGCAACTGATATCTAAAGGCTTTTTTTAGCTAAAATAATTAATGAGATTAAGACACGTTGTCTTAATCTCACCGTTTTCTCACAATTGAACCGCATAAGTCTGCATAATGTATAGGGAACATTACCTTTAAATAAAAAAATGTTTGTTTATGTTGGTAGGTCCATCACAGCCCTTTTTTTAGTGGTCATATTAAGCACATAGACCGGTAAAGTTCCTGTAATGTGTGTTGAGAATTAGGCCACAATCGGACTTACCCAAGTAGCGCAAGAACAAACCTCTTCTCTACTTTTAAAACCTTTAGAGTGACTGCTGACATTTGAGTTTTCTTTTCAAACCCTTGCCCACCCATTGTGGCCTCAGTAGTGCTTCACCCTCCCTTCTCTTCCCTGAATAATAATAATAATAATAATAATAATACTATAGAGTGGTATGTGATTGTGCTCTGTGATGGACTGGCACCCTGTCCAGGGTGTAACCCCGCCTTGTGCCCCATGCTCCCTGGGATAGGCTCCAGGTTCCCCTGCGACCCTGAAGAAGGAGTAAGTGGTAGAAGTTGGATGGATGGATGGATAATATAGAGTGTATGTGTGTGTGTGTTTAGAGTGGAACGATTTTTCATGTATTTATAGGAATTCAGTACACTCCCCAAGGCATCATGTTCCCTCTGTGACCCTAACACCCAAACGCCAAGATAAACATATCCCACATCGAATCTCACTCTGTTTACTTATGGCAAAAAATAAATCCAGAAATTTTTTTATTTCAGTTCGGTTTAACCCCCAACACACACACACACACACACACACACACATCAGTGTGATGGAGCAGTGCACTGCGACTTCACTGGAGCTGAATTTCATTACTGACATCATGTGACCTGATATAATTTTAAAAAGGTATCCAATATGTATAAGGCATACATTTAAAATAGACATGGACGCATTTGGACACACAGAGGCAACAGTGCCTTCAGTGAGACTGACAAGTGGTGTTTAATGGTGAGTAATGGTGTGTAGTGGTGTATAATGATGTGTAGTGGTGTACAATAGGTGTATAGTGGTGTATAATGTGAGTAATGGTGTGCAGTGGTGTATAATGGTGTGTAATGGTGTGTAGTGGTGTATAATGGTATGTGATGGTGTATAATATGCGTGTATTGCTGTGTAATGGTGTGTAGTGATGTATAATAAGTGTTGGAAGCAGCGTCAAGCAGGAAGCAGCGTCCTTTGAGCTAACGCTAATACATTTTTTTCTCACCTCTATACTTTAAAATTAACGTTACGTTATACAAATATAACTGACACTAGTTTAGATATAATAGGTGTGTGTGTGTGTGTGTGTGGAGAGAGAGAGAGAGAGAGAGAGAGAGAGAGAGAGAGAGAGCTAGAGAAATGGTTTGTTAAACTGCAGATGCTTAGCATCAGATTTAGTATGGTCTAAAAGCTTTAATAAATCAGATTAAACTGCAAAATTCAGAGTTTATGATTAGGATTATTTTCCCCTCCATTAATCTGAATTATTACTCCATTACAATCATTACACCAAACACAATTCACACAACAATGCTAAGATAATTTAGTTTAAAGAATGCAGGTGCTCTGTGTGTGTGTGTGTGTGTGTGTGTGTGTGTGTGTGTGTGTGTGTGTGTGTGTGTGTGTATGTGTGTGAGATTTATATCATCCTGCATGCTGTCCTGTACCGTCTCACAAACTCCAAACACCATTCAGAGCCTGGCTATATAAGGAGCGTTAGCGTTAGCCACAGCTGGTGTACTTCAAAGTGTAGCTACATCACACGGGGCTAACTCATGCTCGGGACGCTTTTCCATTTCAAACCGTCCGAGCCCTCAGGCAGGCTGTTTAGATCATATCTGCCCTCGTTATATCCTCCCTCCAACGGAAAAAGTCACGTGATGGTGCAGATAAACAGCGATGTGACGGTGTGTGTGTGTGTGTGTGTTCCATAAGAGGAGAAACTCCTGACAAGCAAAGGAAGGAAACTCCTAACTGTGAAGTTACTTTTAATATGGATCGTTTCCTGTGAAAGCCTGATAAACTCCAGCTGTGGAAAAGTCTTGATGCTACATAACTGTTTAGAATTAGCAATGCTCTTAGCAGCTAGCTTGCCTCTTGATAATCAAATTCTCGTTTACATAGTTTGTAATAATATCAATTCCTTATAAAATAATGAGCATTTTTTTACTGTCAGTTCCTGACTCGGTTCTAAGTCGCTACAACTCGTGCTAGCGGTGGATGCTAAGTGTAAAAATTGTGTAATCTTTGTCAAGTGGAGTGTTTTTTCAATAATTTACCATCACGTCTGTGGAAATTGTTGACATTCCGGACAATTTTGTGTTGTTTCCATGTTTGTCAGTAAAAGAATTAACATTCAACCCATTAGCTAACTAAATCCTTAACCCCTAGCTCACTAGCTAAAGCTTGGTTTTGCCTAGCAACAGTATTTCTGAAGTGTACGTGTCAAAATGACGAATTCAAGAGCTCCATTTGAATTCACCAAACCTGTTTAAATGTCCAAATCTGGACATGAAATTGTCTTAAAAATGTCTTAATGTATCGTGTGTGAGATAAATCATGCTGTGAGGTTGAAAATGAAGCTGAGAGGAGGAAGTAGAATCATGAAGCAAAGGAAATGTACAAGAGTGAAACATGCACAAGCCAGTAAACTCAGATGTGAGGCTATAAATACTGAGGGGAAGTGGATGAAGGGATGGAATGGAAGGAAAAACGGGTTTGAAGACAGCATAGCGCTCGATACATCTACTCAATAGTCACACTACATAAGTCAAGACTTACGAGGTCTCGTCGTTCTGGAACTCCAGGACTCCGAAGGTATCCTCAAAGTCCTCACCTCCTCCTTTAGCCGTTCCCGCGATGGTTTTATATGGTACCACAACGACCCCTCGAGCTCCAGACATCCTCACCACCTTCACCTCCATCACCCCGATGCTCTCGCTGACATGTATCATTGGTTCCTCAAACATAAAGATCCCAGCATGATCGTCATCAAAGATGGTCACCGTGGCGGTGGATGGAAGTCCCAGTCCTGCCAGGCTATCCACGTGATTGGAGATTGAATTTTCATGGTTTGTTCCCTCAGACAGAACCCTGACATTGCTCAGGTGGACCAGGAAATGCTCATCTTCTTCAAAGATGTCATCATCGATGATTTCCACTCGGATTTCCTTCTCAGTCTCACCAGGTTTGAAGACGATGACGCCCTCTGTGAATTGGTAATCCGAGCCCGCGTTGGCGGTACCATCTTCCGTTCGGTAGTTCACAGATACTGTACTGGTCAAGTCGCCTCCACGTCGGACCACGTTCAGAGCTACCGAGCCACAGTTTTCCAAACACTGGTATGAACCAGGATCGAAGAAGATCTTTGAGGAGAGATCATTTTCTGAAACCTCAGATCGTAGTTCGTAGGTTCCCAGTACTCTTCTGGCCTGATCTGCTGCATGTTTCTTCAGGATGTTTCCTGCACCGGTCATCAACCTCGTGGCCTGGCAGCGATAAAATGCTCGACTCTTCTGCTGCTGGCTGAGAAGTTGGTAGTTAGCGATCTCCACAAGCTGCTCCATGTCTTTTTCTGGATGTTTCTGTTTCAGTTCCTTTAAAATCTTTGCCATTTCTCTCCTGGTTTCCTCCTCGTCCATCTCCACAGACATATCCGCAGTCCCATCTAGAAAGCCGAGCATCTGTCCTTCCATTCCGACGTCTGTTTTTGACTGGAGTTCCGGTTCTCCTTCGGTCTCAATGATCATTCCTCGCTGCTTCCCCACTCTGTACCTTTTATAAACGTATTTGTAGAATAGAAGTCTGCGATCAGCGACCCATGCGAACACCACGCATATGGGGAAGAAGAAGAGAGTCAGTAGACCCTCCCACACCTCCACGACACCTGGAGAAATCACAGCCAGGATCAGGTACAGCCAGGTGTAAGCAAAGATGCTCCAGGTTGCAGTTACGAAGAACACTCTGAGATGTTTCACTTTGCGATGGTCGCCGTCTGGGATGACAGAAACACAAAGTCCGATAATGACGAACATGTTGAAGGCGGCGCTGCCCACAATGGTGTTTGGCCCCAGCTCACCTGCGTCGAAGTTGTGTCCACAAACCTCAACAACAGAGAGCATGATCTCTGGAGCAGATGATCCCAACGCCATTAGGGTCAGATTGGAAACGGTTTCGTTCCAGATGCGAACCGTAGTGGTTGTGGTTTCCCCGTTTGGCTTCTTGATGGTGATTTCCTTCTCTTGTGATGTGATGACCTCAATGGATGCCATAAAACGGTCTGCAATGATGGAGACCCCGAGGAACATATACGCCATCGCAACGAAATAGATGGTGGCTCTCGCCAGCTTGTCTCCGAACGACGGATATTCTGGCCTCCATATTGGCAGGATCACTCCTTCTTTACACTCATAACTACCTGAGCAGGTTTCTGTGTTATTGGCTGGAACTGAAGCTTCATGAAGCATGGAGCCTCCAGCAGAAACATGCTGGAGCTCATGGGACACAATTATGAAGAACAGAGCAAGTTTTAGTGTCAAAGGATGGAAGGATGGAGCGTCCGATTGTCCCATTTTCCTGAGGAGGTATTTTATACCTGATCTCCTGCTATCTTTCCCTGTAGGAGAGGAAACAGAGAATCGGCAGTTAGAGTCTCAAATAAAATTGGTAAGTCATACAGGAAATATGTGCATGTTATTTTTCATACATGAAATATGTGCATGCACACCATTATACACCACCACACACTGTTATACACCATTATACACCACTACATACCATTATACACCACCACACATCATTACAGACCATCACACACCACTATGCACCACCAGATACCATTTTACACCATTACACACCACCATTATACACCATTATAGACCACCAAACACCATTATACACCATCAAACACCATTAACACTGTGAAGACCTCCTTTTTTCACCTCAGAAATATTGCCAGATTAAGACCAATGCTAAACTTATCTGTCGCTGAAAAGCTGATCAATTCATTCGTTGTCACGCGGTTGGATTACTGCAATGCCGTTTTAGCCGGAGTTTCTAAAACTGCAATAAACAAACTGCAGTATGTTCAGAACTCTGCCGCCCGGATCCTGACGGGAAGCAGGAGATATGACCATATCACTCCTGTTTTGAAGTCCTTACACTGGCTCCCGGTCAGGTTCCGGGTGGATTTTAAGATCTTGATGTTAACATACAAGGCATTGCACGGATTGGCTCCACAATATTTAACTCACTTATTAACCCCATACACCCCACATCTCAGACTGCGCTCCTCTCAGGGTCATCTACTTACGGTTCCACTAACCCACCTTAAGTCTGTGGGTGACAGGGCTTTTTCTGTCTACGCTCCTTCACTCTGGAACTCTCTTCCCCCTGAACTCAGGGAAGCTCAGTCCTTTGGCATTTTTAAAGCTCTTTTACAGACACACTTTTTTAGACTCGCATTTAATTCCTGATATATTTTTGATTGTTTTATATTTGTTTTTTATTACAGTTGTTTTATTTGTTTTAATTAACTTTTATTAATTCTGTGATTTGTGTTTTTATGTACAACGCTTTGAGAAGCTACTTTAAAGGCGCTTTATAAAATAAAGTTTATTATTATTATTATTATTATACACCAGCACACACTGTTATACACCATTATACACCACCACACACCATTACAGACCATCACACACCACTATGCACCACTAGATACCATTATACACCATTACACACCACCACACACCACTACACACCATCAACAACCTCATCACTTCTCAAATAAAAATATAAAAACATAAAGACAAACTCGTCTAGGTGACACGATGCTCAGCTTCACCCTCACGCTGTTATTCATATGTTAATTATTGTTTATCAGAAGAATCTGCACAAAAAATCCATTTCAATTAGTCATTTTGCTACACACACACACACACACACACACACACACACACACGGATGGACTGGTGTTTCCCCAGGCAGGGTATATTCTGCCTCGCGCCCACCTCGCACCACTCTGACCAGGATAAAGCACATATTGAGGATGATGATGAGAAAAAGCTCATTTATATCTTATAGAATCTGCGGCGCTCACCACGACACACAGGGTTTAACACATTCGTTTAATCCCCATTTTATTCACACATTTAATCAGTGAGCATAAACCTGGAGCAAGACGAGTCAGAAAGAGGATTTGTCTGTTAGAGAGACGGTGAAGCAGTAGAGTGAGTGCATGTGTGAGTGCGTGTGTGTGTGAGAGAGAGAGAGAGAGAGAGAGAGAGAGAGAGAGTGTGTGTGTGTGTGTGTGTGTTTTAGAGGTTTAACCTTAAATAACTTCACTGTGCAGCTTCAGGACAGGAGACAGGCCTTGAGACACACTGAATCATCATCTCTGCTCTGTCCTCCTGAATCTGTCTCTAACACTATGATGAACACCTCTTTCTGTTGGATTACATAAGTCATAATATTTCATGTTTGTGGTTAAGAACTTGCTTACTGAACAAAGTGTTTTAACTTTATCCCAAAGGATCTTAACTCCTCTTCCAGGTCCTCTTCTTTCTTCCATTAGCTGTACCATAACACTTACATGATCTTTAACACAATGTTCCTTCTCAGTTTCGAATGAAATTAGGGTATGTTCTGGTTTATCTCCTGTTTCACTCGGACTCTCAACTCCAACTGCCCAAGTATCTGAGTCTGATCACTGCGTTTAGTTTAAGTTTAACAGACGTGTAACCGGTTGCTTGGTAACATATACGATAGCCGATTATATTTATCTTTTTTTTTTTTTTAATTAAATGTTAAGAACATAAATTCTAAACGATATCCTATAATGTAATAAAAGTCCAATCTTCAACTTTAAACTTAAAAAATAATAATAATTAACTAACACTTCCATAATAAATCCCCAGAGCCACCAGATCTCAGGGAGTTTTTCCCCCATCACCACTGCTGCCTCTGGATTGTTCATTAGCAATCTAAATCTATATCTATAGATTCTGTGGCACGCTTTAATAAAATAATATTTAACTTGATTAAATATACTGCATCCTCTATTTTAAATCAAACCCATGATATCAGACAGATTAGATTAGCTCCACTTCATCAGATCTGTCATACAAGATCCAGTATGTCAGGCTGACCGCATCAAATCCACTATATCAGATCAACCACGTCAGATCTACTATATCAGATCCACTACACCAGATCCATTACACAGGATATACATTACACGAGATTCAATACGACAGAGCCACTACATCAGATATACTCGATCGGATCCATCACATCAGATCTACTCTATCGGATCCACTACATGAGATCTACTCTAGTGAATCCACTACATCGGATCTACTCTAGTGAATCCACTACATCGGATCTACTCTAGTGAATCCAATACATCAGACCCTCTTCATCAGATATACTACATCATCAGTAATACATTCAATCCAATGTCAGTTCCACTGTATCAGATCTACTACACTGAGAAGAATCATGTTGATGTATATTAAATTAGAGGTGATCTGTAAAACAGGAGATCTAGTAATATATCACTGTGTAATATTGCAGTGTGTGTGTGTGTGTGTGTGTGTGTGTGTGTGTGTGTGTGTGTGTGTGTGTGTGCCAGGTTATGCACAAACATAAAGAGATCTGTATAAATCTGCCTGCTGTATAGAAACAGTGAAGGTAAGCAGAGGGAGAAGTGCAGTGTGTATTCTCGGTCTCGTCCTAAACTGCAGAAAGTTTGAAATGTGTTGTGTATTTACGATAAACATGTACAGTGCTTCACATTGACGTTAGTTGTGATAAACAAACAAACCAAAAAAAAAAACTTCCTGAGCCATGTGAGATGCTCAGAACAATCTCTAAACAACTGCAGTAATGTAAGACAACATCTGGAAAATCTCAGACTGAAACACATCCTGAGCCCTGAACATGTTACAGGTGAATTTCTGATAAAATAAAGGTGAATGAAAGCCCAGTGAGAGTCACACACTCACCTGTGAGGATCCAGCGGCCGTGTGAGTGCGAGTGTGAGAGTGAGTGTGAGCTTGGCGTAGTGAGCGCAGGACGATAAGCTGTCCAGGTTTAAATTTAGCAGAAGCAGGCATTGTTTGTGGCAGTGCAGGATGGCCAAGAGGCTCTAAACATGGCCAGCGGTGCAAAGCTGCTGCTTATCGTCGTCCTCCTCCCTTTACTTCCTTACAAGGCTGCGTTCCCATCACACACACTCGCACTACACTCACCGCCTCACTGCCTGCACTATCTACCCCTGATAAAACGCCTCTTCTCCAGCTCTGTGTGTGTGTGTGTCTGTGTGTGATGTCCATTGTGTGAATGAGGAGATTCAGTCCTTTCCTTTTAATACAATTTTCTAGTCATACTGTATGCAACTATTCACCCATTTAATACTGTTGAGCTCAAACAAACAAACAAACAAACAAACAAACATAGTAAGAAGTAAGACACTTGAAAAGAGAAAGTCAATCAAATATAAAATGCGAACAAACTACCGGACTCATTTTGAGATAATGATTAATAGTAAAATAAGAGCAGCCGATATTTAAATTCCGACTTGATACATGATGATGTCATAACAATCAGCAGCTCCGCCTTCCTTCAACTCAAACTCAGCATCGTGAAATTGCAGAGAATCTGGAGTCTGTCCCAGGAACAATGGGTGCAAAGTGGGAGAATTTACCCTGGATGGGACACCAGTTCATCACATCACCATACACACACACACACACACTCACACACACACACACACACACACACACACACACACTCACATCTAGGGGGTAAGGTATCATAAGTCAGCATGTTTTTGAGAGGTGGGAGGAAACCGGAGAACCCAGAGTAAACCCACACAGACAGGAACCTGAGATCAAACCTAGTACCCAGAAGCTGTAAGAAGACAACGCTACCTGCTGCATCGCCATGACAACCAATGTCGGAATGCTATTATTTACCATTTGTATCATATCACCTGAAACTAAGATTTGGGAATTGTAAACACACAATCTAATGCGTGAGACAGGAAGATTCTTGTGTGTGTCTTTTTCTGTGACTGTACATGAGTGTGTGTATGAGTGTGTGTATGAGTGTGTGTGTGTGTGTGTGTGTGTGTGTGTGTGTGTGTGTGTGTGTGTGTGTGTGTCTGAAAGCTCTCAGAAACACGTCTTATCCTCCACATTCCATCAGATTGTCTATTTTTAACCACACAGGACAAAATGTCAAGCCAAGGAATCACACACACACACTCACACACACACTCACACACACACACACACACACACACACACACACACACACACACACACACACACAACACACACTCACACACACACACACACGCCCCCTAGTGTGGATCAGAATGTACAGTGGCAAGAAAAAGTATGTGAACCTTTTGGAATTTCATGATTTTCTGAATAAATTTGTCATAAAACGTGATCTGATCTTCATCTAAGTCAGGGGTATTGACAAATATAATGTGTCTAAAATAATAACACAAAAAAATTCTGATCTTTCATGTCTTTATTGAGAACAACCAAAAAAAAAACCTCATAGTGCTTGTGGAAAAAGTATGTGAACCCTTGAGTTAATGACCTCAAAAAAGCTTTTCTTTTTTTGCACACCTGGAGTCTCGTTAAGAAAATTAGTTTGTTTTCATAAATGGCATCCCTTTATTGCATACTTTATTGAGTTACAGACACTTCCCACTTAAAGTTTAGTGCCTGTTGTTGGATTTTACACTATCTTTATAACCAGCAACGGTTATTGGGTTGCCGATGAACCGGAGGGGCGGGTTGTGGGTTTTCGATATTTTTAACTTTGTTTTCCTTTGTATGAAAAGAAAAACATCCTGTG
Organism: Ameiurus melas; assembly: GCA_012411365.1. Taxonomy (NCBI): domain Eukaryota; kingdom Metazoa; phylum Chordata; class Actinopteri; order Siluriformes; family Ictaluridae; genus Ameiurus; species Ameiurus melas. The sequence goes on from CM022752.1 coordinate 45,565,590, forward strand.
AATGTTTACTGCTGTTGCTCAATTTGTTTTTTGTTTTCTTCTCAACGGAATTTTTGGGAAAGGGAGGGGAGGACAGAACAGAAAAGGCAATGTAGAAAGGTTCAACAGAAAGGTACAGCAAAAAGGTTCAGTAGAAATGTTTATCAGAAATGGTCATTAGAAATGAAACTTAAAAAAAGAAAAAAAAAGAAAAAAGGAAAAAAAAGAAAATGAGTTTGGAGGTGTGGACTACAGCTCTTTCACTGATAAAAAAAAAAACCCTCAAACTTTTGGAGTTTGCTCTGCACAAGGAGCACACGCTTATGTGAGCCATGCCTCACCAAAAAGAGCTTTCAGAGGATCTACAATCAAGAATAGTTTATTTACATAAAGCTGGCAAGAGTCACAAAGTGATTTCAAAGACTTTAGAACTTCACCAGTCTACAGTTAGGCAAACATTCTACACATGGAGACACTTTGGGACTGTTGCTACTCTACCAAGAATTGGGCGCCTAGTCAAAATGACACCAAGAGCACATCGAAGACTCATCAGTGAGGTAAAGAAACAACCCCGAATGACAGCCAAAGATTTGAAGGCATCATTGGAACTGGCTAACATCTCTGTTCATGAGTCTACAATACGCAAAACATTGAACAAGCAGGGTATCTACGGCAGGACACCACGAAGGAAGCCACTTCTTACTAAAAAGAACATTGCTGCACGCCTGAAGTCTGTAAAAGAGCACAGTGACACTCCACAGCGGTACGGGCAAAATGTTCTGTGGACTGATGAAACTAAGAGTGAACTATTTGTAAAAAGCACCACAGGACTACATCTGGCGAAAAAGGTCCGCAAATTTCATCATGAAAATATCATCCCAACCGCAAAGTATGGTGGAGGAAACTTCATGATTTGGGCCTGCTTTGCTGCATCAGGGCGTGGCCAGCTTACAATCATTGAGGGAAGATGAAATCCCAAGTATATCAGACAATTCTTCAGGATAATGTGAGAACGCCCGTTTCCGTACGCAGCTGAAACTGTGTAGAAGTTGGGTGATGCAACAGGACAACGACCCAAAACGCCAGAGCAAGTCCACAACAGAATGGGTTCAGAAAAACAAAATCGAGTGGCCGAGTCAGAGCCCAGAACTCAACCCAATAGAGATGCTGTGGAATGACTTGGAGAGAGACGAACACATGAGACGTCCAAAGAACATGACCGAGCTAAAGCAGTTCTGCAGGAAGAATGGGCTAAAATTCCTCCTGAAGGATGTGCAGGTCTGATCCACAGCTACAGGAAGTACCCGGTTGAGGTTATTGCTGCCGAGTGTGGGGTCAACCAGTTATTCATTCTAAGTATTCACTTACTTTTTCCACTGACATTTTGAATGTTGAATGAGTGTGTTCAATAAATAATTATTTTGTGTTATTTTAGACAAATTCCCCTGACTCAGATGAAGATCAGATCACATTTTATGACAAATTTATGTAGAAAACCATGAAATTCCAAAGGGTTCACATACTTTTTCTTGTGACTGTACATGAGTGTGTGTGTGTGTGTGTGTGTGTGTGTGTGTGTGTGTGTGCATGCATGCGTGAAGTTAACACAAAATACGTCTTGTTAAAGTCCTGATATTAAAGCACAGATATTTGTAAAATATAATGATGAATAATGTAATTACGAGCCTGACGAGTCAGAAAGAGCGTCATTTATAAATTATATAACTCCACATACATGTGTTATTAAACATATATTAGCATATCTTTACATACAGATCTCTCTATCTCTCTCTATCTCTCTCTCTCTCTCCCCAGCAGCAGTAACATATTGCTGGTTAATTTTTAAACCGCAATTTTTCGAACATTTTGATACATCAAGGCTTCCGTAGCTCACCTCCCCTATGGCGAGTCCCCAATCCGCATCTTTCGGCACTGCACAGTATGTTACACGAGGGCGCCTCCTGTGATAAATGCAGCTGCTCTTGTACACTATGTAGTATGGTAGTGTGCGGATTGGGACGCGGCCCGTGTAACTGTAAAGCTGCGCACAGAGCTGAGGACAGGGTTCTTCTCTATCTCTCCGGTTTATTAAAGCGTGTGTGTTAGTGTGTTTCCCTCAGCGGGGTGAGTGAATACACATATATTTGTTTTCTCACGATTGTTTAATACACTGACAGCTCTCCTGACTTTTAGCTTTGGAGCTAATGCTAGCTAGTTAGCCTGTGACCTCGCACATGTACTTCATGCACACTGTGAACTTTTACTCTTTTATCCGTTTAATAATAGTTAAGTAAGCCGGAGTAACACTGAGCAGGAGATCAAACAGAAATAGAAGATAAATAAAGTGTGTCATGACTTCCATTTTGGCTTTAGAACCAGAAGTTGACATTATCCCTCAGCACCGAATCGATTCAGTTCAAATGAATCGATTCCCACAGAAATGTTCCGTAGGCTACAGGATTTTAGTTCCTGTACAGTCACGGACATGTTCAGGGTCGAGGTTGTTGTGTGATGGCTGTTATTTAGAAGAACCTGGTGAAAAATAAATTTAGTGCTGAGACAGGTGAAATACGGAAATCCTCTGGAGTCACCTGTGTTTGGTAATCGATTCCGTGTAATTACAAAGAGTCGTTTAAAACAACGAGTAGTACACTAAGAAAACTCTGTGAGTAAACTTCTGGTGTGTGTGTGTGTGTGTGTGTGTGTGTGTGTGAGAAACAGGTGTATGCAGGTGAGGTGGGCGTTGTATACGGTTCTAACAGCACTGCGCTCCCCAGATTCACTCAGACGACTCGCACCCAGACAGATTCACTTCACCAGACGGTTCAAGGCGATGGAGACAGAGGGCGTGTCACCTGATAGTGCAGCAGGGTGTGGTCTGAGACCTGGAGAGACGGTGGGCGTGTCCACTGACAGTGCAGCAGGGTGTGGTCTGAGACCTGGAGAGACGGTGGGCGTGTCCCCTGACAGTGCAGCAGGGTGTGGTCTAAGACCTGGAGAGACGGTGGTAAAGGAGGGGAAGGCATCTGTCTTGTTTCCTGGTGCTAACCAGGTTTTCTACAACCCAGTCCAGGAGTTTAACAGAGATCTAACGTGAGGAACACACCACCAGCTTCTCAACATCTGACAGTCACGGGACCTTTTAACTCCACCACATCATAATGTGCTTTAATGACACAAGTACAGTTTATTAATGTTAGATAGTGAGGGGGTGGGGCTATAGGTCAGTCTACTGAAGTGTGTGTGTGTGTGTGTGTAGGTGTGCAGTGTTGACAGAGTTTACGCGAGAGACGCTGGCTCAGAGAGGAGTGCACATCATCGTCCCAGGAGAGAAGGACAGAGTGGTGGTGTCTCTGACGGAGGAGAAAAACGGGAAAGAGACAGAACAGGCCGAGGAGAAAAGAGACGAGAGAGAGGGAGAAACGGTGCAGGAGGAGAGAAAGGAGGTGGAGTTTAAGACTGCAGTGGTCGGGGAGCGCTGTGAGGAGGGGCTGTGTGTGCTGGAGGGATTGGCTGCTTCAGGTCTGCGCTCAATCCGATTCGCTCTTGAGGTGCCGGGACTAAAACGGGTCACAGCCAATGACTTCTCGGCTAAAGCTGCTGACCTCATCACACGCAACACACACCACAACAATGTCACACACCTGATGGAGACGCAGAACAGAGATGCCAGGTAACACACACACACACACACACAGACAGATAGAGGGAGACAGACAGGTGGGCAGAGAGACAGACACACACACACACTCTGGTAAATAGACAGATTTCCCCCCCAGCATACTGATGTACGAGGCGAGAGGGAAGAACGCACGATATGATGTCATCGATCTGGATCCATATGGAAGCCCCGCCCCTTTCCTGGATGCTGCAGTTCAGGCTGTTAGTGAAGGAGGTGAGTGAAAGTCCTGCCCATTTCCCCAAAATTCCTCCAGCTCCACTCTTCCTCCACTAAGTGTTTATATGCCTATTACGCGCATCTATAAACAGTGTGCGATTGGCTAGCGTTCTTTTCATGATGTCATCTGGGGTGTTTGGGACACCGCGGCGTGAGTCGTGACTGTGTGTGTTGTTTCTGCAGGTCTCCTGTGTATCACCTGTACGGACATGGCCGTGATGGCAGGAAACAGCGGAGAGACGTGCTACAGCAAATACGGCTCCGTCTCCGTCAAATCCAAATACTGCCACGAGATGGTGAGACCACACACGCACGTGTGTATACACACACACACACACACACACCTGACTGACACGCACAGGGTGGGCATGGCTGCAGGTGTCTTGATTCAGGGTGTCACAGGGGGAGGGGTTGTGGTGAGGGTTAGATCTGTGTGTAAGTTTGTGTGTGTGTGTGTGTGTGTTGAGGCCCTGAGGATAATCTTGCACAGCCTGGATCAGCGTGCTAACGTGTATCAGCGCTACATCCAGCCCTTACTGAGCGTCAGTGTCGACTTCTACATCCGAGTGTTCATCCGGGTCCGAACGGGTCAGGCTACTGTCAAGAACTCAGCCAGGTAACACACACACACACACACACACACACACACACACACACACACACTGTACACAAATATATTCTATGCACAATATACACACACAATTTTTTTTCACTCCAATACAAATATGATGCTAAAGGAACAAGTGTGTGTGTGTGTGTGTGTGTGTGTGTGTGTGTGTGTGTGTGTAGCAAGCAGGCATTGGTGTATAACTGTGTTGGCTGTGGAGCTTTTCACTTGCAGAGAATGGGCAAGAAAACAAGCCAGGGTAAAAAGTAAGTCTCTCACACACACACACACACACACACATGTCTTTGTACAGTGCTAAACTGCAGGATTTTTCTGTAAAATGCTGAGAAAATCTGTTTAATTAATAAGAGTGGTTTAGGGGCGGAGCTTTGTGTGAGCTCCGATTGTGATGTCAGCTTTGGACTAATCAGATCCCATATTCAAATTATTAAGGACGTGGAAACGTTTAGCTACAGAACCTGCATGGTAAAAAAAAAAGTATTAGTGAATGTTAGTGATTTTAGTCCAATAGGAATTGCAGGAGTATATTGAGGGTGTCTCATAATTTGCATAATCATGTATATTCAGGATCTGGGTGTTTTTAGTGAAGTTAAAGGTGTAGAGATGTTGCTTGGGAATCAGGAACTATTTTATTTAACTGTGTATGTGTGTGTGTGTGTGTGTGTGTGTGTGTGTGTGACACAGTATGAAGTACTCGGCTGCTACAGGACCTCCTGTTGGAGAATCGTGTCCATACTGCGGTCAGAGACATCAGGTCTGATGCACATAATAATAATGTACATTCCCTCTATGATCTTTATCAGCCTGTTGGCTCCTCCCCTTTTAAGTGCAGCATCCAATCAGAGCACATGAATTAATTTTTGTAATTTGTGTGAATTAGCTGACTGATACGAGATGTTTGTGGTGTGTGTCGTTAGCTCGGAGGTCCGATCTGGGCAGAGCCGATCCACGACGTCGAGTTTGTTCAGAAAGTTCTGAGAGCGGTTTCGGGAAACCCGTCTCGCTTCGGCACGTCCAAACGCATCGAGGGAGTTCTCAGCATGGTGACTGAGGTCAGTCAGGACATTACTACTGTGTGTGTGTGTGTGTGTGTGTGTGTGTGTGTGTGTGTGTGCAGAAGTTCAGACATGCTGACTGATCAGCACAGAGAATTAGACTGTGAGGAAATAAATGTATAAATAATGTGTGATGTTCTTGTACAGGAACTGCAGGATGTTCCTCTGTACTATGTCCTGGATCAACTGAGCAGCACCATCCACTGTAACACACCCTCCATGCTGCAGTTCAGGTAGCATACACACACACACACTTACCTATCCTGGCTGTGCTCCTCCTCTCTTGGTTACCGTGGTGTTGATGCTGATAATGGCAGTGAAGATGATCATGATGGTGGTGATGAAGATCTCTCTCTGTAGGTCAGCGGTGTTGAATGCAGGTTACAGAGTGTCTCTGTCTCACGCCTGTAAGAATGCGGTGAAGACCAATGCTCCTGCTGCTGTTCTGTGGGACATCATGCGTTGCTGGGTCAGTGTTCCCTACACCCTGCTCCCTACACCCTGCTCCCTACACTCTACCCCTACACCCTGCTCCCTACACTCTACCCCTACACTCTACCCCTACACTCTACTCCCTCCCAAACCACATGCCCTAATACATATGTTACACTGTGATGTGTAGGTCACATTGTGTTTTTGTGTGCACGTGTGTGTAGGAGAAGAAAAACCCGGTGAAGAGGGAGAGGTTATCAGAGACGAGTCCAGCGTACCGTATTCTCTCCACAGAACCCATGTGAGAACTTAACACACACTCCATTAATTACCTCAGGGGTGCTCACACTTTTTTTGACTTGCGAGTTACTTTTAACATGAACAGTCAAGGAGATCTACCTACATTAAAAATGTGAAACATATTTATTTATATATACACTGAGTATACTTATATAAATATATAAATAAATACACACACACACACACACACACACTATATGTTCATGTACCTTGTATAACTGCATGAACCCTTATAGCGCACTACAATTCAGTAGATTTGTGGTCAGTACTTTACTCTGATGACTTGCACTGAATAGAATCAGACAGGGTTACACAGTCCGGACAGTAGCTGCTGGTAGCCAGCCTCAAGCAGACCTCCAGATGATGATCAGTCATTGTGGAACGCTATTTGGACTTGATAATCTTCATGTGGGAAAAGACTGACTCACATATATAAGTAGAGCCGAATAACGCAGTCGAGGAGGTTGTACATTTCCTCATGTTTGGTACTTTTCCTCTGTGAGTAAGTTCCAAAACTGTCCATGAGCCCTGGACTTCAGCTGAAGGTCAGTCTGTAGTTTCAGAATCTCATCCTCCACTTCAGACGTGTTCAGGTGAAACGGCGGTGCAGTTTTCGATGCGAGTGAATCAACCTCAACATCGTCCCTAAACGGGTAGCACATGAATGTAGTGTTGAAAGCGTCTGTGAAACTCTGAGCGACAGACAGCTGTCTATCTGCTCCGTGTAGCGTGCGATGTTCAACTGCACACAAGCCTTCCGCTGCGTCTCCAGATCTGACACCAGGTTTTGGAAGTTCCCAAAATCGTGGTGCTGCAGCTTTGAGGACAGAAGTCGCATTTTCCGTTTAAAGGCATTAACTGAGCGGATCATATCGACCACGGCTTTGTCTTTTCGTTGCAGCTCCAAATGAAGTTCATTTAACATGTTGGTCAGATCGGTTCAAACTGCCAAGTCCAACAGACACTGATCTGTGACTTTAGTTCCTTCACCTTCCTCAGCTCGCTTTTCGGAGAGACGTCAGTGTCGTAGTTTTTATGAACAGTCCTAAAGTGCCGCTCCACATTTCCCTTATTCAGAATAGCAATGGTAGCTCGGCAGATCAGACAAACGCACTTCGAATATGACATCGTGAAGAAAAAAATCCTCCCATTCCGCATGGAAGAGAAGTCTTCGGTTTCTTGCTTGATCCTGCGATCTCAATCATTTTGTCCACTTTCTTCAGTAGGAATAAATTGGGAAGTTAACTCAGTGATTTCGCTCGCTAGACTTTAGCGCTGCCGCGTTTCATCGCACACGCGTGGAGAGAGAAGAGACGAGATCTCAGACTGGCTGTCCTGCACATCAACACTAACCTCTCTTTTTTTATTTTGACATTTTTGTAAAGTGCACCCCTGAAGAACCTAATAACTTCAATCTCAGTCACTCAGTCCCGCTGCTCTGTGACGTGTTTCAGTGTTCAGGCGTGTTTTGATGTGAGGGACGATGCGAATCCTCAGTCACGTAAACGTCACCTAACACGCTTCCAGGAGAATCCGCAGGCTAACTGGGGTCCTAAAGCTCGCGCCAACTCCGGGTCAGTGCACATGTGCGCGCGCACACACACACACACACACACACACACACAGTTAAATACAGCCATAACACTATTTAATGCTGTTCACTTGAGCTCATGACATTGTTTGATGATGTCAGCAGTGTGTGGTGTCGTTTCAGAATATTTTTTGTGTGTGTGTGTGTGTGTGTGTGTGTGTGTTTATAGAGGTGGTATCTCCTCTGATCTGGAGGACAAGAGGAAGAAGTTTCAGGGCAAAAGGAAGAACCAGATCACAGATTCCTCTCAGCTCAAAAACCTCCCCTGCAAGAAATTCCGCAAGGTGACTATCATCACCTCCATAAAACATTACACCTGAACAGTGTTTGAGTGCATAGTGAATATTAATGAGGGTGTAATGAATATTAATGAGTCTGCTGTGAATAGTGAGAATGTATATTGTATAATGTATATCCTCATGTCTCTGTAGGGAACCTGTACATACGGGGAGCAGTGCTGTTACTCCCATGAGGCCGAGCAGCAGGAGCATGGAGCAGGAGCGCGGAGGCCATGATGATAGCTGTACAATCTTTTCAATGACTTATATCAGAGATGAGCTGGTCACATGGTGATGTAGTGGAAAGCTGATTGGTTAGTGAGAGGAGCGCTGGGTCCTAAAGGAAGTTATTTTTGTTGTTGTTTTTATGTTTTTATTTTTTATTATGAGATGAAGTGTTAAAAGCTGAGAGAGGACAGAGTAAATCTCCCTCGTTTGTGTTCCGCTCCTTCACTCCGCCATCACAGTGCAGCTGGAGTTCTGGGATTTTATTTTACTGTATTGTTTTATTTTTGCCTGGCGATTAAACTCTCAACAAACAATAAGGAACTCTTATTTTAATCTACACTCAGAGCTGCTTTCATGTGATATTTGAACTCAATTTATGATTAAATTAAATATATACACAGCATGATGGAAGTATGGGAATGGACAGTTCCAGAATTATTGGCACCCTCTGTAAAACTGGGTAGATAAAGGCTATGGAATTATTATATCTTAGGGGAAATTTTTTTTTTTCTTCCTCCCCAATGAAGATGAGAATACTTAAGTGTGTGTGTGTGTGTGTGTGTGTGTGCGCGCGCGAGTCTCAGACTGAACTGAAGAGAAGTGTGGGTTTAATTAATTAAATGAAATTTATTCCTACAGTTTCAGAAAAAGTAGAAAAATATACACGATCTTAAATATTGCACCAACAATCATTTCAGAATTAAAGTTGTCCCTACAGCGAAGGGACAGAAAAAAACATGAAAATTAAAATCAGTCAAACACAAAATGCGCCAACATGACAGCAAATCAGCACAGGCTCAAGGCCTGACTACACACACAGTACTAGTACTACAAATAAAACTCATTTGAATTCATTAAAAGTTAAAATATCTGGATTTTGAGTGGGTGTGGCTAAAGGTCTAGTGAAATGGTCTCAGCCCCACCCACTTTTTTTAAAAAGTAAGAAACAG
>CM022752.1:45577428-45634928 GCA_012411365.1 Ameiurus melas
AAAACCATCACTGCACGCACACACACACACACACACACGCACGCACACACCACACACACACACAAACACACACAGAGATACCCACACTTGTAATCACAGGATGAGTGTGTATATGTGTGACAAACAAACGTGTTTAAATGTTCTGGGTTTTCAGTATGTTGTGTTTTTAATTTATTTATTACTGTGTGTCTCTGTGTGTGTGTGTGTGTGTGTGTGTGTGTGTGTGTGTGTGTCCTCACTTGACCGGTATGGGTCCTACAGTCCACTCCAGCTCCAGATGTTTGCTCTCAGTGTAGAGGCGTATGACCTGAGACACCCACGGACTGAACTGCTGTCTCACCTCCTGTACCACAGAGTTCTAAACACACGCACAATTTTTTTTCAAGTTTCATTTTTATTGAACATTTCTGCTGAACCTTTCTAAATCACCTTTTCTGTTCTGTCCTCCCACCATTTCCCAAAAATAAAAACAAAATGAGCAACAGCAGTAAATATTCACAGGTTTTTTTTCTTTTTATACAAAGAAAAACAAAATTGAACCCACAACCCATCCCTCCGGCTCATCATGGCTACCCATTAACTATCGCTGGTTATAGAGATATTATAAAATTCAACAACAGGCACTAACCTTTAAGTGGGTAGTGTCTATAACTCCATAAAGTAGGCAATAAAGGGATGTCATTTATGATTAAACTTGTCCGTACAACCATTCATCTTATATCTTATTTTCTCGAGTTTCAGAAAAAACATCACGTCCTTTATCCACTGGGAGATAGATGGGTATTTAACAGACTTCCAATGGAACAGTAGGGAACGTCTTGCTATAAGGGATGTGAAAGCAATAATATCCTTTTGTATCGAACTCAAAGGAATTGAAGCTTGAAGAATCCCAAATATAGCAATCAATGGACAAGGCTTTAAATCTACCCTGAGAATAGTGGACATGATGGTAAAAAAGTCAGACCAAAAACCATGGAGTTCAGGGCAGAAGAAAAACATATGGCCAAGATGACAGGGAGAGTCATGGCATTTATCACACTCGTCCTCTACATCCGGATACATCAGAGATTCTCGACTTGGACAGATGGACTCTATTTAAAACTTTGAACTGTATAAGTCCAAGACGAGCACAAGAAGTGGTAGACTGTACCCTCCCTATAGCATGTTCCTAACACTCATCACTTATCTGTACTCATAACTCTGTTTTCCAAACACATAACTAATTTTTATTACTCGACTCGCTACCTAGCATCATAATAAAATCATAAATCCTAGAAATCATTCCTCTCTGATGTGGGTTATTTGAAAACAAGCCTTCCCAAGCCTGTTCAGGAGGCACAGAGGGGAAATCAGAAAAACATCTAGAAACAAAGTTCCGTATTTGAAAATACCAAAAGAAATGTGTCAAGGGAAGTAAGTGGATGCTAAATTGGCAAAGCTATCAAAACACTATCAAAAGCTATCAAAACACCACCAGAATACAACTTCCTAACTTGTTTAATACCCTTGTCATACCACACTGAAAATGAGGAGTCCATACACGATGGGGGAAATAGATGGTTGTTCACTAAAGGACACGATGAGGATGCACCTACAAATTTAAAGTGTCATCTAAATTGATACCAAGTCCTAAGTGTGCTGAGAACAACAGGGTTATCAGTATAAAGGGAAAGTTTTGTAGGTAAAGAGGTGTAAATTAGAGCAGGTAAAGAGGATTCCCTACAAGAAGATAATTCCAATTTAGACCAAGAAGATCCAGGAGATTGAACCCAGTAACAAAGTTTATGGATGTGTGCAGCCCAGTAATAGAATTTAAAATTGGGTAATGCAAGTCCTCCACTAAGTTTACATTTCTGCAATAAAGATTTACTAACCCTTGGTGGTTTCCCTCCCCAAATAAATGTACTAATTATCTTATCCAATGAATCAAAGAATGATTTTGGGAGAGAAAGAGGCACTTGTTGGAACAAGAAAAGAAACTTTGGTAAAATATTCATTTTGACGGCATTGATCCTGCCAATTAGGGAAAGTGGTAAGTTACCCCAACTCTGAATGTTAGATTTAACCTTTGAGATAAGGGGAGTAAAGTTAGCTGATAGAAGATTAGATAGAGAACGTTTCACGTTGATACCTAGGTATTTAAAACCTGACTGACTAAATCGAAACGGTAGATCTGACTGTTGGAGAGACAGAGCTGGAGTATTGACAGGAAAACAGTCGCTTTTATCTAAATTTAGTTTATAACCAGAGACACCACAAGACTCCAGAACATCCAAGACAGAAGGCATAGAGACGGTAGGATCAGTTACATACAATAACAAATCATCAGCATATAGCAACAATTTGTATTCTACACCGTATCAAACTATTCCTTTAAACAAGGAGGAAGATTTTAGTACAATAGAGAGCGGCTCGATGGCAACAGCAAAAAGTAGTGGAGATAAAGGACAACCTTGGCACACCCTCGTCCGAACGCAAAATAATCTGAATAAATATCGTTTGTCTGAACTCTAGCATAAGGGGTTGAGTAAAGGAGGCTAATCCAAGAAATAAACTTGTCCCCAAATCCAAACTTCCTCAGGACTGCAAACAAATACTCCCATTCGACCCTGTCGAATGCTTTTTCAGCATCTAATGAAATCACAATCTCAGGAAGCTCAGCCGAATGCATTGAATAAATTATATTAAAGAGTGTACGGGTATTGAAAAACAAATGACGTCCCTTTATAAAACCGTTCTGATCTTCAGATATAATATAAGGAAGTACATTCTCTAACCGAGATGCCATTACTTTCGCCAACACCTTTACATCTACATTCAGCAGTGACAGCGGTCTATAAGAACCACAGGAGGATGGATCCTTACCCTCCTTTAGAATCAGAGCTATCGTGGTTTGTGTCAGAGTTGGAGGCAAAGACCCACGTTCCAAAGATTCATTGAACATAGCCAAAAGCAATGGAGCTAATTTTCCATTTAAAGTTTTTAAAAATTAAATTGGAAACCCATCCAGGCCAGGAGCTTTTTTAGACTGCATAGATTTAACTGAAATAAAAATTTCTTCAAGAGAGAGTGGGGAGTCCAATTATATGGCAGTATTCGAATCAATAACAGACACATACAAATTTCCTGTTTATTACTGTGTGTGTGTGTGTGTGTGTGTGTGTGTGTGTTACCTGCAGTGTAGTGACTTCAGGCTTCGTGTTAATGATAATGGGTGTGGATGAGTTTGGTCTGAAAATATACGCTCCAGATGTCTGAAGGCTCTCCGAGTTGCCAACACTTGCATTGTACCTGCAACACAACGCACACACACATACACACACACACAGAGAGAGAGAGAGTCATTACAACATTACAGTTTCTCTCTGTGTGTGTGTGTGTGTAATATAAATTTATATATAAATATATATATATATACATACAGTGCCTTGCGAAAGTATTCGGCCCCCTTGAACTTTTCAACCTTTTGCCACATTTCAGGCTTCAAACATAAAGATATAAAATTAAATTTTTTGTGAAGAATCACCAACAAGTGGGACACAATTGTGAAGTGGAACGAAATCTATTGGATTTTTGAAACTTTTTTAACTAATAAAAATGAAAAGGGGGCGCGTAAAATTATTCGGCCCTTTGCGTTAATACTTTGTAGAGCCACCTTTTGCTGCGATTACAGCTGCAAGTCGCTTGGGGTATATCTCTATCAGTTTTGCACATCAATAGACTGAAATTCTTGCCCATTCTTTCCTGCAAAACAGCTCGAGCTCAGTGAGGTTGGATGGAGGCGTTTGTGAACAGCAGTTTTCAGCTCTTTCCACAGATTCTCGATTGGATTCAGGTCTGGACTTTGACTTGGCCATTCTAACACCTGGATACGTTTATTTGTGAACCATTCCTTTGTAGATTTTGCTGTATGTTTGGGATCATTGTCTTGTTGGAAGATAAATCTCCGTCCCAGTTTCAGGTCTTTTGCAGACTCCAACAGGTTTTCATCCAGAATGGTCCTGTATTTGGCTGCATCCATCTTCCCCTCAATTTTAACCATCTTCCCTGTCCCTGCTGAAGAAAAGCAGGCCCAAACCATGATGCTGCCACCACCATGTTTGACAGTGGGGATGGTGTGTTCAGGGTGATGAGCTGTGGTGCTTTTACGCCAAACATATCGTTTTGCATTGTGGGCAAAAAGTTCGATTTTGGTTTCATCTGACCAGAGCACCTTCTTCCACATGTTTGGTGTGTCTCCCAGGTGGCTTTTGGCAAACTTTAGACGAGATTTTTATGGATATCTTTGAGAAATGGCTTTCTTCTTGCCACTCTTCCATAAAGGCCAGATTTGTGCAGTGTACGACTGATTGTTGTCCTATGGACAGACTCTCCCACCTCAGCTGTAGTTCTCTGCAGTTCATCCAGAGTGATCATGGGCCCTCTTGGCTGCATCTCTGATCAGTCTTCTCCTTGTCTGAGCTGAAAGTTTAGAGGGACGCCGGTCTTGGTAGATTTGCAGTGGTCTGATACTCCTTCCATTTCAAAATGATCGCTGTACAGTGCGCTCCTTGGGATGTTTAAAGCTTGGGAAATCTTTTTGTATCCAACCGCTTTAAACTTCTCCACAACAGTATTACGGACCTGCCTGGTGTGTTCCTTGGTCTTCATGATGCTCTCTGCGCTTTCAACAGAACCCTGAGACTATCACAGAGCAGGTGCATTTATACAGAGACTTGATTACACACAGGTGGATTCTATTTATCACCATCAGTCATTTAGGACAACATTGGATCATTCAGAGATCCTCGCTGAACTTCTGGAGTGAGTTTGCTGCACTGAAAGAAAAGGAGCCGAATAATTTTGCACGCACCACTTTTCAGTTTTTTATTTGCTAAAAAAGTTTAAAATATCCAATAGATTTCGTTCCACTTCACAATTGTGTCCCACTTGTTGGTGATTCTTCACAAAAAATTTAAATTTCTTTATGTTTGAAGCCTGAAATGTGGCAAAAGGTTGAAAAGTTCAAGGGGGCCGAATACTTTCGCAAGGCACTGTATGTATATATATATATTTATATATAAATTTATATTACACACACACACAAATACACAAATATACAGTATCTCACAAAAGTGAGTGCACCCCTCACATTTTAATAAATATTTGATAACTTTTCATGTGACAACACTGAAGAAATGACACTTTGCTACAATGTAAAGTAGTGAGTGTACAGCTTGTGTAACAGTGTACATTTACTGTCCCCTCAAAATAACTCAACACACAGACATTAATGTCTAAACCACTGACAACAAAAGTAAGTACACCCCTAAGTGAAAATGTCCAAATTGGGCCCAAAGTGTCAATATTTTGTGTGGGGACCATTATTTTCCAGCACTGCCTTAACCCTCTTGGGCATGGAGTTCACCAGAGCTTCACAGGTTGCCACTGGAGTCCTCTTCCACTCCTCCATGATGACATCACAGAGCTGGTGGATGTTAGAAACCTTGTGCTCCTCCACCTTCTGTTTGAGGATGTCCCACAGATGCTCTGGAGGTCTAGGTCTGGAGACAAGCCTGGCTAGTCAATCACCTTCAACCTCAGTTTCTTTATCAAGGCAGTGGTCGTCTTGGAGGTGTGTTTGATGTCGTTATCATGCTGGAATACTGCCCTGCGGCCCAGTCTCCGAAGGGAGGGGATCATGCTCTACTTCAGTATGTCACAGTACATGTCGGCATTCACGGTTCCCTCAATGAATAGACGTATGAGTGCTGCCAGCATTGCTGAAGAAGTTGAAGGGGTGGGGGGTCAGCCTGTCAGTGCTCAGACCATACGCCACACACTGCATAAAATTGTTCTGCATGGTTGTCGTCCCAGAAGGAAGCCTCTTCTAAAGATGATGCACAAGAAAGCCCGCAAACAGTTTGCTGAAGACAAGCAGACTAAAGACATGGATTACTGGAATCAAGATAAACTTATTTGGTTCAGATGGTGTCAAGCGTGTGTGGCGACAACCAGGTGAGGAGTGCAAAGACAAGTGTGTCTTGCCTACAGTCAAGCATGGTGGTGGGAGTGTCATGGTCTGGGGCTGCATGAGTGTTGCCGGCACTGGGGAGCTACAGTTCATTGAGAGAACCATGAATGCCAACATGTACTGTGACATACTGAAGCAGAGTATGATCCCCTCCCTTTGGAGACCGCAGGGCAGTATTCCAGCATGATAACGACCTCAAACACACCTCCAAGATGACCACTGCCTTGATAAAGAAGCTGACGGTGAAGGTGATGGACTAAATCCTATTGAGCATCCTTTGGGGCATCCTCAAACAGAAGGTGGAGGAGCACAAAGTCTAACAACCACCAGCTCCGTGATGTCATCATGGAGGAGTGGAAGAGGACTCCAGTGGCAACCTGTGAAGCTCTGGTAGAACTCCATGCCCAAGAGGGTTAAGGCAGTGTTGGAAAATAATGGTCCCCACACAAAATATTGACACTTTGGGCCCAATTTGGACATTTTCACTTAGGGGTGTACTTACTTTTGTTGCCAGTGGTTCAGACATTAATATCTGTGTGTTGAGTTATTTTGAGGGGACAGTAAATGTACACTGTTACACAAGCTGTACACTCACTACTTTACATTGTAGCAAAGTGTCATTTCTTCAGTGTTGTCACATGAAAAGATATCATCAAATATTTACAAAATTTGTTATGCTACAGCCTTATTCCAATATGGTTTAAATTCATTATTTTCCTCAAAATTCTACAAAGAATACCCCATACTGACAATGTGAAAGAAGTTTGTTTGAAATCTTTGCAAACTTATTAAAAATAAAAAATAAAAATAAAAAAGCACATGTACATAAGTATTCACAGCCTTTGCCATGGCACTCAAAATTGAGATGTTTCTACAACTTGACTGGAGTCCACCTGTGGTAAATTCAGTTGATTGGAGATGATTTGGAAAGGCACACACGGGTCTATATAAGATCCCATAGTTAACAATGCACGTAAGAGCCCAAACCAAGCCATGAAGTCCAAGGAACTGTCTGTAGACCTCCAAGACAGGATTGTATTGATGCACAGATCTGGGGAAGGGCACAGAAACATGTCTGCAGCATTGAAGGTTCCAATGAGCATAGTGGCCTCCATCATCCGTTAATGGAAGAAGTTTGGAACCACCAGGACTCTTCCTAGAGCTGGCCGCCCGACCAATACTGCCGATCAGGGGAGAAGGGCCTTAGTCAGGGAGGTGACCAAAAACCCGATGGTCACTCTAACAGAGCTCCAGCATGCCTCTGTGGAGAGAGGAGAACCTTCCAGAAGAACAACCATCTCTGCAGCAGTCCACCAATCAGGCCTGAGTGGTAGAGTGGTCAGACAGAAGCCACTTCTCAGTAAAAGTATGACAGCCCGCCTGGAGTTTGCCAAAAGGCACCTGAAGGACTCTCAGACCATGATGAAATAAAGTTTGAACTCTTTGAACTCCTGAATGGCAAGCGTCATGTCTGGAGGAAACCAGGCACCAGTCATCACCTGGACAATACCATCCCTACAGTGAAGCATGGTGATGGCAGCATCATGCTGTGGGGATGTTTTTCAGCGGCAGGAACTGGAAGACTATTCAGGATCGAGGATCCTTAATGAAAACCTGCTCCAGAGCGCTCTGGACCTCAGACTGGGGTGAAGGTTTATCTTCCAGCAGGGCAACGACCCTAAGCACACAGCCAAGATAACAAAGGAGTGGCTACAGGACAACTATGTGAATGTCCTTGAGTGGTCCAGCCAGAGCCCAGACTTGAACCTGATTGAACATCTCTGGAGAGATCTGAAAATGGCTGTGCTCCCCATCCCCCCCAACCTGATGGAACTTGAGAGGTCCTGCAAAGAAGTATGGGAGAAACTGCCCATAAATAGGTGTGCCAAGCTTGTAGCATCGTACTCAAAAAGACGAGGATGTAATTGGTGCCGAAGGTGCTTCAACAGAGTATTGAGCAAAGGGTGTGAATACTTATGGACATGTGCTTTTTTTTTGGTTTAAAATTTTTTTATAAATTTGCAAAGATTTTAAACAAACTTCTTTCACATTGTCATCATGGGGTATTGTTTGTAGAATTTTGAGAAAATAATTAATTTAATCCATTTTGGAATAAGGGTGTAACATAAAAAAATGTGGTAAAAGTGAAGTGCTGTGAATACTTTTCAGATACACTTTATGTGTGTGTGTGTGTGTGTGTGTGTGTGTGTGTGTGTGTGTGTGTGTGAGAAAGACGGACCAGTAGAAGTTCTGCGTGAGTTTGATGGTCTGCTGTGTTTCCAGGTTGGTCAGGCCACTCACCAGTCCTGTTTGCGTGTCAAAGGTCACTTTCAGGTACTAAAATAGACAGAACACACACCGGCTTTGTCCCTAACCACTCTGCAGTGCACTACTTTTTAAGTCCACTATGTGTAATGAAGAATAGGAAACTTTAATGCATGAACAAGTATACACAATACCCATAATGCATCTGGTTTGAGAGGTTCCGGGAATTAGTTCAGGTAAATTGAGCTCTGGGTTCTTACTTGGTTCTGGAAGAGGGACTGTTAGCTTTTGAGTCCTATATAGATGATGGAACACTAGGTTCTGTCCTGGAACACTGGGTTCTGGATAGAGAGATTGTGAGTTCTAACCTTATTCTGGATGGAGGGCGGGGCTACAGGTTTGGGAGGGGCCGGGGCGGGGCTGTTCTTCAGCAGTGTGATGGTGTAGGTGTTGAAGCCCAATGAAGGAGCCTGAACTTGGAAGACCAACTCAAATTGAGCAGAACCACGATCCCGCCTCAAAGCCTGAGTCGCCTTGGACACGGGTATCACCTGAGAGACCGACAGAGAGAGAGAGCGCGGGATTAATTTAACATTTTTAACGGCCTGTAGACTTCACGTTAACAAGGCTTTCAAAAGAATATTAACGATGCCTGATTAAAAAGAAGATCTGAAACACACCCACCTGATTGTCCACAGGTGCGCCGTCCGAGTCCGTGACGTTGTAGACTGTTCCGTTAACAGGCAGGTGAACCGACCAGCTCACAGTACGAGCCAGAGGGTTATACACGTTCAGCGAGAACTGAGAGATAAAAACAGAGAATGTTAGCAGTTAAGTGCTAAACAACTGTAAAGCCACACCCAATAAATACATCACCAGATTCCTGGAAATGGAGTTCTGGTTCTGGAAGTTTCAGGGTCAAATCTTTGAACTGGGACTGAGACACTACAGTGTGGCTTGCTGGGCCAAATCTCAATGAAGATCTTCCTTGAAACTTCTAGAACCAAAGCTGCTTAAAAAAGTGGCCAGAGATACTATTCAGCTCTGCTGGTCTTCAATGTGCGTTATAAAAAGGTGTTACCTTTTTGCTGCTTTCAGTGAGAGGACACACAGTAATGTTGAGGTTCTCGCAGAAGACACGTGGCACGTCAGAGCCGCTGAGAAACGCCAGAGAGTTACTGACCAACACCTACAGAGACAGACAGAATCGGAATAAAGTGGGAATTTGATGGATTTCACCTCACACTAAGTCACTCCTGAGAACAATTGTATACAGTCAACTAGATGCCCTGTTCTGGTGTTTCTACTCAACTTAGCGATGAACATGCTTGTCAGAATCAAAGGGAGTGTAGAGGTTTTCAGACCAAATCTGGTGTCCACCTTTGGTCCAGTAGACTGTTGATGGATGACCTCGCAGAAACAACATGGTGTGTCTGGCTACAGATGGAACTTCAAAGATCTCATGACCTGGGTATGGATGCTTTAAACCAAACAAAGTCCAGGTCCCAGGTTTTGAAGTGCAGGAAGGAAACTGACAGGTTCTGCTTCTTTATCTGGAGAGTTCAAATTCCGTCCTCCATCAAAATGCCTGTCAAGAACTTTGACTGCACACTGAGGAACACCTCTGCATTACAGAAACTGAAAACTTGGCTGATTGCAGGTCTGGCAGGGACGTCCAAGTTCTTCCAGCATGGCGTCTAACTTTAAGCCCTGTGGGACATGCTGGTCTATGCCCCAGTGTCACACAATCTACAGTTTTCAAAAGGAGCTCAACCACTCTCATTGTAGGTGGTGAGGGTTAATGAAAAGCCAGTCAGCTCCTCTTCAGCAAACAAGGAGTACATGGTGACCTGTGGAAAATGGGTGCTGTGATACAAATCCTACTTGGACACAATCATCTCCAAGACCAGCAAAGAGGTGAGGGTTAGGATTCAGTAGAGGACACAGGATGCAGTCGACCAGGCCAAGTCAAGTGGGATCAGTGGTCCAGGTTATCAGGAAAGGTAACATGCTGAGCAACTGTTAAAACAAGGAACAAAACCAAGAACATCAACTCGTTCGGAAGGATGTTCATGCAAGCATAGAGGAAATAAACACCAGCAAGATGTTGGGATCTGACACGAGGATGTATGGACCAGATGCATGCAGGAAATGGGCAGAAACACGTCTTGGTCAGACTTTCTTCCCAATTGCATCCAATCTCTTCTGTTGAAGAATGCCTTCAGAGCCTTAAAAAAAGATTCCTGAAACACAATCTCAACTGTTTTTCAACTACCTTGTAGGAAATGTCACCACTGGTGATGGCAGATGTAATTTGTTCTGGGATCAAGAATAGAACACATCACCACTGACTGTCAAAACTGGGAAGGAACCAAAAAGAATTGCGGGTGGTCCTCTCCAAGGCAAGTGACTAGAGAGCTGAAGGTTGACCTACAGAAGCAGCAGAAGTTCCTGGACTCCTTTGTAACAACCATGGTTAGGTGAGACATGGTCCTTGCGGTCGAGAAAAGCAGTACTGGTGGCTCGGTCTGACCAAGGACGAAGGAGAACCTGGTTGACGTACGCCAGAGGCAAGGATGGAGGAGAACTTCCAAGGCTTAGTATGAGTCTATGTATCCAAACCCCCTCAAAATCCTGGGTGTCACAGGACTGCACTGTAGACAAGATGCCAGGAACATAGCAGAAACCAGAGAAAGAACCTCCAGATGGCTATGGACTTGATCCATATGAGGGGAATACCTGAGATACCTTTTCACAGGTTGTGACTTAACCCCAGCTGTGTTACCTGGACCTGAAACAAACCTGTATCACCAGATGTCTGAAACAACTCATCACACCCCAAAGAGAGAAAGAGTTTCATCCACCTTTCTTTCTTTTTTCACCCAATAAATACATGACTAAAATTACTAGCTGCATGACGTTTTGTATTTTCCTTCATACCTTCACACGTAGTAATAGAGTATTAATAGTAGTAGTAGTATTAGTAGTAATACCTGGCAGTGTGCCGAGCCAATGGCGAGCCTCTTTGGCGTAGTCGTCAGCAACGTGCTGCTTCTCAGTACCAGAAACCGCATCGTGGTGCTGCGCCACAGCCATCGCACGCTCTGATTGGACAAACAGCAAGACAGTCAATTACTTAGCAGCCGATAGGAATCCAGATAATTTCTAACACTTTAATAATGAACTTACTCAGCATGTCACTGTTTCCCACTCCAAACGGGCCATGTGTGGACTTCAGTCCACCCAGTACCTCCAACTGATTACACGTCTGAGACACAGAGACGCAAACATAAATAAAAAGATGTGTTAAAGGGTTATGACAAAATAAATAAATAAAAACACTGGTCCTACAGCATTCCTGGTTACCATGACAACTGACCAGTGGTTCCATCCCAAAATATACACATTTAGACAAGAGTCCCATCTCAAACTACCCATTACCGTACAAGAAATATTTTGGAACCTACTATTTCACATGGTAGTATGGCTATGTTTATTTAGCCCTTCACAGGTGTGTGTGTGTGTGTGTGTTGACCTGCAGGAAGCTGTTACTGAGTCTCTCGTAGCGTTTGAGCGCCGGACGGCTGGTGAAGTAACCCGTCCAGAAATCATGAGCAGCGTCAGCGTACGGGAAAAAATCATCTGTCTTTAATGGCCTGAGTTATGGACGGAATAATAAAGTTTTACTGTCATATGAGCTGCTATAAGTGACACACTATTCCGTAAGAGGTTATGTGTGTGTGTGTGTGTGTGTGTGTGTGTGCACTGACCAAGTGATGTTAGCTAGGTTGAGTTCCTGTAGGTAACATGAAGGGGTGGAGTAAAGGACGTGGACTCTGCTTCCCTGCACCTGCCTGGCGTTAACGTGGTGGATCAGCTTGTCCATGTTCTTATACCACGGGATAGCATTCTCGTACTGGAAATCAGATCCCATCGTCATGATGATGTGATTCGTCTTGTACTTCTCAGCCTAGGGGAGTATCTCACACACACACACACACACACACACACACACACACACACACACACACACACAGAAGAGCATTTTAGACACCAGCCTTGTGATCCACATTACGAACCTATCTTCACCTGTCCTCACCTGTATGCCTGAGAGATTGATGAAAGTGTCCACCAGTTGGTCCACGTTGTAGTCCTCGAGGTCCGGGTCGTCCTGCACCGGGGCATCAGAGCAGGACTGATCCCAACAGAACCCATCAGGAGGGTTATAACCATTCGGGAGAACACCTACACACACACGATACACTTTAATATTACAAATGTCCTAATTTTGAAGACATCCTTGTTCATCCAAATTAAATAGGCATGACATCAAAACAAATGTAAGTGTGTGTGATAAGTGTGTGGTGTGTGTGTCTGTCAGTGAGTGAGAGTGAGAGAGAGTGTGTGAGTGTGTACCAGTGAAGAGGTCAGCAGACGGGGGTTCTAGGCTCTCACTCGCTCTCCACACCATCTCCATCTCCTGCATCTTCATCCTGCGGGCTTTATCCTGATAATCCAGACGGCCAAAGAAGAAGCCATCATAGCCCATCTGTACCACACACACACACACACACACACACACACACACTAAACATCCAAAACATCCATACGCACCCAAACTACCACACAGAAACAGGTTAGTGTTTGTGAAGTGAATGGGAACTACTAAGAAATCATTCCCAGTAGTTAGGAGGCCGGTGTGTGTTTACGGGACGTCAGCGTTACCCAGGACAGGTGTGTGTTTCCGGGACGTCAGCGTTACCCAGGACAGGTGTGTGTTTTTCGGGACAGGTAAAGAACCAGGTGATCTACTGTATAGTTGTGTGTTATCTGAGTGTCAGTCATATTCACTAAGAAATCATATTTGAGACACGTACTGTACTATGTGTATAGTTGGGCATTACCTGGGAATGTGTGTGTTACCTGGGCGAACATGGAGGCGTGTTCTCGGGCGTGGCCGAATGGGTCGATGTGCCAGGCCACTCGAGGTCGACCGCAATCTCCAAACGTGTCGTTTAGAAAGCGCAGACCGAGAGTCATCTGATCTATTACTGCACTGTAGTGTGTGCTGGCTTCATCACTCATACACCAACCTCCATTAACAAACTCCAACCGGCCTGCAGATAGAGAGACAGAGAGAGAGAGAGAGAGAGAGAGAGAGAGACACACACACACACACACACAGAGTCATTCAATAGAAAAGCACTCACTATAATCTTTATTTCTTTCCATCTTTCTTCTTCTCTCTTTTTCGTTCTCCGCCATAATTTTCCTCTAATCATCCCTTCATTTGTTTTCTTTTTCCAAATGTATTCCTTGATCATTTCCCAAGCTTCTCTCCTCCTTATTTCCTTCACCTATTTTCTTCCCATTATCCATTCTTTCTTTTTGATGCGCTGTGTTTCTACCTTCTTTCTTCCATCACGTTTTCATCCTTATTTTCTTTCTTTCCCTCATCATTCACCTCACGGCCCTAACGCAGCCCGGTGTGTAGCAGTTCCCGTTCTGCTGTGTGTGAGCGAAAGAACGATTGAGGAGATGAATGAGGAGAAGAACAGATGAACTCTGACCTTGCTCCACCAGCTGGGTGACGATGTTCTGTGTCTGCCGATCCTGTTGTTTCCACCAGCGGTAGAAGAATGCCGTCTCCACGTAGATAAACCTGCGCGCTGGATCCTTCTGCAGCTCCGACACCACCGAGTCCAGGATGTACTGAACTCCGGCATGCTGGATATAATTACGGCCTACACACAGACACACACAGGAGTAATATACACATTGTGCTGTGTAAGTAATGTTCTCCAATTTATCACCTCATAAACATCATATGATGGGCACCACGCATATGCTCATTGT
Organism: Ameiurus melas; assembly: GCA_012411365.1. Lineage (NCBI taxonomy): Eukaryota > Metazoa > Chordata > Actinopteri > Siluriformes > Ictaluridae > Ameiurus > Ameiurus melas. The sequence goes on from CM022752.1 coordinate 45,591,563, forward strand.
GTGTGTGTGTGTGTGTGTGTGTGTGTGTACATACAGCTGAGTACAAAAGTCCACTACTGCACCATCATGAGACCAAAACACAATATTCTGATTTTTCTAATATGTTAATATCATGTAGCATAATATTATTAATATTAATAACAACAACAACAATAATAACTACATTATTAGTAGTTTGCATATATTTTATGTATTTATATAAATATTAGAAATTCAGCCAAACGTAATAGCACATAGAACATTCCATGCTCTGTGTGTGTGTGCGTCCCTAACTATACAGTGTTTTACCTCCATAGTAGTACTGATCCACGGTCTTCAGCCAGCCCACATCATCATGTGTGTGAGGAACCAAGTGTACGTTCAGCATGGATGGCTTTGTTGCTGGACATGACTACACACACACACACACACACACACACACACACATCCTTATTAAGGATGTCCATACTACACTTAACCAGTTAATAATCACACTGAAGTTGATGAATTCCCTATGTGAGTGCTTTATTCCTCTTACACCACAGCAATCTGACAACAATTCCTTTTTTTATTATTATTATTATTATAAAAGAATACACTGATATTATATTATTGTAAAAATGAAACATTAGCTAGCACCTGTGACTGATTGGTCAGAAAACTCACGCTTTATAATAGATTTCTCTCAAACATAACGGTTTAGTTACTTACACTTACAAACAGTTTCACTTTCGCAAACTGACAATGCAGTGAGAGCAAATTAAGTAGAAATAGGAACTAAACCAGGAACTAAACCAGGAACTAAACCAGGAACTAAACCAGGCACACAGTAAACCGAGACAAGTAGATACAGCGCGTTAAAACCGTGTGTGTGTGTGTGTGTGTGTAGTAACAATATCCCCCTCAGTTCACACACCTTGTAGCCGCACACCGGTTCTCTCAGGCTGGGGAAACACCACACACCCGCCGCCGGACACAGAAGCAGAAACCCGGCCAGAGGAAGGAGCCTGTCCACCGCCATGATGCACAACAACACAGTCACATGACTCCCGGCTTCGACCGGGAAGCGATGCGGAAGTGATGGAGTCGCGTCACCTGATCGATATGCAAATACGCGTGCCACTTAGTGTGTATTTTTTTAAATAAATATATTTTTATGATGTATTATTTATTTATTATTTCGTTTTATTATTTTTATTAGGAGATATTTTATGCCTACATCATACAAGAACCATAAATATAAGCATTCTGGTAAACTCTAATATATACACATACTACCAGTCAAAAGTTTAGACACTCATTTCTTTTTCTTTTTCACATTTTAGAAGTCATCAAAACTCTGAAATAACACAAATTAAATTATGGGAATTAAGTTATGATATTTTTTTAAAATGCGGTTGTGGTTCAGGTGGTAGAATGGGTTGTCCCACTAATCGTAGGGTTGGCGGTTCGATTCCCGGCCCGGGTGACTCCACATGCCGAAGTGTCCTTGGGCAAGACACTGAACCCCAAGTTGCTCCTGATGGCAAGCTTTGCATGGCTGCTCTGCTCCCATTGGGGTTTGTGTGTGAATGAGACACAGTGTCACACTTTGGATAAAAACTATATAAGTGCACATTTACCAAATAAATGTAAGTATTTTAGTATCTTCAATGTGGACCCCCTTTCTGCCTAGAATTTCCAGAAATGTATTCTTGGTGTTTTCTCACCAGGTTTCTTGAAGAATTTCCCTGAGAAATCGTGCGTATTACATACCATCTAAACATAAACATTTAGGAGGTAAAAAAAAAAAAATTAAAAATTAAAAGAAATCCCTATTACAGTACATGTCTTCCAAAAAACACAAAAACATTTAGGAGGTAAAAATGGTTAAAAGAGTTGTTTAAAAAGAATAACGAGTATTAAATGACTTCTAAACAAAGATCCTTACGAGGTAAAAATGTTAAAGTGCTGGCTAAAAAAAATCTCTGTAACGTTTTAAACTAGGAGATAAGTTTTTTTTTTTGTTCCAGAGATGTATTCCATTTGCTTGGTTAAATCAGTAATGAAGTTACTGATCACCTCTCTCTCTCTCTCTCTATTATTTTGACTCCAGATCAGGAGTGGGTACATACCATCAAAACATATGTGACAGTTGGGATCTAACTCTAAAATCACCAGATACCAAATATACAACAGTTTTGTCTTTCTGTCATCACAAAAGAAAATTTTTTGAACCTTACCTAACGTAGTCACGGAGGGTGTGTACATTTATCGCTCTGCATTAATGGTTCCTTATGGACTGTGGAACAGAAATGTACTCAGTGTGTCTCCACCATTTTATTTCACATTGCAGTACAACCATTTTTCTTTTTTACCATTATGGACACTTGTTTCTTTTAAAACATCATCTTTAAATGTTTTTCTACCTCCTAAAAAAACACTTGGCCTTAAGACACAATCTTTGCAGTTGTTGACGCCCTGCTTGGGGTTAAACAACAACGTCTTTACTATATCTTCATGAAGAAATTGTCAAACTAACATCTTGGGGTTTTTTTCGTGGAGCAGAATTCAGGTCAGTATTAAATGTTGGTGAATACACAGCATTCTTCTAGGGGTATTAGGATTTCTCAGAGCAGACATTGTAACAGATAGTTGCAGAGTTTCTTCAGTGTGTTAACTACAGCTTCTTAACCATTATTTAAGCACTGAGACTCATGACTCTCTCCTTAATTCGTTAACATCAACACGTAAGAATTCTGGTCAGCAACACCCCCAGAAATCACACGTCTCTCTCTCTCTCTCTCACAGACAGACAACTGCAAGGAAAGATCACACATTCAGACCAAACAGTGTTACAGAGGTCATGAATTTACACGACTTGACTGTCAGCCAGTGGAGACATGGGATGTTAAAGCATAGACAAAATCGCACGTATTTCACAGCAATTCTGTATAACTATCCGTGTAGGCGAACCATTTTCCAAAAACCTGTTTATAGTTGAAACAAAACGCACCATTCTTTTAAACAGCACTTTTAAACGTTTTACCTCCTAAAGGTTTATGTTTAGAATGTATGTAAAAACATTTTTTTACATTTCTTTGGCCATATCGATGGTTTATCTTTTCTTATATCAGACATATTTCACCAAAACCATCCTTAAGCTTCAAAATAAAACAATACCACAAAAGTAATTTCAGAAACAAACATTCTCTTATACCACAAAAAGGTATACATTTGTGTGTGATTAATTCAGGGAGAAACACGTTTCACAACAGTGTCATTAATATAAACACATTTGTTGGGGGAGATCCCCCTCAATATACAAAACTCACACCCCCAGGAAGGGAAGGACACAACTCAGACATAAAGGGACCAAAATGCCCCACTGATTGGATAGGGTTACCCCCCCATCACCCCCACCACCCCTGGTTATAAATTAGATGTACCTACAGAACTGTCGGTCAGGAAAAACACAAAGATCATAAATTAGCACACTACTTTGATTGACAGTTTGACAGAAAGTACTGTGTGCCGGTGAAACACATATGGGCGTGGGTTTAGAGAGAGAGAGAGAGAGAGAGAGAGAGAGAGAGGTGTGTCTGAAAACACGTATGTGTGATGATTTAACCAAGCAAATGGAATACATCTCTGGAACAAAAAAAACTTATCTCCTAGTTTAAAACGTTACAGAGATTTTTTTAGCCAGCACTTTAACATTTTTACCTCGTAAGGATCTTTGTTTAGAAGTCATTTAATACTCGTTATTCTTTTTAAACAACTCTTTTAACCATTTTTACCTCCTAAAGGTTTATGTGTTTTTTGGAAGACATGTAATAGGGATTTATTTTTAAACAACTCTTTTAATTAAATAATTTATTTATTTTTTACCTCCTAAATGTTTATGTTTAGAAGGTATATAATACGCACGATTCACACACACACTCACACACACACACACACACACACACACACACACACCCTCTCCAACACTGCCCAGACACAAAGGAGCCAGATTGACCTCCTGATGCTGTCGATAGGGTTACCCCCACCTCTGGTCATAAATTAAGACTACCTAGAGAAACGTTCGTCAGGGAAACACATGGGTCATAAATTATCAACACGCTACTTTGATTGACTGACAGAAAGTGTATGATATAACTATTTATATATACATCCATCCATATTTTACCGCTTACTCCTTCTTCAGGGTCACGGGGAACCTGGAGTCTATCCCAGGAATCATCGGGCATGAGGCGGGGTACACACTGGACAGGGTGCCAGTCCATCGCAGGGCACAATCACATACACACTCACACACATACACTATGGACAATTTAGACACGCCAATCAGCCTAACATGCATGTCTTTGGACTGGGGGATTAAACCAGAGTACCCGGAGGACACCCCCGCAGCACGGGGAGAACATGATATATAGATATATATATATATATATATATATATATATATATATATATATATATATATATATATATATGATTCACTTAACTTTTATCCAGAGCAACTTACAAATGAGAATACATACATACAGTATGTGTTAATTGTATTTGAATTATATAAGTTATATGTTCTGTTAATTTATTTGTTTATCTATCTATTTATTGTAATTACTTCCTTATAACCCTAATAACTATAATAATGAATGTCACCTACAGCCCTGAAGGAAAGAGTGGATATTCTACACCATTCTGTGTAAACCCTAGATACTGGTGTGTGTGAAAATCCCAGCAGGAGATCAGCAGATTCTGAAAAACTCACACCAGCCCATCTGATACTAACATCCACGCCACGCCACGCCACGCATGTCACAGAGATCAGACTTTTTCTTTCTTCTGAGGTTTGATGTGAACGCTTGACCTGTATTTGCATGCTGTAATGCATTGGAGATTAGACAACTGCATGAATGAGCAGGTGTACAGGTGTTCCTAATAAAGTGGAAGATGAATTTGTATGTAATGAATAATAGCTTTATTTATATTGTGTATTAAAGAGCATCTCAATGCACTTTATCGAAACATACACATGTATGACCATGTTCAATTTTATTTCAATTTAAATCAACTTTTTGCTTTTCCAGACTACTGTACAGTCTGTGTGTTCATCACTCATGTAAAATGTAGTGCTGTGAATTCAGAATTAGTTTTTAAAGGTCAGGAAACCCTGAACATCTCATGCTAGATTTATTCCCCCTTCACTGTTATAATGCGCTCCACTCGCTCTTCTGGGAAGGCTTTGCGCTGTATATTGAGGCATGGCTGTGGGATTTGGCTGTGGTGCAGTTGGTAGAGCACTAATCCACTAATAGTCCACTAATCGTAGGGTTGGCGGTTCGATTCCCGACCTGGGTGACTCCACATGCCGAAGTGTCCTTGGGCAAGACACTGAACAAGTTGCTCCGATGGCAAGCTAGTGCCTTGCATAGCAGCTCTGCTACCACTGGGTGAATGAGACACAGTATAAAGCGCTTTGGATAAAAGCGCTATGTAAGTGCACATTTACCATTTATGTTCATTCAGCTACAAAAGCGTTAGTGAGGTTGAGGTCAGGTACTGATGATGATGTGAGGAGACTCCAGTTCCAGTTCATCCCAAGGTGTTGAGCAGCGTAGAGGTACCGTGGTTTGTGCAGGACACTCGTGTTCTTCCACCTTCTTCCAACCATCACACACACCACGTCTTCATGGAACTCGTACTTTTGTACACTGTGTGCCATACTGGAACTGGTTTGGGTCTCTTAGTTCCAGTGAAGGGAAACTGTAAAGCTACAGTGTACAGATACATTCGATACAACTGTGTGCTTAATACGCCACATATGGGTGTGATGTTCGGGGGTGCACATACTTTTGGACTTATAGTGTATATTGAGTATGTACAATAACCTGTATGTGGTTACAGAGTAAAGACATGTTTACTGCTGATGCAGATCTTAATGGGGCAGAATGATTTTTGTGAGACAGAGCTCAGATAATTTTTAGTAGTAGTAGTAGTAGTGGTAGTAGTATTGTTGCCGTTGTTGTTGTTATGTGTTTGGTTACTGTGTTTGTTGAGTACATTACACAACTTCATCACTGTACATTAAACTGTAGCTTGTTCTTTTGATCTAAACATGAAGGAAAGTTCACAACATCATTTTCAACAATATTCTTTTTAAAACTTCCAGCAGGAATAACAGCATCAATCAAGATTACTGTGTGTGTGTGTGTGTGTGTGTGTGTGTGTGTGTGTGTGTGTGTTTTATGCGTGTAGGTCATTGACGTCCCACTCAAAGTTCAGCGGAAAATCTTTCATTCTTTCCTGATAAACACGGTCAAAGTGTTCATTCTGCGCCACAGTCAGAGAGTTCTTCCAGTCTCCCACTGTTCCTAAACACACCACACACACACACACACACACACACACACACACACACAACAAGAACAATAACATTATACAACTGTACACAAGAATCAATACCAATACAGAACAATCACAGTAATATATGTTGAAGCAGCTCAGATTCAGGACTGAAGTGTGTTTAATAATGTAAAATCACAACTAACACACTACACACAACACACTACAGCTAACACATAACACACTACAGCTAACACACAACACACTACAGCTAACACACTACAGCTAACACACAACACACAACACACTGCAGCTAACACACAACACACTACAGCTAACACACAACACACTACAGCACACACACTACAGCTAACACACAACACACAACACACTACAGCTAACACACAACACACTACAGCTAACACACAACACACACATACAGCTAACACACTACAGCTAACACACAACACACAACACACTGCAGCTAACACCCAACACACTACAGCTAACACACAACACACTACAGCTAACACACTACAGCTAACACACAACACACAACACACTGCAGCTAACACACAACACACTACAGCTAACACACAACACACTACAGCTAACACACAACACACTACAGCTAACACACAACACACTACAGCTAACACCCAACACACACTACAGCTAACACACAACACACTACAGCTAACACACAACACACAACACACAACACACAACACACAACAGCTAACACACAACACACAACACACTGCAGCTAACACCCAACACACTACAGCTAACACACAACACACAACACACTGCAGCTAACACACAACACACTACAGCTACACACTACAGCTAACACACAACACACACACCACACGCAGCTAACACACAACAACACACTACAGCTAACACACAAACACACACTACAGCTAACACACAACACACTACAGCTAACACACAACACACACAACACTACAGCTAACACACAACACACTACAGCCAACACAAACACACAACACACTGCAGCTAACACACAACACACAGCTAACACACAACACAACACACTACAGCTAACACACAACACACTACAGCTAACACACTACAGCTAACACACAACACACAACACACTGCAGCTAACACCCAACACACTACAGCTAACACACAACACACAACACACTGCAGCTAACACCCAACACACTACAGCTAACACACAACACACAACACACACTACACCCAACACACAACACACTACAGCTAACACACACTACAGCTAACACACAACACACAACACACTGCAGCTAACACCCAACACACACTACAGCCAACACCCAACACACTACAGCTAACACCCAACACACAACAGCTAACACCCAACACACTACAGCTAACACACAACACACTGCAGCTAACACACAACACACTACAGCTAACACACAACACACTACAGCTAACACACTGCAGCTAACACACAACACACTGCAGCTAACACCCAACACACTACAGCTAACACACAACACACTGCAACTAACACACAACACACTACTGCAGCTAACACACAACAGCTAACACACAACACACAACAGCTAACACCCAACACACTACAGCTAGCACACAACACACAACACACTGCAGCTAACACACAACACACTGCAGCTAACACATAACACACACCACACTACAGCTAACACACAACACACTACAGCTAACACCCAACACACTACAGCAACACACTACAGCTAACACACAACACACTGCAGCTAACACACAACACACTACAGCTAACACACAACACACAACACACTGCAGCTAACACCCAACACACTACAGCCAACACCCAACACACTACAGCTAACAACCAACACACTACAGCTAACACACAACACACTACAGCTAACACCCAACACACTACAGCTAACACACTGCAGCTAACACACAACACACTGCAGCTAACACCCAACACACTACAGCTAACACACAACACATTGCAACTAACACACAACACACTACAGCTAACACCCAACACACTACAGCTAACACACTGCAGCTAACACACAACACACTGCAGCTAACACCCAACACACTACAGCTAACACACAAACACACATGCAACACCACACACCTAAAGCTAACACCCAACACACTGCAACTAACACAACACACTGCAGCTAACACCCAACACACTACAGCTAGCACACAACACACAACACACTGCAGCTAACACACAAACACACACACCGCAACACACAACACACTACAGCTAACACACAAACACACTGCAGCTAACACACAACACACTCTGCACCAACACACAACACACTACACCTAACACACAACACACTACAGCTAACACACAACACACTACAGCTAACACACAACACACTGCAGCTAACACACAACACACTGCAGCTAACACACAACACACTACAGCTAACACACAACACACTGCAACTAACACACAACACACTGCAGCTAACACCCAACACACTACAGCTAGCACACAACACACAACACACTGCAGCTAACACACAACACACTACAGCTAACACACAACACACTACAGCTAACACACAACACACTGCAGCTAACACACAACACACTGCAGCTAACACCAACACACACTACATAACACACAACACACAAACACACACAGCCACACACCAACACTACAACCAACACAACAACACACAACACACTACAGCTAACACACAACACACTACAGCTAACACAAAAAAAAAAAAAAAAAAACACACAACACACTTAAAGCTAACACACAACACACTACAGCTAAACACAACACAAACACAGCAACACACTACAGCTAACACAAAACACACAACACACTGCAGCTAACACCAACAACACACTGCAGCTAACACACAACACACACTACAGCTAAACACAACACACTACAGCTAACACACAACACACTACAGCTAACACACAAAAAAAACACACTGCAGCTAACACACTACAGCTAAGCACAACACGGTACACACACAACACACTGCAGCTAACACACAACACACTACAGCTAACACACACACACACTACAGCTAACACACAACACACTAGCAGCTAACACAAAACAACACATAACACACAACACATACAGCAAGCACACAACACACACTGCAGCTAACACACAACACACTACAGCTAACACACAACACACACCACACTGCAGCTAACACACAACACACTACAGCTAACACACAACACACTACAGCTAACACACAACACACTACAGCTAACACACAACACAACTGCAGCTAACACACAACACACTCAAATAACACACACAAACACACTAGCCAGCTAACACAACACACTGCAGCTAACACACAACACACTACAGCTAACACACAACACACTGCAGCTAACACACAACACACTACAGCTAACACACAACACACTACAGCTAACACACAACACACTACAGCTAACACACAACACACTACAGCTAACACACAACACACTACAGCCAACACACAACACACTACAGCCAACACACAACACACTGCAGCCAACACACAACACACTGCAGCTAACACACAACACACTACAGCTAACACACAACACACTGCAGCTAACACACAACACACTACAGCTAACACACAACACACTACAGCTAACACCCAACACACTACAGCTAACACACAACACACAACATACTGCAGCTAACACACACCACACTACAACTAACACACAACACACAACACACTGCAGCTAACACACAACACACTACAGCTAACACACAACACACTGCAGCTAACACACAACACACTACAGCTAACACACAACACACTACAGCTAACACACAACACACTACAGCAACACACAACACACTACAGCTAACACACAACACACTACAGCTAACACACAACACACAACAGCTAACACACAACACACTGCAGCTAAACATAAAACACACTGCAGCTAACACACAACACACTACAGCTAATTCACTAACACACAACACACTGCAGCTAACACACACAACACACTACAGCTAACACACAACACACACACACTGCAGCTAACACACAACACACTACAGCTAACACACAACACACTGCAGCTAACACCCAACACACTACAGCTAACACACAACACACTGCAGCTAACACACAACACACTACAGCTAACACACAACACACTACAGCTAACACACAACACACTGCAGCTAACACCCAACACACTACAGCTAACACACAACACACTACAGCTAACACACAACACACTACAGCTAACACACAACACACTGCAACTAACACACAACACACTGCAGCTAACACACAACACACTACAGCTAACACACAACACACTACAGCTAACACACAACACACTACAGCTAGCACACAACACACAACACACTGCAGCTAACACACAACACACAACACACTGCAGCTAACACACAACACACTGCAGCTAACACACAACACACTGCAGCTAACACACAACACACAACATACTGCAGCTAACACACAACACACTGCAGCTAACACACAACACACAACATACTGCAGCTAACACCCAACACACTACAGCTAACACACAACACACTGCAGATGTGTTGTTTTGGTGTTGTGTTTGTGTGCACGCTGAGAAGTGAGTGATTGTTAATAAATAAAGTGATGCTGAATCTCACTCCTTCGTACCCTTGCGGAGGAAAGCGCCTTTCTCCAAATTCACTATATCGTCAGGTAAAGATCCGTAGTTGGCTTTCGGGTCTTTCTTCATGTTGTTGAATCTCGTTTTCTCCACCACGCTGTCAATGATGTCATCTGACAGATTCTTCCCCAAAAACTCACAAATCCGCACCACGGCACCTCTCAGGTCCTGAAACAGCACAACACACATGTTTACACTTTGCCCCTAAACCAATACTTTAACAATTTTATCATAATAATAATCAACTCCAATCCCAAACCGTCCACACGACCACTCGAACCAACGGAGATCAGATTCAGATGTTGCATCTCACCCTGATCATCTCCTCGTATCTGAGAAACAGGATGTTGTATTTGTCCTTGTTGGTGTACCAGCCTTTGACATGATCAAACCAGCAGCCGCCAATCACTACACACAAAAAATGCACAATAATCTCAGTCCGACTGAACCTCAGATCAGCTCCACTGCTCTCAGATTTAATACAGTCCCCTCTGAAAGTATTGGAACAGTGAGGTCAATTCTATTGTTTTAGCTATACACTGGGTTTCCGATCAAAAGATGGAGATGAAAGGACAGATAAGAATTCCAGTTTCTAGACGTGTTAAACAACTTAGAACACGGCACTCAATTTGTAACTGAGCAAAAGTACTGCAACAGACAGTCTTAAACTAAATAAACACTTAGTAGTTGGTTCCAGAACATTTGTGGTGCATCTCTGTATTTCTTTGCAAATTCCAGTCTGGCTTTCTGATTCTTACTGCTTATGAGCAGATTGGATCTTGTGGTAAGGCCTTGATATTGGATTGTGAGACCTTCACCCCTGCCCTGTGGAGGATGTTGGTGATGTCAATGAGTGTTTTTTGGGGGGGGTTTTCTTCACAGCTCTCACAACATTTCAGTCATTAGCTGTTGTTGAGAGGGTTCTTTCTTTTTTCAGGATATTCCAAATTGTTATTGTATTGGCTATACCCAATGCTTATGCAATGGCTCTGCTGGATTTTCCCTCTTTTCTCAGCTTCAAAATGGCTCGCTTTGCTCCCATAGACAGCCTCTGAATTTCTTGTTGGTTTATCCTTTTTAACCTTAAACACAGTCTTTATAGGTGAAACCGAAGGCTTAAACTAAGAGTAGATGTTCAGAGCTATTTATTGTTTAAACAATCAATCTGACACACCTGTCAGTCATGTGTTCTAATATTTTTGACCACTTGAAAAATGGGTTGTAATTTGTTTAACACGTCTAGATGTGAAAATCAGGAACCAAAAGCTGAAATTCTGATCTGTTGTGTCATTCATCTTTTGATCTCAAACCCGAATGCCTTCAGTGTCACGGAGTCACAGAGTCACAGACTTAGTGTGTGTGTTGAGTAAGAAGAGTACTGACTCCGCCCACTGATGAATTTCTCCATCACCTCGCTGTACGTCTCTGAACTCTTTAAAATCTTCATGAAGTGAGTGAAGTGGAAGTAGGACACCATGATGTCTTTGGGGTTCCTGGACACGTAGATGATCTGGAATTGAAATAAAAAAAATGTAGCATTAATAATAGACCGTTTTAATGACTGTAGCGATGAAAGCAGTGTTGGAGTTAGCTTGGTGAGAACCGCATAACCTTCAAATCACCATCAGACTGCTGGGTAATATTTGCAGTGGCTAATGATAAATGTTGAGTAGTGTGTATGTGTGTCCCACCTTCCCTTTGTCCTGCAGCCCGTGGGGCACTAGGTGCTCGTGGAGGTGAGAGCAGAAGAGTCGGGGGGAGCAGCGATCATTATAGTCCTGGTTATTCTGGGGAAACTCCAGCCACGGCATGCGGTCAAATGAAGTCTCATCCACAGACTCTGGAAGCTCGTCCTCGTACAGCAGGGTTATGATGCGCTGAGTCCAAACCGTACCTGAGAGACACCGAGATCACTTCTTTAAAAGACTGATAGACACTGAATCTCCCGAAAAGCAGATTTTATTAGAAATTCTCTGGTGAATTTATGATTTACGAATACATTTTCATATCCAGTGTGTTAAACAAGGCCTGGTGTTCCAGTGGAGTTTTATAGTTACGTTAGCACACACACTCACACACACATAATGTGGAGTTTAGAGTTTACTGGAGTTTACCTCCAATGTTTATGAAGTACGTATGAAGTTTATGACAGGTCATGAGCTCGAGTTCAGATAGTAAACAGGACAGGGGTCATGATGATGAAGTCCACTGCTTATAATTTACACTAACATCTCTTTTAAACTACTGATCATAACATCAGACTATTATTATTATTATTATTATTATTATTATTATTATTATTATTATTATATACATTTCACATCTCTTTACATAAAAAGCTTTTTTTCTCCTGTTTTTTCAGTGAGTTTGTGTGAGTAAAATGGTCGTGTCTCTCACCGGATTTAGGAAAGGTAATGACATACACGTCGTCATCTCGGATCGGGAACGAACACAGACTATCCATGTACTCCGGTGTGAGAATATCTTTTTGGATTTCAGGAAAGACGTATCCTCGGCAGAAGAGGAGTTTGTCTCCGAGCTCCTGGAACTGAGCCATGCTGTGATACGGTCGAGTCACACACACTCACTCACTCACTCACACACTCAGTTGTTATACCTCATATGTACATCAAGCTAGTGGGTGTAGGTAAGTGGGCGGAGCCACTGTCAATCATTTAATAGGATTTCAACAAGCCACAAGCAAACTGTGTGTTAAACTAAAACTGTAGCTTTATGAAATCTGAACAGATATGTTTAAAATTTCAAAAAGTATTTCAGGTATTTTACATTTTACACTACACATTAAACACTGTACACAACACACTTTACACTACACACTAAACACAGTACACAGTACACTTTACACTACATGCTGTACACTACATACTTTACACTATACACGGAATACTTTACAGTACAGACTGCACACTACATGCTTTACACTACACACAAACCACATGCTTTCAGACATAGCAATTGCACTCGGATCCGCACCAAAACAATAGGGCAGAGACCTACTAGAACTCTGGAGTTATTCGCTTGTGGTGAGAACGCACTCGACTGCACAAAGCAACATGTATAGCAGCGCTCATGGGAACTGCATTATGTGTGTTAGCAAAACGTGTTTGTTTTGCTAACATGAATCACGGTTTAACTCGGACCAAAGATGAGGTAAAATGTCTGAACTTTCAGAAATGTGTAAAAACACTGAGGTTTACAAAGTGTTTAGTGAGTGTCTCAGTGGAAAAAATAAAAAGGTTATCTATAAGAAGTAGGTTCTTCGTGGAACCTATGGTGAAGAACCTTTATTTTTAAAAGTATATTTTCAGTCAAATTTTTTTATACGAAATGTTTTCCAGCCTGAAATATCTAGAGCTTGTGTACAGAAGTGTGTATGTGGATATAGAACAGTAAAGACATGCGTGAATACTGAGACAGGAGGTTTTTATACCGCATTACTGACTGTTGCTGTCCTGTAGGGAAGAAAGTCCAGTGATAGGTCTTTCACCTGATTCTGATTAGCACGGTCAAAGTCAGAGGAAGTCAGACACACACACACTCACACACACACATTACACAACTATACACAGAAATAAATACCAACGCCGAGAGAAGTCACAGTATTAGGTTTGAGGTTCAGGACTGAAGTGTTAATTACGGAAATAAAAGTGGGGGAGAAAATCAAAGCCTATTAATGCAGATACAGAGGTCAAAGAACAAACCAATCAGAAAAAAGATCAACAACAGGAAGTTGTGACCAAATATGTAAGTGAGGAATAAGGAATAGGTTATGCCAATAAACAAGAGGAGTAAGAGTTCATTAGAACATGTAATTACTGATGTTTTTAAATCCAGTTTTATACTATTTGTGTTATTCTGTACAGATGAGCTAACTGAAACATGCTAGCATCACTCTGACTGATGAGGAGAGAGAATGTTGGTCCCTGTGACATCATCAGGAGTCAAACTCACAGCTTCATGGCACATGAGTGAGACCGTAATGCATCTGAGCCATCTTACATCTTACACAGGCATTTGTGCGTCATAAAGCTAATGTTAATGATGATAATGGCACACATATATTGACGCTGCTCCCGGCTTGACGCTGCTTCCGGCTTGACGCCGCCCTACGAGCTAACGCTATTATACTACTTTCTTCTATTTCTATACTTTAAAAATTATTTACTAACATTTTACAAATATAACACATTAGTTTAGATAAAACTAATCGTAATATTGCGGTGTCGCTAAATTTTGGTTTGTTTGTACAAACATCCACGACTAGCTTGCGATTAGCTTTAGCCCGCTAGCATCGCGATTAGCTGTAACCACTAGCATCACCTACCGCTAGCCCATTTTACGTTTGCATTTCATATTTTGAATTTACCACTGTTTTGTTTAAAAATCAAATATGTCCACCATCTCTTCTGTTCTGAGTGCAGATGAGGACTCGCTAGAGCTTCACATGGTTCTGCTGGAACTGGAGGATGTGGAGAGGCAGATCCGGCCTACTCGACCAGCTGGCCCAGCTGCAGGAGCGACGAACTGCGCTGGAATCATCTTGTGCCTCTGTCCACACACCCAAGGTAAACACACAGTGTGGTATTTCCATTCCCAGCCCCTCTACGCCGTGTGTTTCTCTATGCAGGGACCCTGCAGCCAGGACTTTCCCAGCCGTGGTCTCCGTCACACCGGCGCCAACACACCTCGGGCTTTGGGTGAACCAGCGGCGGAAGGCTGTACCCCGGGCAAGGGTTTCTCCACCACCGGTGTTCAAGATTCCAACCCGGAAGCGCTTCGCCCCTCTCCGCCAGACCAGACCCAACACCGTGATCATCGGGGACTCCATCGTGCGGAACGTCCGTGTAGCCTCATCCAAAGGTAAGGTGCACACACATTGTTTTTCTGGTGCTCGTGTTCTTGATGTTTCTGTGCAGGTATCCAGGATCCTGAAGAAGGACGAGTGCACTGGAGCGGTTGTGCTGCACGCCGGGACGAACGACACCAGGCCACGGCAGACGGAGGTTCTGAAGAGGGACTTCTCCGGCCTGATCGAGATCACCCACAGCGAGGATCATCGTCTCTGGACCTCTTCCCACATTCAGACGTGGAGCAGAAAAGTTCAGTAGACTTCTCGCTTTAAATGAATGGTTAGTCTCTTGGTGTAATAAGCAGAATCTAGTGTTTTTTTAATAACTGGAATCTGTTTTGGGAGCGTCCTAGGTTGTTTCGTCCTGATGGCCTGCACCCCACAGCGTTGGAGCGGAACTGCTGTCTGACAACATCTCCAAGGCTTTTCACTCCAAGTGACTGTCTACCGTAAGTACATCTTCTGACAATAACAGTCAGTATAATCAATGCTCAATTAGTAGTCCATCAACAGTAATACATACTATAGAGACTGTGTCTGTTCCCCGAACTATACAAATATATAGAAAATCTCGGAAAGTCTGTCTTCTTAACCTAATTAACATAAAATTAAATCACATTGAATGCACAGACAGCACCTTTGATCTGAAGCTAGGACTATTAAACGTTAGATCTCTTATGTCTAAGGCTCTTATTGTTAATGACATCATTACTGACCAGGAATGTAATTTAATGTGTTTAACGGAAACTTGGATTAAACCAAATGAGTACATAGCATTAAATGAAGCCAGTCCTCCTGGATACAGTTATGTACATCAGCCTCGTTCAACTGGTAGAGGTGGAGGTGTTGGTCTCATCCATAGTGAAAATCTAGTCGTCACACAAAAATATAGTCATAAGTTTAATTCTTTTGAAATTCTTTATACCAGTGTAAATTACGTAGCCACAAAAAATAAGTCAATTCCTCTAATTATTATTTACAGACCCCCAGGGCCTTATACTGAATTTCTTATTGAATTTGCAGACTTTATCTCAAACCTGGTTGTGTCTGTAAATAAAGCATTAATCGTCGGAGATTTTAATATTCATTTTGATAACCTGGAGGACCCTCTGAGAACAGCGGTCGTGTCCATCTTAGATTCAGTAGGGATTAATCAGAATGTAATCGGGCCTACTCATAGTGGTGGTCACACTCTTGACCTCATACTAACATACGGATTAAGTATAGAAAATATTGTAATTTTTCCGCAGTCTGAAGTTATCTCAGACCACCATCTTATCTCATTCATAATCCGTATGGATTATAATATCTCCACCTCGCCTCGCTACCGCATAAAACGCACATTCACATCAGCTACTGCACTGAGCTTCATAAATAACCTACCAGAGACATCAGTTAGATTTGGATCAGCGCCTGATCCAGTAGATCTCGACCAGGCAACTGAAAGTTTGGAGTCAACACTCCGCTGCACACTAGATAGAGTGGCTCCACTCAAAAGGAAAATAATTAGACAAAAAATTAGCACCCTGGTATAATGATCTAACGCGATCCTTAAAACAGAAATCTAGACAATTAGAACGTAAATGGCGCCAAACCAAGCTGATGATATTTCAGACAGCATGGAGAGAGAGTCTACTGAAATATAGGAAATCTCTTGCCGATGCTAAAAAGATCTACTTCTCCACCTTAATAGGAGACAACCAAAACAATTCCAGATTCCTCTTCAACACGGTAGCAAAACTAACTAGGAATAAAACCATTACAGAGAGAAACACTCAATCATTACATAGCAGTGACGATTTCATGATATTTTTCATTTATAACATTGAAAATATTAGATGTGAGATACAGGCCATTAAATTACAACCGGTCAGTAATATAACAAACACATTAGATGACAATGTAGCAATATCAGATCAATATTTAGAGTGTTTTGCTCCGCTTAGAGAGACTGAACTAGCTACATTAATCTCTTCAGCCAATTCATCAACCTGCATACTAGATCCCATACCGACATGTTGGTTTAAACAGATTTGTCCAGGAGTAATTGAACCACTTTTAAATATAATCAATTATTCCCTAAGCACTGGCTATGTACCTAAATCACTTAAATTAGCAGTTATTAAACCCTTGATTAAAGGTGTGATTAGTGAGATTAGTGAATGGTGCAGCGTTAGTTAAAGTAGTAAATGACCTTCTACTGACCTCTAATCAGGGCTGTGTCTCGCTGCTTGTGTTACTCAACCTTAGTGTAGCTTTTGATACTATAGATCACACTGTTCTCCTTGATGGATTAGAAAATGTTGTTGGCATTAATGGAACAGTCCTCTCCTGGCTCAGGTCTTATCTGACCAATCGTTATCAGTTATATATGCTACCCCTAGGACAAATTATTTGTAAACATGGAATTAGCTTCCACTGTTATGCTGATGATACACAGAGGACAGACAGAAGCTTAGTAAAGTTGAGGATTATACAGAAATACTTTTATTAGGTCCACGTGTAGCTAGAAGTAATCATTCTGATCACATGGTCACTCTGGATGGTCTTTCTGTTTCATCATGTACAGCAGTTAAAGACCTCGGAGTGATTATTGACTCCAGTCTATCATTTGATGCTCATGTAGATAATATTACTAGGATAGCCTCCTTTCATCTCAGAAATATTTCTAAGATAAGAATCATATTGTCACTACATGATGCAGAAATACTGGTTCATGCATTCGTCACCTCTAGATTAGATTACTGTAATGCCTTACTGTCTGGATGTTCCAGTAGGAATATAAATAAACTCCAGTTAGTCCAGAATGCAGCTGCTAGAGTCCTAACTAGAACGAGAAGATACGACCACATCACCCCAATCTTATCCACACTGCATTGGCTCCCAGTAAAATCTCACATTAACTATAAAATACTTTTATAAACCTATAAAGCACTAAACGGTCTCACGCCACAATATCTAAGCGACCTTTTGGTTTTATATGATCCACCACGCCTACTTAGATCAAAAGATGCAGGTTATTTGACGGTACCTAGAATAGTGAAGTCTACAGCAGGGGGAAGAGCCTTCGCTTATAGAGCCCCACAGTTATGGAACAGTCTTCCTATTAGTGTTCAGGACTCAGACACAGTCTCAGTGTTTAAGTCTAATCTTAAAATGTATTTGTTTACTCAAGCCTACCCTGACTAGATTATATTTTACTACATCACAGTCATAATAATTTTTTTCTCCCTCTCTCCTTCTGCCGAGCCCCGCATGAATTTATGGAGATACTAGAGATCCAGATCCTTTCTGCCTCTGGATGGAGCTCAAATCTTCTCCAATTCCAGACTACTGGGACTACGGCTGTTTCTAAGGCCTTACAGACTTCATGTACATCCATACTGTACTATTTCACACTTTCCATTGTTACCCAGATGAGGATGGGTTCCCTTCTGAGTCGGGTTCCTCTCAAGGTTTCTTCCTCTTAAAACATCTTAGGGAGTTTTTCCTCGCCACCGTCTCCACTCAGTGGCTTGCTCAGTTGGGATAAATTCACACCTTTAATATCTGTATACCATGTCTCTATTTCTGTAAAACTGCTTTGAGACAATGTCTGTTGCAAAAAGCGTTATACAAATAAAATTTAATTGAATTGTTTGGATGAGGTCTGCTTCCCCCTGCTGGTCTTTTCGCTCCTTCTCGCTTTTAGCTAAAACGTTATTACATTTTATCAAACAAAAAATTTCCCCCAGTCCCTGAGCGCTTACAGTTGATGAACAGAGTCTCTCATGTCTGTCTGCACCTTCACAAGGCTTTAAGATGTTACATGATTAATCACATTAATCACACCATTTACACTAATCATACTAATCACACCATTCATTTACATACATTTATTCATTTAGCAGACGCTTTTATCCAAAGCGACTTACAAATAAGCAAAGCGATATATCAAGATCATTCACACTGATCACAATGATCACACCAATCACACCATTCACACTAATCACACTAAGCACACCATTCACGATAATCACACCAATCACACTAATCACACCATTCATGATAATCACACCATGCACACTAATCACACTAAGCACACCATTCATGATAATCACACCATACACACTAATCACATTAAGCACACCATTCAAACTAATCACACCATTCACATTAATCACACTAATCACACCATTCACACTAATCACACTAATCACACCATTCACACTAATCACACCTTTCACACTAATCACTCCTTTCACACTAATCACACCATTCACATTAATCACACCATTCACACTAATCACACCATTCACATTAATCACACCATTCACACTATTCACACCTTTCACACTAATCACACCAATTTTAATCACATTATTCACACTAAGCACACCAATCACAACATTCACATTAATCACACTAATCACACTATTCACACTAATGACTCCATTCACATTAATCACACTATTCACACTAATGACTCCATTCACACTAATCACACCATTCACACTAATAACACCATTCACACTAATCACACCATTCACACTAATCACATCATTCACACTAATCACACCATTCACACTAATCCCACCATTCACACTATTAACACCATTCACATTATTCACACTAATAACACCATTCATATTCGTCACACTAATCACACCATTCACACTAATCACATCATTCACACTAATCCCACCATTCACACCAATCACACCATTCACATTAATCACACTAATCACACCATTCACATTAATCACACCATTCACACTAACAACACTAATCTCACTAATCTCACTGAGACCTCCCCATAGGCCTCAGGCTGGAGCTCTGCTGTCGTCGTTGCCGCCCCCAAAAAAACTTCTAGGCTAGCTTTCAGTTCCAGACTGGGCAGCGTGACTGGATCTTCAGCAGGGCAGCAAGGTGGAGCGTTGTTCGCCTCCACGGGATGGGGGCGAAGCACTTCCTCCACGCCGCGGAGCAGCCGATTTACTTTGTCCTCCCGCTGCTTCCACCGCAACTCCCCGTGCTGCCTCCTTGGCACATCTTCGTACTCCGCCTGCTGCCTGCTTAACACAGCTTAGTGCTCCTCCTGCTGTTTCCATTGCCAGGCATAGTACTCTTCCACTGTCGGGAAGTTCCAGAAGTAAAGAAATGACTCGGGGTTCTCCTGCTATTTCCATTTCTGGGTGCAGTATTCTGTAACGATACACAGGGCTTAGGGGTCAGAACGTAGGTGCAGGAGCAATGTCTTTATTAAACACCAAACAAACAGAGCAAAAGTAACGCGATCTATACTGAACAGGACTAGCTGGATCAAACATGGGACTATAGTCTAGGCATTACTCGAGAACAGAACACGGAAATGAGACTGCTAGCATGCTACACGTATTCACTACTGCATTCAAACACAGCGCTACCGCTATACTCGTTAAACGTTACTAACATTACAAACTATAACACTGCGTGAAGTGCGCAGCCACATGAGGGGTTTAAATATCCAACATAATTATATTATTTATATTTATCTTAATTTATTCACATTATTCACTCTAATCACACCATTCACTCTAATCACACAATTCACACTACTAACCCCAATCACACTAATCACACAATTCACACTAATCACATTAATCTCACTAACCACACAATTCACACTAATAACCCCAATCACACTAATCACACAATTCACACTAATCACATTAATCTCACTAACCACACTACTCACACTAATCACACCATTCACATTAATCTCACTAATCACACCATTCACTAAAATCACATCATTCACACCATTTACATTAATCACATCATTCACACCATTCACACTAATCACATTAATCACACTAATCACAATTCGAAAAACCATTTGATCACATTTCACATCCAGTAATATGTGACTCTGTAAATGTGAGTCAAAATCGAAGACAATGTGACTCTCACCTTTTACATTACAGGGAAGATTGGCAAATGAAACTATAATCACCAAAAATCAGCAATAAACCACTGCAGAGTTAATTATTTTAAAACGCTTACGTTATATCATATATCATTACGTTATATCACATCACTATAAACATTCGAACCTCTCTTTATTCTCTCTCTCTCTTTTCTCACTCTATTTTCACACTCTTTATTCTCTCTCTCTATTCTATCACTCTTTATTCTCTCTCTATTCTCTCACTCTATTTTCTCTCTCTCTATTCTCTCACTCTATTTTCTCACTCTTTATTCTCTCTATTCTCTCACTTTATTCTCTCTCTCTATTCTCTCACTCTATTTTCTCACTCTTTATTCTTTCTCTCTATTCTCTCACTCTATTTTCTCACTCTTTATTCTCTCTCTCTATTCTCTCACTCTATTTTCTCACTTTATTCTCTCTCTCTATTCTCTCACTCTATTTTCTTGCTCTTTATTTTCTCTCTCTCTATTCTCTCTCTTTATTCTCTCTCTCTATTCTCTCACTCTATTTTCTCACTCTTTATTCTCTCTGTCACCGTTCCCCCTTGAAGCAGCATGCTCTCGCGCTGTTGCGCATGCGTGTTATGACATTTGAACATGTGCTCTTTGTTTTCGTTTCTGTCAATGACTGGGAGGGCACGTGCATTTTGTTTATGTTCGTCATGACCCCGCCCCGTGTCTCTCATAGGTTGTATCCCCACGTGTGTCTGTATTACTCCCAGCTGAAATCTGTTTAAGTTAATTCATGCCGGTTTATATACTACGCGCCGTACTACACACGGTTAATTAAACATAGTAAACATAGTCCCTTGTTAGTTATAGTTCACTCTGGGTTATCCGCTCCCAGATCATTATCATAGCTCACGTTCACGTTCATGTTTATGCTTATGTTTATTTCTGGACCCTGTTTTCCGTGCCACGTAGTTATCTGCCTTGCCCCAAGTTTATGCCTGTTTGCCGTTCGCCTGACCTTCGCTTGTTTTCTGACTACGCCTTTGGATTACGTTTTGGATTTGTCTGCCTGCCTCTTGTAAATAAACTACACTCGTTCTTAAGTGCGCTTACCTCCTTCCTTCATCCGCTCCGTCATGAACTGTGACAGAAATTAACTGCCGTAATCATGGAGGTAACAGACGGCGCAAGAGGACGCAACCCCAAGACTGCACGCCCAAGATTCCCACCTTGGATTCCATGAGCTTCGCACAGAGGTATTCCGTGGACATGCCGGAGCCGTATGATGGCTACTTTTACCCAGATAAGTTTTTGATGGACTGTCAGTATTATTTTTCCAGCCTATGTGACCCGAAACGGACTGAAGGGCGATTCTGTTTATCATGTCTCGCCTCGTTGGCGCAGCTCGTGCATGGGCACAGCGAGTGGCAGCCAAGGAATCCCGGGTGCTGGAGGATATTTGGCAGTTTTTGGAAGTGTTTTTGGAGGAGTTTGGAGAACCAGGACAGAAGTATGATCAGTTGCTGGAGGAAGTGAACGTGGCGGAGCGCCCATTCCACAAGTATTATGGGCAGGTGAGCACTCCAGAGGAGATGGACAAGACCCCCAACGCTCATCCAGGGAAGCGAGTTCTGCTCATCTCCAAGTTTTCAGGCCAAGCTAAGTCTCCAGCCCCTGCCATGCCTCAGGTCCATGTCCCGGTCCAGACCAAGCCACAAGTCCAAGTTACCGTGCATCCTGCTAAGCAGAATCCATTCATCTCCAAGTCTGCCGACCCAATTCACAAAGTTCCGCTCACAGCCAAGTTCCAAGTTCAAGCTCCAGTCACAGCCAAGCCTCAGGTTCCAGTTGTAATCACGCAGAGTAAGAAGGAAATGTTGGAAAAAATTAGCAGAATGCAGTTGGAGTTGGAGAGTTTGATCAGCACTCTGTCTGAAATGGAGAAGAAATGCATCGAAGCTACTTAAGAATGCTCATACATGGAGTTGCAACTACAGGAAACACAGGTTTTGCTGCAAGAGGAGACACTCCGGAAACGGGTTCTGAGCATACGGCTCTGTCGACTAGAGGACGAACAAAACCAACTAAAGCAGCTTCTGGAGGAGGAGAAGGATAAAAGGAAAAGTACAGAGACCCAGCTTCACCAAATCCAGACACAGTCTCAAGCTCACAGCGTCCAAGTCCAGACTCAGTCTCAAGCTCACGATATCCCAGTCACAGCCAAGCCTCACGTCCCCTTGGTAATCGCTCAGAGTAAAAAGGAGTCACGTCGACAGGAGGGGGAATCTGGGGTCGGGACTGAGACCGGCTCCCACCCTCCCTCCCCGTTTTTGATGCTCCCTCAGCCTCCCTGCTCTGCTGAGGACGCCGCTCAGCCTCCCTGCTCTGCTGAGGACGCCGCTCAGCCTCCCAGCTCTGCTGAGGACGCCGCTCAGCCTCCCTGCTCTGCTGAGGACGCCGCTCAGCCTCCCTGCTCTACTGAGGACGCGCCAGCCTCCCTGCTCTGCTGAGGACGCCCGCCGCCTCCCTGCTCTGCTGAGGACGCGTCAGCCTCCACGTCCGGCTGAGGATGTCGTTTGGCCTTCCTGCTCGGCTGAGGTCGTCGCTCCTCGCGGAGAACCTCGCTCCCCCCTGGAGCCTGGCGGTGAACTTTGCTCCGCGTCCCTACTTCGCCAGAAACATCATGCGGTTTCCTGGCTCTGCTTGGGACATTCAGCCCAGGGGCCCGGGGCCGCCAGTGATATGGGATGTTTCATGGCACTCCGGGAGGGGTGCCTTTGGTGGGGGACTCTGTCACCGTTCCCCCTTGAAGCAGTATGCTCTCGCGCTGTTGCGCATGCGTTTTGTGACATTTGAACATGTGCTCTTTGTTTTCGTTTCTGTCAATGACTGGGAGGGCACGTGCATTTTGTTTATGTTCGTCATGACCCCGCCCCGTGTCTCTCATAGGTTGTATCCCCACGTGTGTCTGTATTACTCCCAGCTGAAATCTGTTTAAGTTAATTCATGCCGGTTTATATACTACGCGCCGTACTACACACGGCGCGGTTAATTAAACATAGTAAACATAGTCCCTTGTTAGTTATAGTTCACTCTGGGTTATCCGCTCCCAGATCATTATCATAGCTCACGTTCACGTTCATGTTTATGTTTGTTTATTTCTCGACCCTGTTTTCCGTGCCACGTAGTTATCTGCCTTGCCCCAAGTTTATGCCTGTTTGCCGTTCGCCTGACCTTCGCTTGTTTTCTGACTACGCCTTTGGATTACGTTTTGGATTTGTCTGCCTGCCTCTTGTAAATAAACTACACTCGTTCTTAAGTGCGCTTACCTCCTTCCTTCATCCGCTCCGTCATGAGTTGTGACACTCTCTCTCTATTTTCTCACCCTTTATTCTCTCTCTCTATTCTCTCTCTCTATTCTCTCACTCTATTTTCTCACTCTTTATTCTCTTTTTTCTTACTTTTTTCTCTCTCTCTCTATTCTCTCTCTATTCTCTCTCTCTATTCTCTCACTCTATTTTCTCTCTCTCTATTTTCTCACTCTTTATTCTCTCTCTTTATTCTCTCACTCTTTATTCTCTTTCTCTATTCTCTCACTCTTTATTCTCTCTCTCTCTCTCTATTCTCTCTCTCTATTTTCTCTCTCTTTATTCTCTCTCTTTATTCTCTCACTCTTTATTCTCTTTCTCTATTCTCTCTCTCTTTGTTCTCTCTCTCTATTCTCTCTCTATTCTCTCACTCTATTCTCTCACTCTTTATTCTCTCTCTCTCTATTCTCTCTCTATTCTCTCTCTCTATTCTCTCACTCTATTTTCTCTCTCTTTATTCTCTCTCTCTTTATTCTCTTTCTCTATTCTCTCTCTCTTTGTTCTCTCTCTCTATTCTCTCTCTATTCTCTCACTCTTTATTCTCTCACTCTTTATTCTCTCTCTCTCTATTCTCTCACTCTATTTTCTCACTCTTTATTCTCTCTTTCTCTTTTTCCTCTCTTCAAGTTAATAAATGTTGCATAAACATCTTACTTTGATCGAACTTCACCATATGAACGTTTTTTGGTTTGTTTTTGATTCTGTTTATTATAAGTGGAGCTCGCGCTGTACGCGTCCCGGTGAATAAGCTGTTACGATGGAAACGATAACGCATTAATACAAACCTGCACTACTGTCAGTGCTGCTGGTAACCCTACAGAGGAAGTGTGTGTGAGCGAGTGTGTGGGTTGATGCTCTTCCATGTGAAGACAGATAACGGTTTCTGATCTGGCTTTAAACGACTTCCGGTTTATTCATCCACACTGCAGGGTGTTAAAGTGGGCAGCGGAACACCGGAGCAGCTCCTCACCGTATATGAACTCCACACGGAGCGCGCGCGCTAAAACCTATTAAGATCAAATCCAGTGAGTTGAACCTGCTCGCGCGCTCTGATGGAGCGCGGTGTGATGAAAGGGAAGTGATAACTGACAGTACAGGAAGTAGAATGCGCGTTATGGACTTTTCGGAGTTAAGGTTAAATTTTTAGATGTTGTAACTTGGATGATGTGTGAAGTAGCTCCACTGCGCGCGCACTTTATTTCTTCTTTTTCTTCTCCTTTTTCATTTCCCTGTTTGATCTCGCGCGCCACCGCCACCTTTAACAAACTTTTTAAGAAGTTTTTTTTAAGATTAACATTTTCTTGTTGTTGTGAAATTCTGTGGAAAAACAACTATGAAATAAAGCCCTTTATTTAAAAATGCTCGTGAGATGGAAGCCGAGCCGCGCGGCTCCGGTGGCCGTGCTCGCGCTCCTTATCATCGTCGCCTTTGTGCACTCGCGCCTGCGGAACGGAAACGTGAGCGCGCGCGTGGACAAGCCATCTTCCACCTCCACCTCCTCCTCATCCTCCTCTACCGTGACCGGCGCGCGAGGACAGCGGAGTGTCCGACTCGAGAACGTGTTCATCTCGGTAAAGACCACGCGACACTTTCACCGAAACCGCCTCGCGCTCCTGCTGGATACCTGGATCTCCAAGACCAAAGAGCACGTGAGATCTCTTAAGATCCGCATTAACAAACACCCCCCACACACCCACACAACACACACACACACACACACACACACACATACACACACACACACACACACACACACACACACACACACACACACACACACACACACACACACACACACACACACACATACACACACAGAACAGAAAATCGGATCGGTTCCTTTTTTGCTTAATGGTTAGTGTAGAGGGTGCCAGTACTTAATAAAAGAATAAAAGATCTCTCTCTTTCTGTCTCTGTCTCTCACTATCACTCTCTTTCTTTCTGTCTCTCTCTGTCTGTCTCTGTGTCTCTCTCTGTCTCTCTATCTCTCTCTTCTGTCTCTATCTGTCTCTCTCTCTCTGTGTCTCTCTTCTGTCGCTGTCTCTCTCTCATCTCTTTCTGTCTCTCTCTCCTTCTCTCTGTTTTCCTCTATCTCTTTCTTCTCTCTCCAAAGTCTCTCTCTATCTGTCTCTCACTATCACCTCTTTCTTTCTGTCTCTCTCTGTCTTCTCTGTGTGTCTCTGTCTCTGTTCTCTCTTTCTGTCTCTGTGCTCTCTATCTGTCTCTCTCTCTCTTTCTGTCTCTGTGTCTCTCTATCTGTCTCTCTCTCTGTCTCTCTGTGTCTCTCTATCTGTCTCTCTCTATCTCTCTCTCTCTGTCTCTCTCTGTCTCTGTCTCTGTGTCACTCTTCTCTCTCTGTGTCTCTATCTGTCTCTCTCTCTCTGTGTCTCTATCTGTCTCTCTCTATCTCTTCTCTCTCTCTTTCTGTCTCTCTCTCTTTCTGTCTCTATCTCTATCTCTCTCTTTCTCTCTTTCTGTCTCTCTCTCTGTATCTCTTTCTGTCTCTGTCTCTCTCTATCTGTCTCTCTCTCTGTATCGCTGTCTCTTTCTCTCTCTCTTTCTTTGTCTCTGTCTCTCTCTATCTCTATCTGTCTCTCCCTATCTGTCTGTCTCTCTCTGTCTTTCTTTCTCTCTCTCTCTATCTCTCTGTAGCTCTCTTTCTCTCTCTATCTCTCTGTGTCTCTCTTTCTCTCTCTTCGTCTCTCTCACTCTTATCTCTGACATGAAGCTCTTAGTGACTATAAATATTCGAGCACCACACTGATAATCATACTCATTTATTTTATCGTTCCACATTCAGCCAGTCAGAGTTATGTCACATGACATCCACTTGATGCAGTTAACTTAGTGCTGATGTGTCTTTACAGGGACGAGAGTGTTAGCCCTTTAATGTGCTCTAGTGGACGTAGTGTTCACTTCCCCTTTGCTACTTTCCCTTATGCCAGTGTCCTTCACATACATTATAAGACAGACAGACAGAGAGAAAGACAGACAGACAGACAGACAGAGAAAGACAGACAGACAGAGAGAAAGACAGACAGACAGTATCAGAGGAGGAATAATTTGTCATTGAGTTATGTGTAGGTTTGTTTTCATGGTGTGTGTCTGTGTGTGTGTGTGTTTGTATTTTCTCATTTGTAAGTTGCTTTGGATAAAAGCATCTGCTGCTAAATGAATACATGTGTGTGTGTGTGTGTGTGTGTGTGTGTGTGTGTGTGTGTCTGAAAACAGAGGAAACTCAACAGAGAGGAAGTTGAACAGCAACAGGAAGTGGAACAATGTGACTAACACACTGCTACCCCCCACACACACACACACTCACACACACACTCACTTACACTTATATACTCACACTTCTACACTCATGCAAATATGCAATAGTGCGCACACACACACACACACAAAGACACAATCAGAATCACTTCACAGTAATTAAGACTTAATGTGTATAATAAAATAAAGATTAGGATAAAAATAAAAAATCAATAAAAATCAATAAAAAATCTTGGACTGGAAGTAGTGTGTGTGTGTGTGTGTGTGTGTGTGTGTGTGTGTGTGTGTGTGTGTGTGTAAGTGTGTGCATACAGTTTCTCTACTTTATTCTGCTACATGTTTCTGTCTGTTTATCTGTCTCTCTTTGTCTGTCTGTCTGCCTGTCTGTCTGAATGAAGGTGTAATTATTGTTAAATATAAAGAAACAGAAATGTGCCTGCTTATTGATTAATTATTTATAATTTGTTATTTTTACAGACATATATCTTCACAGATGCCACAGATAAGGAGATCAAGTCTAGAGGTAACACCCTCCCCAATTAATGTCCTGAGAATCAGCACTTCAGAAGTCACAACTTTCCCATAGCTCTCTCTCTCTCTCTCTCTCTCTCCCTGTCTTGCTCTCTCTCTCTCTCTCTCTCTCTCTGTGTATACAGGGTTCAACATCATTGCCACCAGTTGTTCACCTGAACACACTCGTGAGGCTCTCTCATGTAAGATGGCCGCTGAGTACGATCACTTCATGGCTTCTGGGAAACAGTAAGTGTATTACTCCAGTTAACTGAAGGTGCCATGTTTAGCACCAGCGTTAAACAGAGTTAGCTCTGTTTAGCGTTAGCATTAGCCAGTTAGCTCTGTTTAGCACCAGCGTTAGCCAATTAGCTCTGTTTAGCACCAGCGTTAGCGAATTAGCTCTATTTAGCGTCAGATATGTACATGTTTAGCTAACACTGACACAGGATGTTTCTATTGTCCCACAAACGCTGTACTTTACTCATACTGAAACATCAGAGATGCTTAAGATTTCATCACAAATAGTATCAGACCCCAGCATTTTAGAATGTTTCAGACATTATTTGCCAGTTAGTGAATGGTGTGTGTGTGTGTGTGGCCACTGTTCTGTCTGTAACTTAGGTGGATGTGCCATGTCGATGATGATAATTACCTGAATCCAAGTGCCCTGCTCTCTCTCCTCTCTGAATTCTCATTGGACAGAGACGTGTACGTGGGTAAACCCAGTTTGGATCGACCAATAAAAGCCCAGGAGCTGCTACCTAGCAACAAGACAGTGAGTGATATCACATAATGTGGCATAACTGTTATTAAAATGTAGTTAATAATATTGAATCTCACACACACACACAACAACTCTGAATATATAGAAAAAATATTTCTGATTATTATTGAATAATAACTGGTGTGTGTGTATTTGTGTTTGTATTTTCAGCGTGAGGTACAGTTCTGGTTTGCTACAGGAGGGGCGGGGTTCTGTCTCAACAGGAAGTTAGCCGAGAAGATGGCTCCATGGGCGAGGTCTGATTAAATTACATGTTTATAGTATATTTTGTTTATTTGTATTAGACTGAAAAGAGGAAGGTTGAGTGAACATGGTGTGTGTGTGTGTGTGTGTGTGTGTGAAGCGGGTCCAGTTTAGAACACACTTCAGATGTAATCAGACTTCCTGATGACTGTGTGATCGGTTTCATCGTAGAGAGGCGACTGGGCGTGTCCATGATCCACAGCGACCTGTTCCACTCTCATCTGGAGAACCTCCTACTGCTCACACCCGCACAGATCCTCAAACAGGTCAGAGCACCTCAGCAAATCAGCTGCGAGCACATCATTCAGATTCACACACCTCAACCAATCAGCTGAAACAATCACTGATGTCATGTGATCAACACATACAGTATCTCACAAAAGTGATAACACTTTGCTACAATGTAAAGTAGTGAGTGTACAGCTTGTGTAACAGTGCACATTTACTGTCCCCTCAAAATAACTCAACACACAGACATTAATGTCTAAACCGCTGGCAACAAAAGTAAGTACACCCCTAAGTGAAAATGTCCAAATTGGGCCCAATTAGCCATTTTCCCTCCCCGGTGTCATGTGACTTGTTAGTGTTACAAGGTCTCAGGTGTGAATGGGGATCAGGTGTGTTAAATTTTATGTCACCGCTCTCACACTCCCTCATACTGATCACTGGAAGTTCATCATGGAACCTCATGGCAAAGAACTCTCTGAGGATCTGAAAAAAGTTGTGTGAAGTTGAGTGAACGTGATCAGCGACATATCCAGAGGTTGTCTTTGGGAAATAGACGTATGAGTGCAGCCAGCATTGCTGCGGAGGTTGAAGGGGTGGGGGTCAGCCTGTCAGTGCTCAGACCATACGCCAAACACTGCATCAAATTGGTCTGCATCACCGTCGTCCCAGAAGGAAGCCTCTTCCAAACAGTTTGCTGAAGACAAGCAGGCTAAGGACATGGATTACTGGAACCATGTCCTGTGGTCCGATGAGACCAAAATAAACTTATTTGGTTCAGATGGTGTCAAAAGTGTGTGGTGACAACCAGATGAGGAGTACAAAGACAAATGTGTCTTGCCTACAGTCAAGCATGGTATTGGTAGTGTCATGGTCTGGGGCTGCATGAGTGCCGGCACTGAGGAGCTAAAGTTCATTGAGGGAACCATGAATGCCAACATGAAGCAGAACATGATCAGTATGCAGTATTCCATCTTGATAATGACTCCAAACACACCTCCAAGATGGCCACTGCCTTGCTAAAGAAGCTGAGGGTGAAGGTGATGGACTAAACCCTATTGAGCATCTGTGGGGCCCCCCAAAGGGAAAAGGGAAAAAAAAAAAGGCCCCCCCCCCCCCCCCCCCCCCCCCCCCCCCCCCGAGGGGAAAAAAACGCCGCCCTCTTGTGTGTTGTGAACTCCATGCCCAAGAGGGTTAAGGCAGTGCTGGAAAATAATGGTGTCCACACAAAATATTGACACTTTGAGCCCAAATTGCACATTTTCACTTGGGGTGTACTAACTTTTGTTGCCAGCGGTTTAGACATTAATGTCTGTGTGTTGAGTTATTTTGAGGGGACAGTAAATTTACACTGTTACACAAGCTGTACACTCACTACTTTACATTGTAGCAAAGTGTCATTTCTTCAGGGTTGTCATATGAAAAGGTATACTCAAATATTTACAACAATGTGTGGAGTGTACTCACTTTTGTGAGATAATGTACAGTGAGGGGAAACAAGTATTTGATCCCCTGCTGATTTTGTACGTTTGACCACTGACAAAGAAATGTTCAGTCTAATTTTTATGGAAGATTTATTTGAACTTGTCGGCACTCGTTGGCAATCACAGAGGTCAGACGTTTCTTGTAGTTGGACACCAGGTTTGCACACATCTCAGGAGGGATTTTGTCCCACTCCTCTTTGCAGATCTTCTCCAAGTCATTAAGGTTTCGAAGGCTGACGTTTGGCAACTCGAACCTTCAGCTCCCTCCACAGATTTTCTATGGGATTAAGGTCTGGAGACTGGCTAGGCCACTCCAGGACCTTAATGTGCTTTTTCTTGAGCCACTCCTTTGTTGCCTTGGCCGTGTGTTTTGGGTCATTGTCGTGCTGGAATACCCATCCACGACCCATTTTCAATACCCTGGCTGAGGGAAGATTTGACGGTACATGGCCCCGTCCATCGTCCCTTTGATGCGGTGAAGTTGTCCTGTCCCCTTAACAGAAAACCCCCCCGAAAGCATAATGTTTCCACCTCCATGTTTGACGGTGGGGATGGTGTTCTTGGGGTCATAGGCAGCATTCCTCCTCCTCCAAACACGGCGAGTTGAGTTGATGCCAAAAACCTCAATTTTTGTCTCATCTGACCACAACACTTTCACCCAGTTGTCCTCTGAATCATTCAGATGTTCATTGGCAAACTTCAGACAGTCATATGTATGTGCTTTCTTGAGCAGGGGGACCTAGCGGGCGCTGCAGGATTTCAGTCCTTCACGGCGTAGTGTGATTTCAGTCCTTCATGGCGTAGCTGCCTTGAGATCATTGACAAGATCCTCCCATGTAGTTCTGGGCTGATTCCTCACTGTTGTCATGGTCATTGCAGCTCCACGAGGTGAGATCTTGCATGGAGCCCCAGGCCGAGGGAGATTGACAGTTATTTTGTGTTTCTTCCATTTGCGAAAATAATCACACCAACTGTTGTCACCTTCTCACCAAGCTGCTTGGCAATGGTCTTGTAGAACATTCCAGACTTGTGTAGGTCTACAATCTTGTCCCTGACATGCTTGGAGAGGTCTTTGGTCTTGGCCATGGTGGAGAGCTTAGAATCTGATTGATTGATTGCTTCTGTGGACAGGTGTCTTTTATACAGGTAACAAGCTGAGATTAGGAGTTCTCCCTTTAAGAGTGTGCTCCTAATCTCAGCTCGTTACCTGTATAAAAGACACCTGGGAGACAGAACTCTTTCTGATTGAGAGGGGGTCAAATACTTATTTCCCTCATTAAAATGCAAATCAATTTATAACATTTGTGACATGCGTTTTTCTGGATGTTTTTTGTTGTTATTCTGTCTCTCACTGTTCAAATAAATCTACCATTAAAATTATAGACTGATCATTTCTTTATCAGTGGGCAAACGTACAAAATCAGCAGGGGATCAAATACTTTTTCCCCTCACTGTATATGTTTAACGTGTGTGTGTGTGTGTGTGTGTGTGTGTGTGTGTAGGTTACTCTGAGTTATGGCCTGTTTGAGAATAAAATTAACAGCGTGGGACTGAAGGGAGGTTTCAGTACAGATGAGGATCCTTCCAGGTAACATACATCTACACTGTGTAATCAGATTATAATATTCAGACTATAGTAAGAATGTTTGGTCAATTATGATCAGACTATAATAAGCTTAGTGGAATCAGATACATATCATCAGAATTTACACTAATCATACTATACAATCAAATATACACAGACTAAATCAAATTATAATACCAGACATAATCAGACTATATATTCAGGTCATAAAATGACTATAATCAGATGGTATATCAGATTATATTTAGATAATATTAGAATATATATTGAAATCAGATGTAAGATGATTATATCACTACAATCAGATATAATCAAAGTATATAAGGTATAGAAGCATATAATCAGACTCATCAGACTATATAATTAAATATAATTAAATTATCAGACAATTTTGGTTTATTTGATTATATCATATGATGATAGTCTAAACACAGTCTGATCATGGCATAAGATTATAATAATTTGATATAATCTAATTATATTATATTTTTATATCTGTCATCAGACTATAATCAAACTATCATAAACTCTAAGCCATCAACAGAATACTGATCAAACTGTATAATCGGATCTACTCAGACTGTAGAACTATCATCACAGGATATAATCAGATAGAATAATCAGACTTGTGAATGATTTAACTGTGTGTTTGGTTTTACAGGTTTAAAACCCTGCACTGTTTCCTGTACCCTCTGACCAGCTGGTGTCCACATGCATGAAAACACTTCAATTCCCAGAATTCCCCTGGAGGAACTTTCACACACTCGCACACACAGAGGACATGTATCATGTGTCCCTGTTTCACCATGTCTCCCTGTGTCACAATGTCCCTGTCACTATGTGTCCCTGTGTCACCATGTGTCCCTGTTTCACAATGTCCCCGTCACCATGGGACTGTGTCCCTGTGTAACTGTATCATTCTGTCACTGTCATTGTGTCATTACTGAAAAGAAGATGAGACTTTTTGCAACTTTTTTGCAACTTTTTCTTACGGATCTGAACTCCCCTGTTTTCGTGTTCTCAGTCTCAGTGGATCTGGAGCCCACATGGAGGTTCTACAGAAACGTTCTTGAATTGTGTATTACCTTTTCACACTCCTGGCTGGCTCGCTATCTGTCCCTGATGTTTGAAGTGTTATAAATGAACAGCACATTGTAAGAGGAGGTTGTTTCTTACTCACATACCATAGTATATGTTTACGACATGAAGCTTTCACACTCCTCAGAAACACCGCACACCTGAGCATTGCATATATTCACGCCTGGACATTGATTAAATAAGAGCTTCCAAGTGTGAAGTCAGAGGTCAGAGCATATCAGGCTTGTAATCTCATCCATATTTGATCCATGCAATCACAGATGTATCTTCGGTTCTGCTCTCCTCTTCAAGTACGCTAGAAGCACAAGAAAACATCTCAAAACAAACAGTTATTGATCTTGGATTATTCAGACAAAATGTAAAAGTGCTCTTATAGACGGTCCTGGTTCCTTATTCCTACTTTAATTATATGATCTGTTTACAGTCTAGATTATATTTACATTTATTATAGTCTGCTGAAGTGTTCAGTACACAGACTCCTAACAGAAAGCACTTAAACGAATATGTGTGTGTGTGTGTGTGTGTGTGTGTTTACTACAGACAAAATGGACACTGGAATAACAGTAATACCCCTCAATTAGTTTAAACAGGAACACACACGAGTGTGAATCCAGCATAACGCAGTGTGTACATTACTGCAGTCTGTGTTTTATGGTGTACAGAGACTGTTTTCATAAAATGTCAATAAATTATGCAGATTTTTTTTAATTAAAAGATGTGTGTACTGTAATTGCTGCAGAAATTAGCGTATATGATAGTCATTTAAAGATTCCCTCATGTTTGAATGTGCATTTTTGACTGAAATTAAACAGATTGGTATTCAGACTCCGCAGACATTATGTGAGGGGGCGGAATTTGTCTAAAGGTGTGTCTCAGTTACTCTCTGTTCTGATCTTAAACTTCAGCACAGGTTTCAAGTCAAAATAGCGAATTCAATAAAGATGCATAAAATCTTCTACATTACACACACACACACACACACACACACACGTTATGATCTCATGACCACGATTTAATGTGCATGTCTTTCATTAAGTTCGAGTAAAGTGTCAGAACAAGATATAAAAAAATCTAATGGAAAACAATAGTCTGTGCTGGATCAAGTGCTATTCTACGGTATGAGTGTGGAAGCCATTTTGTTCAGTTAAATCCGTGAATAATGTGATAATTCGGATTAATTAGGTTTCAATGTGAGTGTTTGTGTTTGAAGGCGTCTTAGACACTTCTTGAGAAAGATCTGCATGTGATTTTAAAAATCTGAACACGGAGCTTAAGCTTAATTGTACTATGATTCTGAATGCAAGGAACTTTCCCCCGTATTCCCCCTATATAAACCACACAAACAACACCATCATTTTCCCAAGGGTGCGTCCCAAACGACAGCACAAGATATACAGTATTAATTGTTGTTTTTTTTTTGCTTCTAGACTGTTTTATTTCTCTGTGAGTGGAATGAGAGGTGGGTGGGTAAAAAAAGAAAAGAAACACAAGGTCTTTGGGGAATGGTTAGGACTGTGTTTCATTTAGATCATTGAGGTGTAAAGCAGGTCTCATATGGATGGAAAGTCATAAAGATGAATCGTAAAGCAGCTCTTGTCAGCATCGTGTGTATAATTATTGGGTTTTTTGGAGTAATTGTTCCCTGCTCACTGTGCTGTATTGAACACACTGCTGTTAGTGTAATGGTGTGCTTTATAACTCGTGGTCAGTGATGGTCACCCTGAGACTCAGCTTTTCATTAGCTCAAGTCCGTGTGTGTGTGTGTGTGTGTGTGTGTGTATAATGATTGTAAACACAAAGAGCTTTTAATACAAGTTCAGAACTAAACCTGACATGCTAAATCTGACACTGGATGGTTTTTGGTTCCTGTTCAAACATCAGCACCAACAGGACCTAAGATTCCTGAGAGGGTGGGGCCAGCAGTACTGTGTGTTACACTATACTCTAATTTTAGAGCAGGAGAAAGTAAACACTACGTACTAATATACCAGAGAACACAAACCCTTTACTCAAGAATTCATATCTAAACATACTGAGCTGTAGTTCAGCTCAAACACACACCTGCATTCATCTGTACCTATAAAGCCACGCCCATTATTCTTTTTTTGCACTCAAACACACACCCTCTAGTGGAACATTGTTAAGCACAGATAAATAATAAACAGTGTCTGGTGCTGTTATAGACAAACAGGGTCTTTGTGTGTGTGGTGTGTGTGTGTGTTTTGTGTGTTTGTGGGCGTTCAGTCTTGGCACACGACCTGCCTCGCCTCTGCGCTCTGTTACCATAGAAACCTGAGTACCAGAGTCAGTGATGGAGAGAGAGAGAGAGGGAGAGAGAGAGGGAGGGGGGGATGAAGAAGGAGCGAAAGATCAAATACATATGAAAGGGGGGACATGAAAAATGAAAACGTTGAGCTGGAAAAGAGAAAGAAGGGAATTGACAAGGGGGAGCATGAAAGAGAAAGAGAAGGACAGGAGGAGGAGTAGAAAAGTGAGGCTGGAAGGATGAACTGCAAAATAAGATCATGAAAGAATAAGAGGAGAAAAACAAAACTCCGCTCACATTTCGGCTGTTTGTTTTTTTCTGTTGTAAACTGATTTTTATGTGAAATCTGACTTAATACTCTAATATTCTTATAATTGTTCTATATTCTCTCAGTGAGCACTTTATCCTGCTCAGGGTCCCAGTGGGGCCTGAGAGAGAGGAGAGAGAGAGAGAGAGAGAGAGAGAGAGAGAGAGCACAACAGGGATAGACAGATTGAGGAATAGAGAAAGAAAGAAAGAAAGTGTGTGTATGAGAGGGGGGGTAGAAAGAGAGAAGAGAGAGAGAGAGAGAAATGGTGTTTCCCTCCAGCAATGCACAACTTCACACATATTTTGTTTGCTCCAAAACTAATATATTTTTTTCCTCCTCCTTCTTCTTCTTCTTTTTTTTTTTCTTTTTTTTTTTTTATCTCCTTTTCCTTCCTCTACCCCCTCTTCTTTTTTTTTTTTTTTTTCTACTACTACTATTTCTTTTTCTACTTCTTAAGCCCCTCCTCCAGTGACTCTAATACAGATACAGTTTGAAGTGTTTGTCTGGTCTTTAATTCATCGTAATTAGATACTTGGAACTATTTCTGTCGTAAGGTTCTACAGAGCCCCTTTTTGCTGAGGACTGAGGACCTGTACAATGCTCTTCTCTAAGAGTGTACAGTGAAAAGCGTGTGTGCGTGTGGACACAGTGGAATGATAAAGGCAAGGTGTTTGTGATGAAAACAAATGTTTAATTTGTTTTTGTGTTAAAATTTGTTTTGTTTTGATTTGGAGATATTAATAATATTATAGGTCATTCTGGGGTCACCAGCCCAATGCTGAATAACCCAAATGGTCCAACGTTGTGTTTTTTGAAGATTCTTTGTGTGCTTTTTTTAAAATAGAATTTAATTGTGGCGGATACTCACCAGCCCACATGCTCAAGTTACAAAATAGTCCAATCGTTTGTGTTCGTTTTGTTTTGCTGATAAAAGTTCGTTTGTTGGTTCGGTTCCGGATAAAATAATATTTAAGCATTTTGGGGTCACCGCCATGCGAATTAACAAAATAGTCCAATCGTTTGTGTGCTTTCGATTTAATATTAGGGATAAGTTCTGAGATACTCACCAGCCCACACATGCTCCAAATTGACCGAAATGGTTAAATCGCTTTGTGATGTGCGTGTGTTGCGCGTGCGCGCCGTGTGTGCGTGTTTAGAAGTGCTGTGAAGTGTACTGAAGCAGGTTAGTGCAGTTCCTTAACTCTCCAGCTGACGGCACTGTTGTACTGTAACCGTATCCGGGTTGTCAGATTGAGCTGGAATAATAATCAGTTAGAATTTGGTCTGTGTTCATGTGTAATACATTAAAATCTGTAGTTTAGTACCAGTGATGAATATCAGAACATCGAATACTATTTTGTCTGATTATTTGATGATATTTTCATCATGTGATTATAGAAAGTGAAGCGGAGTTCTGGTCCGGAACGCATGTTTGTGTTTGGACCCGCCTCCTGCCTGCCATTTCATAGACACTCTATGGGCCACTGTAGATCCGTGAACATCGTTTGAATGATGATTCTTTAAAAAAAAAAAAAAAAGACCAATGTTACTTAAAGAAGCTATAATTGGCTAACACAACACTCACTGTTCTCAAATCTGGCAACCCTGCTCTGAAAATGTGAACAAATACAGTAGTTTATGATTTATAAAAAATGCCCTACACAGTGAACATGTCATGTGGTTTGGGACACGTCCATGTCTAATCTGATGATGTACCTGTTCGTCCAGGTGTGACTGACACGCAACAGCATAAATTGGTGGTGTGACGGCGGCAACAAATGAAACATTAAACAATTCAAATAAACTATCATGTGTGAAGAAATGTTACATACGATGACGCAAATGCCATCACACCTCTGAGTGAAACTTAACATTATAGCCAGTCAAATTAAGTGTGTGTGTGTGTGTGTGTGTGTGTGAAAGAGAGATACTAAAAAAAAACTGTTGGAAATGTAAAGATTTTATTAAAAAAATTAATTTATAAACAAATGAATACACATAGTTATCATAATGTAAATAAATTATTATAATGAAAACAGTAAAAGCGTTGGTGTTTGTGTGTTAGCTAACAATTAGCAACGGGACCGTTGTTTATTTCACACACACACATGCATACACACACACACACAGACAGACTACAAGTCTGCTAACAGACATTTGTTCATTTGTTTATTTGTTTAATTTTAGAATAATAATGAATAATTTTCACTATAAAGTTACACACATGGAATGTTGTGGCTGATTAACATGTTAAACCCAAACGCTTTGATGTTTTAATTGAAAAGCATCTGCATCTTCTCACCCAGCTTCATCAGGACACAATTCTTAAACTTCACAAATAACTTGAGCTCCTCACTGCTCTTATACAAACACCACTTATTAAAATACAACATAGGCCTTACTATATATTCCACTGTATACGTGTAAACTGTGACTTTTATACTCAATATGATTAAAATTATATATCACTACTGTCTAAACATAACTTCTGTATATTAAAGAAACACAAAACCACTACGGGGGGAGGAGTAGAGAGAGGACAAGGGGAGAGAGAGAGAGAGAAGGAAAGAGAGAGGAGTAGACGAGAGAGGAGAAGAGAGAGGAGAGAGAGAGAAGGGAGAGAAGGAGAAGAGAGAGAAGAAGAGAGAAGGAGAGAGAGAATGCGAGAGAGAGGGGGCTGAGTATATACTTGGCTGTAATATACACACATATAGAATGTATTTGCTGTATGTGTGTAATGGAAAGCACTTGGGGTCAGAGGTCAGAGTTAAGCGGGGTCAGAGGTCGGCCTTTAGGAACGTGGAGGGTTAAGGGGTTGGTGAAGGCCTAACAGTGATAGCTGGTCATCAAACACCACCTTCAAATCCACAGCATAGAACCTTGAGAACACCAAAGAATATAAAAGAGAGGAAAGGAAATGAGGAAAAATCTCCATTTAATTTCTTCATGGCCCCATGGAGGGTGGAGTCTCCTCTTCTGGCCCCGCCCCCTGTATGTGTGCAGCCTGGATAATAAGCTGCAGCTCATCACACAGAGTCTCGTGTCGGAAGGCGAGGCGAATGTCGGGAACGTTGGAGCGGCGGATTTCGTTACCATCCGGACCCTCGCGCATGTACCCCGCCCCCAACCACGATATCTTCACCTGGTGGGTGGAGTCACCAGAACAGAACAGTCAAATAAAAAAATACTGCACAATGGTGTGTGTGTGTGTGTGTGTGTGTTACCTTGTGTGAGAAGCCACTCATGAGCACACTGTTTCTTGCTAATTCACACATGTCACATGAGCTGAGCTTCCATACTTGAGCGGCAATACTGTACTCCTCCATCAGGGGCTCCTATACACACACACACAAAGGGGTTTGTTAATGGTGCATTATTTTCAACATCTGGCACTAACTGATGTGTGTGCGTGTGTAACCTTGATGATGTGGGCAAAGTGTTTGCCCTGGATGTGATTGTCAGTTTCGATGAAGATCTCTAGATCTACAACTGCTAGACCGTTCAGAGTCTTCAGATGTTTACAGCTTATACATTTTATCTTACATTATTACACCAATAGTTGGCACACAAACAACACCAGTTTTGATTGGCAGCAGATTAGCTCCACCCAGTCACTTTACAGCAGACTAATTCCACCAGTTTTCTGAGGCGCGATATACAGCAGAATTAATGTATGCTAAGAATTAATGTCACTGCTGAAAGACTGAACAATTCGACCCATTAGAATTATTATATTTCTATGTATGGCTTTAGATCTGACACTTGCTCGGTGCTCACTGGTGTTCCTCAGGGTTCAATTCTAGGCCCTCTACTGTTCAATATTTATCTATCTCCACTTGGGCATATGCTGCGAACACTTGGCCTCCATTATCACTTCTATGCTGACGATACCCAAATCTACATTCACTCAAGATCTGGTGAGAGCATTGATGTTTGTTATCTTTCTGGCTGTATTTCTGAGATAAAAACATGGATGAATAATAACTTTCTGTGCCTGAACAGTGGAAAAACTGAGGTCATGCTTATAGGTTCCCGTCATCAGATTCGCAAAGCGGCTCCACAGTTGATGGCTCTGTTCTAGAGTTCCAAAGCAAGTTGAGGAACCTTGGTGTAATTTTTGACACTAACCTCACTTTTGATTTTTTTGTTCAGAGCACTGTGAAAGCTTCCTTTTTTCACCTCAGAAATATTGCCAGATTAAGACCAATGCTAAACTTATCTGTCGCTGAAAAGCTGATCAATTCATTCGTGGTCACGCGGTTGGATTACTGTAACGCCGTTTTAGCCGGAGTTTCTAAAACTGCAATAAACAAACTGCAGTATGTTCAGAACTCTGCCGCCCGGATCCTGACGGGAAGCAGGAGATATGACCATATCACTCCTGTTTTGAAGTCCTTACACTGGCTCCCGGTCAGGTTCCGGGTGGATTTTAAGATCTTGATGTTAACATACAAGGTATCGTACCGGATTGGCTCCACAATATTTAACTCACTTATTAATCCTTACACACCCCACATCGCAGACTGCGCCTCCTCTCAGGGTAATCTACTTACGGTTCCACTAACTCACCTTAAGTCTGTGGGTGACAGGGCTTTTTCTGTCTACGCTCCTTCACTTTGGAACTCTCTTCCCCTGAACTCAGGAAGCAGCTCGTACTTTGGCATTTTTAAAGCTCTTTTAAAGACACACTTTTTTAGACTCGCTTTTGATTCTTAATATTTTTTTGACTGTTTTATATTTGTTTTTTATTACAGTTTTATTCGTTTTAATTAACTTTTATTAATTCTGTGATTTTGTTTTTATGTACAACGCTTTGAGAAGATACTTTAAAGGCGCTTTATAAAATAAAGTTTATTATTATTATTATTATTATTCAGTATTATAAATTTCAGTATTCAGAATTCACATGGTCTCTACCAATGTTAGTTAGAATAGTGCTGAGTGAGGACGTGAGCGAGCGCTGTGCAGTGGTCTGTGTTGACACAGGTTCCCTCTCAACTTTAGTTTCTATCTTCAGCAGTTTTATTTGCACCTCTCCGTCGACTCGTATTTCCACAAAGCTGAAGTCATCAAAGTTCCAGAACCTTTATTTAAACCTTTTTCTTTCCCTGCCCTCATGAGGGTGTGGCAAGGCCAATATGGTTTATGGAAAAAGAAAAGGGGGAGGAGTTAGGGATTTTTGGAGGGAAAAGGTACAACAGATTTTTTTGTGAAGGTTTATTAGCTAGTTTTTTCTTTTAAGCATTTCTGTTCTGGAGTCGCTGAAATATTTGGAAAGCTTAATGGAAGAGGCAGAAAAGCTGTGGATTATTAGATGCACTGCAATCTACAGGTGATCTGATTACAGGACAGGTGAGATCAATCCTTTCTGCTCCTGTTCTTCAATGATTGGCTTTTTGTAAGAATACAGAACTTTAAAAAAGTGTTTGGAGATGTTACTTTTTGGACTTCGAGTACTGCATCTGTTAGTATTATCACGAACCATGATGTAGTGGACGTGTTTAAACACATTAAGTGATTAAGTCTGACTTCTATGCTAATGTGTCTTTGCTGGAAGTGCTAGTGCACAGTCCTCACAAAAGCTAACTGTATGTTGTGTGCATCTGCGGGGCTGTGTGTCGGGTGAACGCCGAGAGGTCAGCAGAGGGGTGTGTCCAGTTTAACCCTCATACCCCTAAGTTCCCACAGTATTATGTACCACAACCCTATATTCCCCAGAGAAACAGCACGCCCACCCTGAGTTCCGGGGCCAAAATCAACATTTTAATGTGAACATTTTTAGGCCTTGAAACAACTTATAATAATGTATTTGTGTAATATTACTTTGAAAATGAAGCAGTTCAGTGTTTTTACTAAATTAGAGCACGATTCTTAACTAGAGAAATGATGAAAAATGCTTGCTAAAATCCTTCTACTCATTTAGAAGTACGATACGAGCATCAGCGTGGTCATTTAAATAATAAATAAATAAATGCATTTTAGTCAAAAAGTCAAGTTTCTGGTGATAATCAGAGCAGCAGGTCGTGTTTTCACGAGTGCACAGAGATGGTCAGGTGATGACTCCAAACCCCTGCAGTGTCAGTCACACTGGTTGATGCTAAAGATGAAGACGGATCAGGGTCTGAATCAGGAGAGTTTGCGTCACTATCAGTTTCAGTTTCGGTTTCAACATCTCCTGAACTTTCACTGCGGTCACTATCTAGAATCCTCCCTCTCGCCTGTGTAACTGTGTATGTTTTATTTTTCTCACTGTTTTAGACGTACCCGTGTTCACTGTAGGTGGAACTTTATCTGGAACACGATTAGCTTTTCACTTTGGCATTTTTAGTTCACTTCTACTATTACACCAATATTCACACTTGGATCAGCTCCATCGTAATGACGACGTAATAATGTGTGTGTAATAATGTGTGTGTAAATGTGGCTTGTGATATTTATTCAGTAAATACAGTCCATCCAGCTCTGT
>CM022752.1:45637428-45647428 GCA_012411365.1 Ameiurus melas
GGCTTATGGGAGGGGTGTGGGGAGAACTGGCCCAATGAAGGTCCTGGTTGGCACATATCGAATGAATTTAGAATCCATGCTCTAAATTAAAATTGTCTTATGTATGGAATCAATTTCCTGTCAAAAGTATTGCGGTCACGGATTGAAAAATAATAAGCGTGAATCAAACATTTAAAAACACATGCAAAATTATATTGCACTAAACTGAAACGTGAATGAAAGGTTTTCTGAATCGCACACAAAATGGTTCTCCTTGGTTATATTACTGTGTTTTTGTGCTCTCTGACATTTTTTTGGACGCTCTCACTGTTTTTCCCTTCACACTTGTTTCCACATTCTCCGCTTGCTTTTCCAAATGTTGCAGTTTGAGTTTCATGTAAATGAGGGCGGGCTTTATTGTCACCATTGGTCTACTACAGCTCCTCCTCTGGCCAATCAACCGAAGAGGGGAGTTGACGTCACTCCACTGTGACTGGTGCATCGAAATCAGTATGAATGAATCATCATCACCAAATCAATAAACCCGTACCAACAGCTTTTCTGGTTTCCCCTCGCCAATCTATGCTCAGCTCTCTATTTATGATGAAGTGATAATAGTTTTGAACATCTGAAGGACAAATAGGATGTTCATCCATCCATCTTCTACCACTTACTCCTTTTCAGGGTCATGGGGAACCTGGAGCCTATCCCAGGGAGCATTGGGCACAAAGTGGGGTACACCCTGGACAGGGTGGACAAATAGGATGTTCTTGAGTTAAAGTGTCATAGCTAAGTGCCTGCCCTTTGAATACTTATATCGATTTTATTTCCGTTTTTATTTTTAATAAGTGTGCAAGAATGTGTGTTGTCAGTGGAGTGTACTTTGTGGAATGAAAAAAATACATTTTACCATAAGATGACATCATCATAAAAAGTGAATGAATACATTCTGAATGCACAATGTTTTCTTCTCATTCTATTTTCATGACTCCTAATATAAAATTTTATTAATCAAACAGAGTATGATTGTAGTGTGTGTGTGTTCAGTGTGGTGTGTGTGTGTGTTCAGTGTGGTGTGTGTATGTGTTCAGTGTAGTGTGTGTATGTGTTCAGTGTAGTGTGTGTATGTGTGTGTGTTCAGTGTGGTGTGTGTGTGTGTTCAGTGTGGTGTGTGTGTGTGTGTGTGTTCAGTGTAGTGTAGCTCTTTCTGGAAGGTTCTGACCCTAACACACGCACCGCATGCATGTCGAGTGTGTCCACGCTCAGGTCATAGGCTGTCAGGTTCATGTTGTGGAAGACCTCAGTCAGTGTTTGGCCACGCCCACCCTCCATGTGCACCACCTCATCTGGGTACTTTTTCATGGCTCGCTTTATAAAGCGCAGCAGGTG
This sequence comes from Ameiurus melas, assembly GCA_012411365.1. Lineage (NCBI taxonomy): Eukaryota > Metazoa > Chordata > Actinopteri > Siluriformes > Ictaluridae > Ameiurus > Ameiurus melas. Next base: position 45,638,797 of record CM022752.1, read on the forward strand.
TTTTTGATTCATACAGGATGAGGCATGGATGTGTGTGTCTACCTGCAGGACAGACAGGGGGACAGACAGGGGGACAGACAGCAAGAAAAACAGATACACAGAAGAAAAAAGGAGAAAAAAAGTATAATTCTATTAAATATTTTATTATTTATATTTGTATCTGTATTGCTTTAAGAAAAATTCTTTAAAAAGTTAACAGTTTAAAGGTTACCTTAAACCATTTATTTCCTCTTCAAAACAAGACAATATTTAAAAATCAGTGACTTGTAACTTTTAACTGTGGTACATTAAAATGTCTGGAAAGAACACGAAAACCCGTGGTAGCATTCAGACACGACTGAGAACTAGTATGTGCGCCATGAGCAAGACCCCTTCTCCCCCCCTGAATCTGCGTTGAAGAGCGGTGACCCTGACTTCACCGCACTCAGGCTTGAGTTGCTGGCTTTACTGAGGAAGGACATCGCCGAGATTTTTAAAAAGGAGTTCCAGGAGATGTTCAGGGAAACGCTGTCTACTATCCAGCTTGACCTGCTGGCCGTGAAAACACAGCTGGCTAGTGATAGGTCTCTACCGATGCCACCATATCAACACAGAATTGTACTGTTGGGGAAATGGGGCACGCTCTCTCTGGTTGCACCAATGACATGGCTCATGTGAGGACTACTATCGAGTCTCTCACTGTGACGTTTTGGAGTCGAGGTAACGGCGCAATAACGTGAGGATAGTCGGAGTTCCAGAGGGCGCTGAAACCTGTACAACCGCTGCTGTAGCGGCTTTGTTAAAAGAGGCGTTTGGTCTGGAGATGGAGCCGGTTTTTAGCCGGTCCCACCGGATCCTTCAGTCTGGTGAGCGACCACAAGCTGTTGTGTGCAGATTCCACTATCACAGTGACTGTGTTGATATTTTACGCCGTGCGAGAGAGCGCCAGTGGATTAAAGTGAGGGATTTGACCATCTCCGTGTTCCCTGACTGCACAGTCCAGACAGTCCGGGCCCGGGCTGCATTTAACGAGGTTTGGCGTCTACTACGTGATATTGAGGGAGCTCGCTGTGGAATACTTCACTGCTCGGCTTTGCACTACATATAACGGTGTTCAGAATGATTTTATTTCAGCGGAGGAAGCAGGAGACTATGCTAAACTCTTGATATCGGGGTGAACTGCATCACCTAAACAGCGGAGTGTTTTTCGCTCTACTATTATTTTTATTTTCATGCGCTCTGCCTTCCAGCTCTACAGAATTCAGATTCTTATTGAAGATATTGTCGTTGCATTACTTCGCCTAGATTTTGTGGACTTACTCCTCTTAAAATCTACTTCTGTATTAGTGTGCTTCTCTGTTTTGATGGTCTGACTGGCTTAGAGTTTCTGTTTATTTAATTTTATTAGTGTTATCTAATCTGCTTTACGTGCTACACTGTTATATTATTTGTTACAAGTCTTTAAAAGGTAAGGACATTATATTTATTATTGTGTGCAGACTGTTTATCAGTCTTGGTAATTTTGTTGGTTAGTTCAGTTTACTCTCCGAGTTGTTTTCACATTGTGGACAACGTTCGGTTCTTGTAGGATACACTGCTGTCTCATTTGTTTATGGAGACTTTGGGTGTGTGGGAGTTTGGTGGATTGTGAAAGTTAAGCAGATCATGCCAGTGCTTGAAGGATGTAATGTTATTTAATTGCGAATCTGTTTTTAGAGGATTTAAACCTAACATGGTGAACAAATTATATTACAGAATTCAGGCAATTTTACTGGGGTTATCTCATACAGTGTAGCAGGTAATAATCTGGAAAGAGCTTTGTAATATCACAGTCTAAAACTGGATTTAAAGAGATGTAAATGAATCATATGAAAATGAATCACATGAATATGAATCACTTGAATATGAATCACTTGAATATGAATTACATGAAAATGAATAAATAAATGAAAGTTACAAGTGTTCATGCCAAAGTTTCCTATAAACACTTTTATTTATCAGTCTGTTAGAGTGAACTCAGTTACATAAAAATCTCTTTATGGTGTGTGTGTGTGTACACCTTGCGAATGTTGTAAAAGTCTCGATGAGGAACCTGTTTCTGAGCAGCAAGTTCCTTCATCTCGTTAAGCAGGATGTGCATCTGGAACTTAGAGCTGAGGTACTGCAGCCTCCGGTAACAAAAAGACTTTCTGTAGCACAGAGGTCAGAGGTCAGGGGTGCAGCTACCTGTCTGAGTCACTGTGTCATTACATCACACAGGTATGTCATGTTGTAATTCCCATTGTGGGCCTCACTCAATCCGATTCACACCAAGCAAATTATCTGTATGTGTTTATCATTGGCTGTGTGTGTGTGTATGTGTGTGACAAACTCACACTGGGCCATTGATGATAAGTGCCATCATAAAGTTCATATCAGTGATAAACTCCTGCAGGTCCGGATATGGAAGGTCCAACTCTGTACTGCAAACACACACGCGCACACACACACACACACACACACACACACACACACACACACACACACAGGACAAATAGGGAGACAAGGTCAGGTGTGTACGCATTCAAACATTCACACACACACACACAGTCAGTGTGACGTACCTGTGTGTGGGGGATGTGTAGACGTGCACAAAGCCGTGTTCAATGCTGCAGCTGTAACCGAGATCAGGGGGCAGAATGGTAAACTCCTGCCCCTCATATGGATGTGTCTCTGACACCGGGGGGGGCACCGGTGCGTCTAACACACACACACATGGGTCATATACAATGGCAGTGTGAGGTATGTGTGGGGCTGAATCTGCCTACTCAGTGTATGTGTGTATGTGTGTGTGTGTACCTCCACTGTCAGGCATGTCCTTGTTGAAGCTACAGTGCTGTGTGTGTGTGTGAGAGAGCTGCTGCAGCAGGCGGGAGGTGGTGCTGCAGAAATCCTGCATTGACACACACATGTACTTCTGTCTAATAAACAACGCCTTAATGATACACACCGCTGAGTCAGCCAGGTCAGAAAATGGCACCTGCACACACACACACACACACACACACACAGAGTCAGAGGGGGATGATGGGTAATGCAGTATGGTGAGAGGGGGGATGATGGGTGATGTAGTACCCCACACTTCTCCTCTCCGGAGATGGTGACACGCTGAAACTGTCTCTCTATCACTGTCTCTTTCTCCTGAAGCTCATGATGATCCACCATCACCTCATCCTTCTCTCTAAGACTCCTGACAGATAGAGAGATAGAGAAGTAAATATTAGATGAGATACGTCAGAGGAACGTCACTGTATCAGTTATTACACTGTTATCATTTACTCTGCGTGTGTGTGTGTTCAGTGTAGTGTGTGTGTGTGTGTGCACAGGCAGTGGATTAACAGACAGCAGTGTGCAAATCAGCCTTGAGGATCTGCCCTGTGTACCGGCGTCACTCTTCGCCACCAAAGAACCCTTGAATAGGAAAGCGTTGGTTCCAGACACCAGTATCATGCCCAGTCTTGACAAACGCATGGACCACATCAACCAGCTGGAATTTATATGGTCAATCTTGCCCTCGGGATCATCTTACTGGTTCTCTGTTGCACCGACTCCCTTCACTTAACCCATCCACAGTTAGTCTCTCTGACATGGCTCATCTGGAGGAAGATAGAAGCTGGTCTACGGGATCTATAGATGTGCTGGAAGCTCACGCACTATAAGGAGCATCTTCTACTCATGAACTTTACTTAGAGGTGTGCTATAACAAGAAGTCTGTGCTAACTTGCACTTCTTCCAGGTTCTCCACTGCCCTTCACAGAGGTGTGAGTGCAGCAGGCATCTCTAGGCTCCTTTGTGGTTAGTCAAAAGCGAAGAGTTATTTTCCTCATGACATTATTGGCACATGTTACCCAGGTGATTCTCACGACCCCAAGTGGTTATCTGGGGTTCATAAAACATGTCCTTTCTAATGCAGGGGAATCAGCGCTATGAGCAGAGCTCCTTTTTTCCTCCGGAAGGTTATCTCACTCTTTCTGTGAGATGCATGAAGCCAGCCAACTGCATCTTTTCAAACTGCTGCTAATGCTGCGTCATGTGCACTGGCTTTCTAATGTTCTGTAGACAGCCATGTCCAAAGTGGACTAAACAAATGGTGCCAGTGGTGGCTCTTAGGAATTCATTCATTCATCAAAGTCATTTTTCCTTTGCAGTCTTAAATAAATTGCCTGTGGTAATATGGTTATGGTAAGGAAGCTACTACAGACAGAATATAGAGAGTGACAGAGAGACAGAAAAAGAGACAGAGGGAAAGAGGAACATTAACTCACTGCAGGTCAGCGGTGCTGTCAGTTTTCAGGAAGTCCTGTTTGGCTCTCAGCAGAATCTCTGGCTCAAGCCTGAAGCAGTGGGGAGTGAGGGGGGAGAGGAGGGGGGTGAGCAGCCCAGCAAAATATTAGTATGGGAAGGAGGGGAACAAATACACACAAACATACACACACGCATGATCAGGGAAGAGGGTTAATCATGTTGCCATTATTAATTTGCAGCTTTGCAGTTCGAACTCATTACAGTGACACATAAAATCTACCAAATAAACTGTAAATAGTGGGCTTGGGGTACGTGGGCTGGGGGTACGTGGGCTTGGGGTTTCGTGGGCTTGGGGTACGTGGGCTTGGGGGTAGATGGGCCGGGGGTATGTGGCGGGGGTACGTGGACTGGTGGTACGTGGGCTTGGGGGTACATGGGCTTGGGGGTACATGGGCTGCGGGGTACGTGGGTGGGTACGTGGGCTTGGGAGTACGTGGGCTTGGGGGTAGATGGGCGGGGGTACGTGGACTGGTGGTATGTGGGCTTGGGGGTACATGGGCTTGGGGTACATGGGCTTGGGGGTATGTGGGTTGGGTTTACATGAGCTGGGGTGGGGTGATGACCCCATACATAAGTGTGATGATTTATCAGATAATTGAATTTGGTATATAATTATATAATTAAACTTATCCTGCATTCAGACACTGACACGTGAACATGTTTCCTGTTTGACACAGACCCAAAAATCTTCAGTCAAATCTTCCATTTTCTATGAAGTAGATACATTACAGTAAATGGCTTCTACCGCTTATCAAGATTTAAAAGGTGGAAAGGCCACGCCCACAACTAACAGTTCTGGAGCAACATCAGAGCCTTGCACTACTCCGTATAAATCCTCATCTGCCATGTGTTCATGTTACCCTGTGTTCACCAATACCCCGTGTTCACCAATACCCTGTGTTCACGTTACCCCGTGTTCATGTTACCCCGTGTTCACCGTTACCCCGTGTTCACCGTTACCCCGTGTTCACCATTACCCCGTGTTCACCAATACCCTGTGTTCACCATTACCCAGTGTTCACGTTACTCCGTGTTCACCGTTACCCTGTGTTCACCGTTACCCCATGTTCACCATTACCCCATGTTCACCAATACCCCGTGTTCACCGTTACCCAGTGTTCACGTTACCCCGTGTTCACCATTACCCCATGTTCACCAATACCCTGTGTTCACCGTTACCCAGTGTTCACGTTACCCCGTGTTCACTGTTACCTTGTGTTCACCGTTACCCCGTGTTCACGTTACCCCGTGTTCACCAATACCCCGTGTTCACGTTACCCTGTGTTCACCGTTACCCCGTGTTGCCGTTACCCCCGTGTTCACCAATACCCTGTGTTCACCATTACCCAGTGTTCACTTTACCCCATTACCCTGTGTTCACGTTACCCCGTGTTCACCGTTACCCCATGTTCACCGTTACCCCGTGTTCACGTTACCCTTTGTTCACGTTACCGTGTGTTCACCGTTACCCCGTGTTCACGTTACTCTGTATTGACGTTACCCCGTGTTGACGTTACCCCGTGTTCACCGTTACTCTGTATTCACTGTTACCCTGTGTTCACCGTTACCCCATGTTCACCGTTACCGTGTGTTCACCGTTACCCTTTGTTCACGTTACCGTGTGTTCACCGTTACCCCGTGTTCATGTTACCCTCTGTTTACCGTTACCCCGTGTTCACCGTTAGTCTGTATTGACGTTACCCTGTGTTCACCGTTACTCTGTATTCACGTTACCCCTTGTTCACCGTTACTCTGTATTCACTGTTACCCCGTGTTCACCGTTACCCCGTATTTCCAGTTACCCCGTGTTCACCGTTACTCTGTATACATGTTACCCCGTGTTCACCGTTACTCTGTATTCACTGTTACCCCGTGTTTACCGTTACTCTGTATTCACCGTTACCCCGTGTTCACCGCTACCGTGTGTTCACCGTTACCCTTTGTTCACGTTACCGTGTGTTCACCGTTACCCTTTGTTCACTGTTACCTTGTGTTCACTGTTACCCCGTGTTCACGTTACCTCGTGTTCACCAATACCCCGTGTTCACGTTACCCCGTGTTCACCGTTACCCTGTGTTCACCGTTACCCTGTGTTCACCAATACCCTGTGTTCACGTTACCCCGTTTTCACCGTTACCCTGTGTTCATGTTACCCTGTGTTCACCGTTACCCCGTGTTGCCGTTACCCCGTGTTCACCAATACCCTGTGTTCACCATTACCCAGTGTTCACTTTACCCCGTTACCCTGTGTTCACGTTACCCTGTGTTCACGTTACCCCGTGTTCACCGTTACCTCGTGTTCACCGTTACCCTTTGTTCACGTTACCGTGTGTTCACCGTTACCCCGTGTTCATGTTACCCTCTGTTTACCGTTACCCCGTGTTCACGTTACTCTGTATTGACCTTACCCCGTGTTCACCGTTACTCTGTATTCACGTTACCCCTTGTTCACCGGTACTCTGTATTCACCGTTACCCCGTGTTCACCGTTACCGTGTGTTCACCGTTACCCTTTGTTCACGTTACCTTGTTACCGTTACCCGTGTTCATGTTACCCTCTGTTTACCGTTACCCCGTGTTCACCGTTACTGTATTCACTTTATACAATATACCACTGTGTTACTACTTTTACTACTTTCACGTACCCTGTTCATTTACCTCTGTTTACCATTACCCCGTGTTCACCGTTACTCTGTATTGACGTTACCCCGTGTTCACCGTTACTCTGTATTCACGTTACCCCTTGTTCACCGTTACTCTGTATTCACTGTTACCCTGTATTCACTGTTACCCCGTATTCACTGTTACCGTGTGTTCACCGTTACCCTTTGTTCATGTTACCGTGTGTTCACCGTTACCCCGTGTTCATGTTACCCTCTGTTTACCATTACCCCGTGTTCACCGTTACTCTGTATTGACGTTACCCCGTGTTCACCGTTACTCTGTATTCACGTTACCCCTTGTTCACCGTTACTCTGTATTCACGTTACCCCTTGTTCACCGTTACCCGGTGTTCACCGTTACCCGGTGTTCACCGTTACCCCGTATTTCCAGTTACCCTGTGTTCACCGTTACTCTGTATACACGTTACCCCGTGTTCACCGTTACCCCGTGTTCACCGTTACCCTGTATTCACTGTTGCCCCGTGTTTACCGTTACTCTGTATTCACCGTTACCCCGTGTTCACCGTTACCCTGTATTCACTGTTACCCCGTGTTCACTGTTACCCCGTGTTCACCATTACTCTGTATTCACTGTTACCCCGTGTAACAGTGTCAGTGTTTTAATAAAACACTGTTAATTTTAAAACCATTAAAATGGTGTTCCATATCAAAACACACACACACACACACACCTGATGTCTTGACTGATCTGTCTCTCCAGTCGGTGTCGTTTCTCCTCTAGCTGCTCAATGGGTGTGTCCTCTGGAAACTCATATGGAGCACTCCGCACTTCCCCATCCACCAGAGAGCGGGCCAACAGCTCCTACACACACACACAAGATAGTGTGAAACAGGGACACACCTTATTTATCAAGCTTGATACACAGATTTATTTGTTCATAGGAACAACTTAAAATTTCAAAACATGAAAAATCCTGTAATATAAAAAATACATTAAACCTGCTCACACTCCTGAGTGTGTGTATCTTTACACTTAAACCCCAACTAACATAAACCTCATAAACTCCAACTAACATAAACCTAATAAACCTCAACTAACATAAACCTCATAAACCCCAACTAACATAAACCTCATAAACCCCAACTAACATAAACCTCATAAACCCCAACTAACATAAACCTCATAAACCCCAACTAACATAAACCTCATAAACCCCAACTAACATAAACCTCATAAAACCCCAACTAACATAAACCTCATAAACCTCCAACTAACATAAACCTCATAAACGCCAACTAACATACACCCTAAACCCCAACTAACATAAACCTCATAAACCTCAACCAACATAAACCTCATAAACCCCAAACTAACATAAACCTCATAAACCTCACTAACATAAACCTCATAAACCCCAACTAACATAAACCTCATAAACCCCAACTAACATAAACCTCATAAACCCCAACTAACATAAACCTCATAAACCCCAACTAACATAAACCTCATAAACCCCAACTAACATAAACCTCATAAACCCCAACTAACATAAACCTCATAAACCCCAACTAACATAAACCTCATAAACCTCAACTAACATAAACCTCATAAACCCCAACTAACATAAACCTCATAAACCTCAACTAACATAAACCTCATAATCCCAACTAACATAAACCTCATAA
>CM022752.1:45652428-45659928 GCA_012411365.1 Ameiurus melas
ATTTGTGTGTGTGTGTTTGTGCACGTGTGCGCGCGTGTGTGGGTGTGTGCGCGTATATGTGTATATAATGTATATATTGTATATAACGTATATAATGTGTGTGTGCGTGTGTGTATATATAATGTGTGTGTGTTTGTGTGTATATATAATGTGTGTGTGCGTGCGTGCGTGTGTATATGTCTGTGCATGTGTATATATATAGTGTGTGTGTGTCTGTGTGTGTGTGTGTATATATAATGTGTGTGTGCGTGCGTGTGTATATATATAATGTTGTGTGTGTGTGTGTGTATATTGTCGCAGCGGACCGACACCCAACGCACAGGGTAAGAGAATCGCTCCTTCCCCGACTGCCGCACCGGCGCGAAGTAGGCAGCCCTGCGCCGGACCCAACGCTAAACGGGAGGGCCGTCACGTGGGGTGGAGCCACCCACTCCTCGCCGGCTGCTGATTGGTGAACCTGGTGCGAGATTCCCACCACTCCAGCCCCGGAAGGAGGAAATAAAAGGACGCCCTTCCACCCGAGGGCGGACGAAGATCGACTCACCGGCTACGTACGCACATACGTAGCAAGACGAGGTATTCCCACTGCAGCCACGGTACACAGCCTCTGTTAATCTCTCTCTCTCTCTCTCCTCTCCCAGAAGTCTCCGACCCAGACGAGGACGACAGCAGACGAAACCAGTGGTGATGCTGAGAACCGGCACAGGAAACCACTCCTGGTGGAGCGCTTTTTACAACAGACATTGTCTCAAAGCAGCTTTACAGAAATATCAACACGGTATACAGATATTAAAGGTGTGAATTTATCCCAACTGAGCAAGACACTGAGTGGCGACGGTGGTGAGGAAAAACTCCCTAAGATGTTTTAAGAGGAAGAAACCTTGAGAGGAACCCGACTCAGAAGGGAACCCATCCTCATCTGGGTAACAACAGACAGTGTGAAAAAGTTAATTAAGGATTATATGAAGTCTGTATGGCCTCACGAGCAGCCGTAGTCCCAGCAGTCTGGAATTGGAGAAGATTTGAGCTCCATCCAGAGGCAGAAAGGATCTGGATCTCTAGTATCTCCATAAAATGGTGTGGGGCTCGGCAGAAGGAGAGAGGGAGAGAAAACATTATTATGACTGTGAATTAGTAAAATATAATCTAGTCAGGGTAGGCTTGAGTAAACAAATAGGTTTTAAGCCTAGACTTAAACACTGAGACTGTGTCTGAGTCCCGAACACTAATAGGAAGACTGTTCCATAACTGTGGGGCTCTATAAGAGAAGGCTCTTCCCCCTGCTGTAGACTTCACTATTCGAGGTACCGTCAAATAACCTGCATCTTTTGATCTAAGTAGGTGTGGAGGATCATATAAAACCAAAAGGTCACTTAGATATTGTGGCGCGAGACCGTTTAGTGCTTTATAGGTTAATAAAAGTATTTTATAGTTAATGTGAGATTTTACAGGGAGCCAATGCAGTGTGGATAAGATCGGGGTGATGAGGTCGTATCTTTTAGTTCTAGTTAGGACTCTAGCAGCTGCATTCTGGACTAACTGGAGTTTATTTATATTCCTACTGGAACATCCAGACAGTAAGGCATTACAGTAATCTAATCTAGAGGTGACGAATGCATGAACCAGTATTTCTGCATCATGTAGTGACAATATGTTTCTTATCTTATATGTTTCTTATATTATTTCTTAAATATTTCTGAGATGAAAGGAGCGCTATCCTAGTAATATTATCTATATGAGCATCAAATGATAGACTGGAGTCAATAATCACTCCGAGGTCTTTAACTGTTGTACATGATGAAACAGAAAGACCATCCAGAGTAACCATGTGATCAGAAAGATTACTTCTAGCTACACGTGGGCCTAATAAAAGTATTTCTGTATTATCAGAATTAAGTAAAAGGAAGTTAGTTAACATCCAACGTCTAATGTCCTTTACACAATCCTCAATTTTACTAAGCTTCTGTCTGTCCTCTGGCTTCGCTGAAACATACAGCTGTGTATCATCAGCATTACAGTGGAAGCTAATTCCATGTTTACGAATAATTTGTCCTAGGGGTAACATATATAAAGTAAAAAGCAGTGGGCCTAAAACAGAACCTTGTGGAACTCCAAAAGTAACCTCAGTACACATGGAGAACGCTCCATTTACATCTACAAACTGATAACGATCGGTCAGATAAGACCTGAGCCAGGAGAGGACTGTTCCCATAATACCAACAACATTTTCTAATCTATCAAGGAGAATAGTGTGATCTATAATATCAAAAGCTGCACTAAGGTCGAGTAACAAAAGCAGCGAGATACAACACTGATCAGAGGTCAGTAGAAGGTCATTTACTACTTTAACTAACGCTGTCTCTGTGCTATGATGAGGTCTAAATCCTGACTGATACATTTCATGAATGTTGTCCCTATCTACAGTGAGGGAAAAAAGTATGTGATCCCCTGCTGATTTTGTACGTTTGAAAAACACCCCCAAAGCATAATGTTTCCACCTCCATGTTTGACGGTGGGGATGGTGTTCTTGGGGTCATAGGCAGCATTCCTCCTCCTCCAAACACGGCGAGTTGAGTTGATGCCAAAGAGCTCCATTTTGGTCTCATCTGACCACAACACTTTCACCCAGTTGTCCTCCGAATCATTCAGATGTTCATTGACAAACTTCAGACAGTCATGTATATGTGCTTTCTTGAGCAGGGGGACCTTGCGGGTGCTGCAGGATTTCAGTCCTTCACGGCGTAGTGTGTTACCAATTGTTTTCTTGGTGACTATGGTCCCAGCTGCCTTGAGACCATTGACAAGATCCTCTCAAAGAGCTCTTTGTTGTTGGCCATGGTGGAGAGTTTGGAATCTGATTGATTGGTTGCTTCTGTGGACAGATGTCGTTTATACAGGTAACAAGCTGAGATTAGGAGTTCTCCCTTTAAAGACACCTGGGAGCCAGAAATCTTTCTGATTGAGAGGGGGCAAATACTTATTTCCCTCATTAAGATGCAAATCAATTTATAACATTTTTGACATGTATTTTTCTGGATGTTTTTGTTGTTATTCTGTCTCTCACTGTTCAAATAAATCTACCATTAAAATTATAGACTGATCATTTCTTTATCAGTGGGCAAACGTACAAAATCAGCAGGGGATCAAATACTTCTTTCCCTCACTGTAAGTATGAGCATAACTGCTTTGCTACAACCTTTTCTAAAATCTTAGAGAAGAAGGGGAGATTTGATATTGGTCTATAGCTGGACAATTGAGACGGGTCAAGGTCAGGTTTTTTAATCAAGGGTTTAATAACTGCTAATTTAAGTGATTTAGGGACATAGCCAGTGCTTAGTGAAGAATTGATTATATTTAAAAGTGGTTCAATTACTCCTGGACAAATCTGTTTAAACAAACATGTAGGTATGGGATCTAGTATGCAGGTTGATGAATTGGCTGAGGAGATTAATGCAGCTAGTTCGGTCTCTCTAAGCGGAGCAAAACACTCTAAATATTGATCTGATATTGCTACGTTCTCATGTAACGGGTTTGTTACAGTACTATCCGGTTTTAATTTAATGGCATGTATTTCACGTCATGTATTTTGGAGTGTTGACTCCAAGCTTTCAGTCGCCTGATCGAGTTCTATGGGATCTGACGGAGATCCAAATTTAATTTATGTTTTTGCGAGGTTATTTATGAAGCTCGGTGCAGTAGCTGATGTGTAGGTACGTTTAACGCGGTAGCGTGGCTAGGTGGAAATATTATGATCAATATGTATTATGAATGAGATAAGATAATGGTCTAAGACAACTTCAGACGGGAAAAATTACATTATTAGCCCGTATCAAGAGTGTGAGCACCATTATGAGTAGGTCCGATTACGTTCTGATTAATTCCTACTGAATCTAAGATGGACACAACCGCTGTTCTTAGGGGGTCTTCCAGGTTATCAAAATGAATACTAAAGTCTCAACAACGATTAATGCTATATCTACAGAAACAAAAAGGTTTGAAAAAAAAATTCAAAAATAAAAAAAAAAATAAATTAAATAAAAGAAAAGGAATAAATAAATTTTTTTATAAAAATTAAAAATAAATAAAAAAAATATCATAAACTAATTCAAAATAATTAAATTTATGACTAGGTGTGACGACTAGATTTTGACTATGGATAAGACCAACACCTCCTCCTCTACCAGTTGAACGAGGCTGATGTACATATCTGTATCCAGGAGTTATATATATATATATATATAAACACACACACGCGCACACACACACACACACACACACATTATATATATATATATAGATAATGTGTGTGTGTTCTTGTGTGTGTATATATATAATTTGTGTGTGTGTGTGTGTGTGTGTGTGTGTGTGTGTGTGTGTGTGTGTGTGTGTGTGTGTGTGAGTGAATTAAAGTCGGAGCAGAAATTATAGTCAAAAAGGGAAAAAGAGAAAGTCACAAAGTCAGAGCGGAATTAGCTTTATATGTAATATTTATATTTTATATTTAACATTGTATATTTAATGTTTTATTTGATATTTAATATTTGATATTGTATATTTAATAGTTTTTATTTTATTTTTAATATTTAATAGTGTGTATTTTATATTTTATATTTAATAAGTGAGTACATCTCAAATATGAGCATGTACAGATTGTCAGGAGGTAGTCCAGCTTTTTTTAACTGGTTTTGGTTCACTACTGTGCTTTAATGATAATGATAATACAACTACTACTACTACTACTAATAATAATCTGTAAGTCAGTAGGGCAGTGGTGGTGCAGCAGGTAGCGTTGCTGCCTCAGAGCTTCAGATTCCTCCGGTCATCCTGAGCTCAGGTGGTTGAAGATGGAAGCAGATGCAGGTGACAGAATCAGGCAGAATAATCCAATGGAAAAGACAAAGTTCGTGGTCAGTAAATAGTCGAGGGTCAGGCAATCAGGCAAACAAACAAAACGGGACTAGGCAGAAATCGAGGTCGGGACGGAAACACTGGTGAAAGGTAACTGTAGTAAACGCATGTGAAAAGGGCTTAGAGAATTTCTGAGAAGCTAGTAAACAGAACATTGCTTTGCGAAGTCTCTTCACTTCCAATGTTTCTCTTATGCTGTTGTGTGAGTGTGTTTGTAATGAGACGGCAGGTGTGTGTGACCAGAACTCCAGGTAAGGTGAACGCATTTGTGTGTGGGAAGTGTAGTCCTCAGTGGTCATGTTTGTAGTTAGCGGTGTTTCCCGGGAAACCGAGTCATGGCTGGGCTGATATATGACATCAGGTTATTCTCTGTGTGGACCGAGGAGTTCTTCACATGTGTGGTTGTAGGTTCCTCTGGGTTCCTCCCACCTCCAAAAAACATGCATCCCATCCAGGGCCATAATTCTACATGCAGGGTTCCCAGGATAGAGTCCAAATTCACCTCCACCCTGACTGGGATAAAGCGCGTATGTCAGTGTTGTGATTCCACTCAGGTTCTTAAGGATAAGCGTGTGTGTGTGTGAGAGAGAGAGTGAGAGAGAGAGAGACACACACACATGGATGCTCAGATTAAACTCTGTAAGACCCAGTTAAATCAGATTTAGCTTCCAGTGAAAATCCATTTTGGTGTGCTGTGGTATTTAAAGCAGTGTAAGACCCTAACACACACACACACACACACACACACACACACACACACAGACACACAAACAGGCTGAGAAGTTTAACCAGTAAGAGGTAAGAGTCATTAATTACCATGGTAGCGGGGTTACAAGAAAAGAAACAATAACTAATGACAATATAAGCAAATAGAAGAATAAGATGGTTCTGTTGAATATATGATGAATTGCCGTGTTCACTCTCACTCCCTTATCTCACTCTCTTCTCTCCCACTCCCTTATCTCACTCTCTTCTCTCTCACTCCCTTATCTCACTCACTTCTCTCTCACTCAATTATCTCACTCTCTTCTCTCTCACTCCCTTATCTCGCTCACTTCTCTCTCACTGCCTTCTTCCTCACTTCCTTCTCCCTCACTCCCTTTGTCCCTCACTTCCTTTCTCCCTCACTGCCTTCTTCCCCGCTCCCTTCTCCCTCACTGCCTTCTCCCTCGCTCACTTCTCCCTCACTGCCTTCTCCCTCGCTCACTTCTCCCTCACTGCCTTCTTCCTCACTTCCTTCTCTCTCTCTCTCTTTCTCCCTCACTTCCTTCTTCCTCACTTCCTTTCTCCCTCATTGCCTTCTCCCTCGCTCCCTTCTCCCTCACTGCCTTCTCTTACTCTCTTCTCCATCACTGCCTTCTCTTACTCCCTTCTCCCTCACTGCCTTCTCTCTCGCTCCCTTCTCCCTCGCTCACTTCTCCCTCACTGACTTCTCTCTAACTCCCTTCTCCCTCACTGACTTCTCTCTCACTCCCTTCTCCCACACTCACTTCTCCCTCACTGCCTTCTCTCTCACTCACTTCTCCCTCACTGCCTTCTCCCTCACTACCTTCTCTCTCACTCACTTCTCCCTCACTGCCTTCTCCCTCACTCCCTTCTCCCTCACTGCCTTCTCCCTCGCTCCCTTCTCCCTCACTGCCTTCTCACTCACTTCTCACTCGCTCACTTCTGTCTCACTGCCTTCTACCTCACTGCCTTCTTCCTCATTTCCTTTCTCCCTCGCTCCCGTTCTCCGTCACTGCCTTCTCTCACTCCCTCCCTCCCTCACTCCCTTTCTCCCTCACTCCCTTCTCCCTCACTATAGAACAGTAATTATGGACACATGATACATGTTGATTGGTTGAATTCAAAAACACACCTTGGATAAAGAATAAACATGTTTGAAATTCCCACCTGTCTACTCATCCAGCTTTAATCACAATGATATGTAACACAAATATAAATGTAACACAAAATATTGTACAAATATATAAATACACACCTACAGATTTTAATTATTTTTAATGGAAATGGAAAGAATTTATGTTTCTATTAAGTTTGTGGTGTTGGTGGAGTATGCACAGGAAGTGGGTGGAGCTTGTCTACACATATCAGTGGAGGCTTTCAAAAACGGCTTTAGTTTTCCTCCTGCTGACTCCATCACTCTTCTCCACCTGTTCTTCTGCTCTCCATCTTTCACTCCCTATCCTCATTCTTCAGGAAGAACGATGGGTTCAACAGAAGTCTCTGTAAAAGTCCTGCTGCTTGGTGAGCAACTAAAACCTGAACCAGATTTATTTAACCTGTAAACATTAAACCTAAATGATTTACACTGATTTATAGTCCTTATTTGCATATACATTTTTCTTTTCTATTAATTGTAAAGTCAATTGTGCGTATACATGTGTGTGTGTGTGTGTGTGTGTGTGTGTGTGTGTGTGTGTGTGTGTGTGTGTGTGTATGTGTCTGTCTATGTGTTGTGTGTGTGTGTGTGTGTGTATGTGTGTGTGTGTGTGTGTGTGTGTGTGTGTGTGTGTGTGTGTGTGTGTGTGTGTGTGTGTGTGTGTGTGTGTGTGTGTGTGTCTGTCTGTCTATGTGTGTCTGTGTGTGTGT
>CM022752.1:45672428-45679928 GCA_012411365.1 Ameiurus melas
TGTGTATGTGATTGTGCCCTGCGATGGACTGGAACCCTGTCCAGGGTGTAACCCCGCCTCGTTCCCCATGCTCCTTGGGATAGACTCCAGGTTACCCGTGACCCTGAAAAGGAGTAAGCGGTTGAGGATGGATGGATATTCTGTCTTTAAATTTTAGTAATTTTTTTTGTTTTTGTTTATCAGTTTTAGATCGGTTCTCCAGTACAGTGTTGCCATTTCTGCTGATAATATTATGTTTTGGGGGGAATAAAACAGAACATGGAATCTGACTTTTCTAGTGATATCTGGCAACCCTGAGTTTAATTGAAGTGAAGGCGCTGTCTCTTAGAGTTGGTGAAGAGAGTGAAGGAGAGAGACAGTGTACTGTATGTTTACAGACGGAACAGTTGCTAGTCTTGGTTATGATTGAATGTTATTAATTAATCTAAAACCTCCTGTTAGTCTCACATTCACTCTCCACAAACACAAGCATTTCTACTTCATCACTGACATCAAACTGCTCATATATAATATACACTTTTTATATGAACATTAACTGTATGTGAAATGCTCTGTAAATATATTGTCTGTGTTCTATATATTCAACTTTCTTGTGAACTCCTCATTTAAATCTTTAAACAGTGTACTGAGGCTTTAATTGAGCGCGAGCAGCTTGGGGGAAATATAAATTAGACTCGATGCTGAAACTTGCGCTTCACTGCTGCAGCGTCCGGAGTAAAATATTATCAGTGCAGAGATTACAGACATCACACACGACACATCTTCTTTACACACAGCACCACATCCTTGTGTGTTCCCGCCCT
Organism: Ameiurus melas; assembly: GCA_012411365.1. Lineage (NCBI taxonomy): Eukaryota > Metazoa > Chordata > Actinopteri > Siluriformes > Ictaluridae > Ameiurus > Ameiurus melas. Next base: position 45,673,232 of record CM022752.1, read on the forward strand.
CTTTTGATCGACAGGATATAATCCGCCCTGATCATCAGATGTTCTTAAACTATCTGCCCATAGTGGGAAAATAGCCTTTATACATCGGTGCGTCATCGGTGTTCACTGCTGTTTATACTGTTAACATACTGCTGTGTGTGTGTGTGTGTGTGTGTGTGTGTGTGTGTCAGAACTGTACAGCTACACTGAAGGTCCAGAGTTTCAGCTGAATAGGAAATGCTTTGAGGAGGATTTACACACACACTGTAAGTCTCCTTTTATTTCCACGGCAACAAGAATTAACAATGGTGTGAGATGATAAAAAGGTGTGTGTGCTCTGCAGTGTGTGAGAAGCGCTGGGTGGACCTCAGTGTAACAGAGCATCGGGCTCATGCTCTGCGTTTGCTGGATGGACTGGACGTCACCTGCAGAGTCAAAAGGTTGAAGGTTGCCAGGGCTGTACTCTATATGGCACAAGGTCAGTCAGTCTCTCTCACACACACACACACTTACAGTTTTACATTCTGGCTGAGCCTTGGAGGCTTTTCAGTTTAGATGACATCATACACACATCGGCACAACACACACACCACTCTGATCAGTAACTACCTTCACCCTGCTTCTAGCCGTGTGCACACAAGATGTTGTCATGGTTACCTTGTTGGTGGCCATTTCATTTGTCAGTTATGTAACATGTAATAAAGTTGTCTCTGCATGCTCACAACATTCATACAGACATTAAAGACCTTTATACCTGTGTGTGTATGTGACAGGGACATTTGCGGAATGTAGCACAGAGGTGGAGCTTCAGTACTGGGTGAGGTATAATGTGTTCCTGCTGCTGGAGGCTGGAACGTTCTCCGCTCTGGTGGAGCTGCTCAACATGGAGATCGAGTAATTCTTCATCATGTCACTAATAATCAACAATATAATAATAATGATGATGTTAATAATAATGATAATAATCATAGATTTTTAAAAGCTGGTATAAGGGGTGGAGTTAATGTGGTGTGTTAGGATAGGGAGGGGTGGGATTATAATGTGGGTGTGGCTACTATGATGTGGGAGCATACAGAAGTATAAAACTACTGAAAAAATTGTGTGTGTCAGTAATAATGCAGCTTGCAGCAGTGCAGTGAGGAAACCTGCCATATCCCTCGCAGACAGCACAGACCTCAGGTACACACACATACGCACACACACACACACACACACACAGTGTTTCATCTTCCTGTTTCCAGGTGGAGCTCAGTTTTTAAATGACCTGCTGTGTGTGTGTGTGTGTGTGTGTGTGTAGGGTGCTCTTAAACATCATGTATCTGATTGTGGAGACGATTCGACATGAAGATCCTGCAGATACTCCAGAGTGGAGAGCTTTAAGAGAAACCTTTAAAACTGAGCTGGGTATGTGTGTATGTGTGTGTGCATGCGTGCTGAAGTTTGTGTGTACTTTGTTTCTTTCTTTTTTTAATCATAGAATTTTTATTGGAAATTTGCATTTTAAACATCATAACACAACACCCCACACAACAACCCCTACAAAAGCAACCACAGCCAAAACCAAAAGAAAGGGGGAGAGAGAAAATAAAATTAAAAAATTAATAAAAATAAATAAACAAATAAAATAAAAAAAGGGGGTAAGATGGTCAGTGTTCACCGTCTACCTCTCCTCAATCTACCTCCAGTGTGCATAAATCATTGAAATAGGTAATAAATTGTTGCAATTTTCCCAAAAATGAGTCGCCCCTACCTCTGATGTTGTACTTGATTTTTCCAGCTTGAAAAAGAACATAAAATCTTTAAGGCAGACTGATATAGAGGGGGGTTGCGGAGAGGTCTAAGATAACAATATTCTACACCGAGCAAGTAACGATGCAAAGGCCACAACACACCAGCTTGTTTATGGTTCAGAGGCTGACACTGAGATGAAACACCAAAGATGGAGATTAAAGGACAAAGATCCAATTTGATTTTAAGAATGTCGGACATAGTCCCGAAAAAAGAGTTCCAAAAGGTCTGTAGTTTGGGACAGAGCGCAAACATATGACTCAGATTACAGGGTGAAAGTTTGCATTTCTCACACATGTCAGGAACATTGGGATATATTTTAGACAATTTACTCCTAGAGAGGTGCGCTCTATGGACCACTTTAAACTGTATAAAACTAAGTCTAGCACAGGACGTGGTGGTCCGTATATTATCTAACGCTCTGCCCCAGTAATCATCCTCATGCTCCTGGCCCAATTCCTCTTCCCAAGCACTTAGTTTTGATATTGTAAGAATCATCCTGAGACCAGATCGTCGCATATATCTGTGAAAGTTTGTGTGTACTTTTATGCAGTGTTGTGATTCACTGTGTGTGTGTATGTGTGTGTGTGCGCACTGATCGTTTAGGCTCGCCACTCTGTAACAGTGAGCCGGTTTCTGTGATGCTCTTTTCTATGGTAACCAAGTTCTGCAGTGGCCACGCCCCCCACTTCCCCATGAAGAAAGTATTGCTGCTGCTCTGGAAAAGCATTCTGGTAATCTGTCTGTCTGTCTTTATCACTCACTTTAATTCACACTAGGAGGTTTTTTGTGTGTATAAAAGTGTATATAGTTTTGTGTATGTGTTTAAACGTGTGTGCATAATTGTGTATGAATTAATGTGTGTGTGTGTGTGTGTGTGTGTGTGTGAGAGAGACACTCCAAGGTTACTATTGTTAACGAAAACTAAAACTCGGTGAAGACACATTTTCATTAATTGAAATAAAAATTTAAATGTATGTTTCCAAATAAATTAAAACTAAAGTGCAGCTATAACGAACACAAACAAAACCTGAACAGAATTTTAGAGAAGAATTTTTTATTTTAAATGTTGGATGGTCTAAGAACAACTTGAACAGCACAGAGCCATAAATGTTGCCTAATCATTAATGACCAGTAGGTGGCAGAGTAATGTGTATAAAAGCTCCTTGGCACAGCAGCGGTTTAGTATCGGTGGAGCACTCGGGCGGAGTTAGGGTTATCATATAGTGGCGTTCACACTGTGTACTCCTGCGGCATGTTAAAACCTCACACTAAACCGTGTGTGTACCTTTTCATCACTTACAGTGTGTTTCATCCTTATTAAAGTCTGTGGAAACAATCATTTGATCATAAACACTTGTGGATGATAGATAAAAGTAAAATTCAAACGAAAGATTTAGAAAGAAATCAAAACTATTTATGCACCATTAAAACTTACTGAAATGAATCCAAAATAAAAATGAAAACTAGCAATATTTGAGGAACTATAATAACCCTTGTGTGTGAATAAATATAAGGGTGTAGGTCTGTCTGTGTGTTTGTAAATAAGTATGCCTGTGTGTAGTTCACATTGGGAGGCTTTGAGCAACTTCAGAGTCTGAAGGTGTGTAAGAGGGCGGAGCTTGGTTTGCCCTGCCTTCCTGAAGACAGCATCAGAGTGATGAAGAGCATGAGGGCCTCCTCCCCGCCCACTTCCGCCTGTGACATCATTGACCAGCAGCAAAGACGTACACGCAGAGAACACAAGGTCTTTCTCTCTCTCTTCTCTCTCTCTCTCTCTCTCTCTCTCTCTACACATAACACTACCTCCCACCACAATCCATCATCAACTTCTCTTCAATGCATTTAATAGAACAGGACATGGGAAACAAAGCATTTATATTTTCTGAGCTGATTTGCATATTATTGTATATTATATGACACAATATCTGTCTCTGCCCCCCTCATCTGTCCTGTTTCCTCCACCTGTCTCCCCTCCCTCTGTTTCCTTCACCTGTCTCCCTCAGGCCCTGATAAAGCAGGAGAATCTGGAGGCTTTTAATGAGAAGGATCCCTTTAAGGCAGAGGATGCACGGGAGGAAGAGGAGGAGAGTGATGATAATGAGAATTCTCTAGAAGCCGAACCTTTCCCTCTGGAGCGTGATGAGGTCATGGTCCCGCCTATTCCTCACCCCTCCTCTGACAGAGTGTCCTTCCCTAAAGGGCTTCCGTGGGCTCCAAAAGTCCGGTACACAGACAATTTATCAGCATGTAATAAATCCCCCCCCACACACACACATTCACACCTGGCTTTAACAGGCACCTCGGGTGACAGCGCAGGTACAGATATAAGTACAGGTGTAAACAGGGTCAAATTCATCTGGAGGACACAGTTGGGAATATACATCCCAACTGTACACATGTGCTCTGATCACCCAGGAGGCATATTATTGCCAGGTGGGAAGGGGACCATTGACTCTTCTATTTACTCTGTGTGTGTGTGTGTGTGTGTGTGTGTGTGTGTGTGTTTGTCAGGGAGAAAGACATTGAGAACTTTTTGGAATGCAGCAGGAGTAAATTCATCGGCTATACGCTGGGAAAGTGAGTCACTGTCACTATTATTACGTTATTACACTACCATGTGTGTGTATTGGTCCATTTTATAAGGTGTGTATGTGTTACAGTGACACGGATACAGTGGTGGGTTTACCCCGGCCGATCCACGAGAGCATCAAAACCCTCAAACAGGTAATACATTGTGCTATAACTGTGTGTGTATTATGTTATGTAATATATGTGTAAATACAGGGAATCTGTATCAGTTGTTAATAGACAGGAAGTGTTCTCCCAGTTTATTAGCAAGCCTTTGCATTATTGAAATGTTAATAGACGGCGATCCATCCAGCTGATAATCATATCCATACTCATTCATGTAGTACGACTCTTCATAATTAATTGTGATCCCCAGATAATAAAACGGAGGGTTGTGACTTTACTGGTGTGACTCAAAGCACCGACTCCAACGCTGGAGGATGAAATACTCGTTTTAATGAAAGATTTAGTTACATGTCATATGGCTGTGTTGTAAATTTGTTGATTGTGTTTCATTATTATATTTTTTTTCCTGTGTATAATCTACATCTCCCTCACATCTGCACTTTTAATCAGATAAACTGTTAATGGTTACACTATAATTAATTGCTGTAATTTATTGCACATGGGGAAATTGTGTCTTCACAAGTGTGAGTGGGGTGTGTTCGATCACTGCAGGGTTACAGAGTTGGACAAATGGAAATGAAATGACTCGCATGAAGAGAGTCCGTGGATGAAGTTGTGTCTCTCATGAAGAACAGGAACTTTTCTGGAAAAAATGAGTTAGCCAATGGTATTTGAGGTTACAGTCGAGTCAGTTAGGCCCGCCCACTGCTGTCAAAAAAAGTATTTGCGTGATCAGAAGCAATAATTGAGAAAATAACAGGTGTGTAATAAGTGTGTGTGTGTGTGTGTGTGTGTTTGTTTACAGCATAAGTATGTTTCCATTGCGGAGATTCAGATCTCAAAGGAGGAGGAGTATCAGAAAACGCCGCTGTCTGGGGTGAGTTTCTTACTCTCTCTCTCTCTCTCTCTCTCTCTCTCTCACACACACACACACACACACACACACACACAGAGACACATCTTGATGTGCAGTGATTTACGCATTAGGAAATAAAATAAACGTGTGTGTAGGGTGAGGAGCAGATTGAGCTGTGTGCCACTGAGCTGCTGTATCAGGGAATTTTACCTAGCCTGCCTCAGTATATGGTGAGTGTCCAGTCAGAATCATTGTTATTAAAATCAACCAATCACACACCCAACTAATCAGCTGTGTGTGTGTGTGTATACACACCTCAGATTGCTCTTTTGAAGATCCTGCTCGCTGCTGCTCCGACATCAAAAGCAAAGACGGACTCCATTAACATCCTTGCTGATGTTCTTCCAGAGGAGATGCCGTAAGAGTCTCACACACTGCAGTACTGTGTGTATGTTTGTGTTTGTGTGTGCGTATATCTGTATGTATATTTGTTTGTGTATGTACAGTATCTCTCAAAAGTGGGTACACCCCTCACATTTCTATAAATATTTGATTATATCTTTTGAGCATGGAGAGGCCTGTTCTGAGTGGAACCTGTCCTGTTAAACCGCTGTATGGTCTTGGCCACCGTGCTGCAGCTCAGTGTCAGGGTCTTGGCAATCTTCTTATAGTCTAGGCCATCTTTATGTAGAGCAACAATTCTTTTTTTTCAGATCCTCAGAGAGTTCTTTGCCATGAGGTGCCATGTTGAACTCCCAGTGACCAGTATGAGGGAGTGTGAGAGCGATGACACCAAATTTAACACACCTGCTCCCCATTCACACCTGAGACCTTGTTACACTAACAAGTCACATGACACCGTTGGAGGGAAAATGGCTACTTGGGCCCAATTTGGACATTTTCACTTAGGGGTGTACTTACTTTTGTTGCCAGCGGTTTAGACATTAATGTCTGTGTGTTGAGTTATTTTGAGGGGACAGTAAATTGACACTGTTACACAAGCTGTACACTCACTACTTTACATTGTAGCAAAGTGTCATTTCTTCAGTGTTGTCACATGAAAAGATATCATCAAATATTTACACACATGTGAGGGGTGTACTCACTTTTGTGAGATACTTTAGATTTGTGTGTGTATGTGTTGTTTATTCAATTCATTTTTATTTGTAGCGCTTTTTACAATAGACCTCAAAGCAGCTTTACAGAAATATCAACACGGAATACAGATATTAAAGGTGTGAATTTATCCCAACTGAGCAAGCCACTGAGTGGCGACGGTGGTGAGGAAAAACTCCCTAAGATGTTTTAAGAGGAAGAAACCTTGAGAGGAACCCGACTCAGAAGGGAACCCATCCTCATCTGGGTCACAACAGACAG
>CM022752.1:45682428-45702693 GCA_012411365.1 Ameiurus melas
GTGTGTGTGTGTCTGTCTCTGTCTGTGTGTGTATATGCGTAGATGTTGGTGGTGTTCAAGTCAGCGCCAATCCTGAAGAGAGCATTGAAGGTGAAACAGGCCATGCTGCAGTTGTATGTGTTGAAGCTGTTGAAGGTTCAGACTAAATATCTTGGCCGTCAGTGGAGGAAGAGCAACATGAAGACCATGTCAGCCATCTACCAGAAAGTCCGTCATCGGCTCAATGACGACTGGGCGTACGGCAATGGTGAGTCACTCACACACGCACTTAAGATTATACATCAGTGAAAGTTTAGTATTTGTTTTTTAAACATAGGATGGTGTAAACTTGTATCTATTCATTTTAATATAAATATTTTTTCATGGTTGGGGTCATTGTGGATAAATTACTAATTTGTTTATATTTTGAAAAATAACAAAGTTGATTAAAATGTTATGCGTGGGTACAAACAAGAATAATGACTGTGAGAGTAAGTGAGATTAGTGGGAACTGTCCACAGTAATAATTGTTAACTGTGAAACAAGACCCACATAGACGTCAACTGTGTGTGTGTGTGTGTGTGTGTGTGTGTGTGTGTGTATAGCAGATCTGGACGCACGGCCATGGGACTTCCAGGCGGAGGAGTGTTCCTTGCGTGCGAGTATTGAACGGTTTAACGCGAGGCGGTATGATGCGGCTCAGCGAAACCCAGACTTGGTGCCAGTCGATAACTGTCTCCAGAGTGTTTTGGGTCAGAACGTGCCACTACCCGATGATTTTCACACAACCTACGACCTGTGGCTTGAACGTGAGGTGTTCTCTAAGCCCATCTGTTGGGAGGAGCTGCTGCACTGAACACGTGGTCATTGCAACACTGGGTGGGACTTCTGTAGTGATTGGCGTGTGGTGGTACAGCATCACTCTCATTGCTCAAAACACTTAAGATTAACACTGAGTCAACACTCCGGACCATTTACTCTATAATACCAGGCTGTCAGCTGTGTGTGTATGTGTGTGTATGTATGTGTGTAACCCTATGGGGGTGTTTGTGTGTGTGTGTGTGGGGGGGTCTGTGAGGGTGGGGGGGTCTGTGAGGGTGAAGGGAGGGTATTTGTGTGAGGGTGGGGATGTTTGGGTGGGGGTTTGTGTTTATTACATTCTCTCAACCATAAAGTTGAATGTTCATTACTGTTAAATGTTGTTGGTATGGTCACATGATAGTCATGTGATCAAGAGTTTAAGGTAAAAGTTCAGCCATAATAAACTATTGTATAACTATGAAGTGCTCACGACCAAAAGTTTCTGTGAGGACAGAAAATAAATGGATATTAAAGGAAAGCAGTTATTTATTTTCTTCTGAATGTATGTTTGTGATGTACAGCCACCGAGGTCAGAGGTTTGGATTAATTAGACAGTTCCATTTAGGTAATATGAGCAATCCGAACACTTTAACATATGTATACTTTCAGAATACATTTTAGTGTTTTATGTTGTTTAAGATACTATTTCCTGTTCTCTGTACAGTTGGGAATCCAACTAGAAAATCCAGGTAAAAGTGCTTTTTATCAGTGTTGACTGAGCTGAAGTGAGTGTGTTAATCATAAACATTAAAATGGATAAATAAAAATTGTGAAATGTAAAGTGCTACTTTGGACAATTTTGTTAAAAATTTGAATTTGAAAATATTGATGATTAAGGGGCCAAGCAGTGAAGGTGTGTAGGCACCCTATTGTTATTGTACCTTTTCTTATTCTGGCTAGGTTGTTTATGGCAGCTCATAGAACTGTCTGGTAAAAGTTATTAAATTTGGTACACTGATTTGGGAAGGTCTAAGAAATGTTCTGTCCAAATTTGTGCCAAGTGCTGCTAATGCTCTAGAACCACCATCAGGTGAAAGTGGGGCCTAATTTGGACGTATGTTTATGTTCATAACTTTTGAACCACGTGTCTAAAATTTTAAATCCATTCCTTTATTCGCTGAGTCAAGACGAGTTCAACGTACCCTATAATGTCAATTACCACATAATAAATTTTCCACCATCTTTGATTTTGTCAAAAACTTTTCTGCTACTCCAACACATCATCTTCAGACTAAGCCTCATAAAAGGGTTTCAGAAATTTGAATTTGACCGTAATGGGCCAATGAATCGGGACAGCAAAGCCACCAAACATGAAGTGAGATGTCAGCAACGACTTTGCGCACTGACACAAAACTTGGTAAGCATTTTCAGGACCATGACCTGAGGTTATGCAACAAATTTCAGGCCAGTACCACCTACTGGTCAAAACTTACAATAAAATGCTAAAAATGCTTACATCTTTTACATTTTTTCTAACTGCCATTTTAGCTACTACTGCAAATTTTGTTCAATCTTCACTGAATTTGGCTCACATCATCGTGAGACCTGTCTGAACAAAAGTTATTAAAGGAATTTTGATATTCAAAACCGCCCTGTAACAGACTGGAAACTACAGAGCATTCTTGAATCTCTAGTTATGGCTTTGCTTTCCTGTGATTGCTTATACAACAATTGTGATTTGTCTGAATGTGTGGCTCATTGAGTCTGGGTGCTTGGCCCATGAAAATGCTGTTTGCAGCATTATGATTATTATGAAGATGATGATGATGATTATTTTAATAATATTGAAGAAAAAATGTGAAACTGCTTTTTGACTGTGTCCATTGTTATAAGTGCTAAAAGTGAAAGTAGAAATTGGTTACCCTCTCCATCTTTTTCATCCTTTGTGTACCTTTTTATGCATTTTACTACCATTTGTCTGCCTTTGTGTACACCTTTTCAGCCTTTGGCATTTTCTACTGTTTTTCGGACTTGTTCGCCTTTACAAATCATTTGTCTGTCTTTTTTCTGCCATTCTCCACCTTTGTCCACTTTTTCAGCCTTCGGCAACTTCCACCATTTTCAATCATTTTTAACCGTTTGCGTTTTGTTTGCCTTATATGCCCACTTCCTGTCGTTTTTCCACCTTTGTTTGCTTTTTGTCCATCATCTGTCCACTGTTTGCCTTTTGCCTCGTATTATGACGGTGCTGTGTGTTTTGTTTAAATCAGTCTGACACCTGGACCAGTAGAAACCATCCACGCACTGCTGTTATCAATGTGTACAATGAGTGTAAATACTTCTATTTTGAATGAATAAACCAGAAGTCTCTGTGAACATTCACATGCATCAGTGTGTGTGTTCATTCAGACTCTCCAGGCCTGAACTCTTCGGTAAACCACAATTTCTAGCTCATTGCAGCACAGAACTAAAAGTTAACAGAAGTAATGGTAGAACAGGCTGATAGGGCTGTTCTACCATTTTAATAGATCGATAGATTTTTGTACTTTAAAAAAAATACTTTTCATAACTTCTATGATTTAAAAAAAAATTACTTTTATAAACCTATATAACGGACAGGTATGGAACATGAATGAGGGAAAAATTATTTATGAGCACATTAACTACTGAGTTTTTAAGGGTTTCGGAGGGTTTTAGGTTTTTTTTGGGGTTTTTTTTTAGGGTTTGTAGGTCAAATTTTTACCTACTATAGAATTACCATTACAATTCTTTTAGGAAATATTCAAGTGTACTTACGATGACTTTCCATCAGCTGCAATACTCAAAGTTTAAATCAGCACACAGTACCAGTAAGTGAGAAAAAGTGAAGGTCCAGTTTATTGAATCCGTTTACCTGAGATCCAAACAGTTTGGGACGTCTCAAAAAGTGATCTCTCAAGCCTGGAGCGGGGCTCCCCTTTTATACAATTCTTCTATGAGCCTCCGCCCTTTGTTTTCATGTTGCAATACCATTATGTCAGGTTTTTCTTCCTTCTCCATTCCCCTTATGTTTGTATTAGTTTCTATTTTGGCACCCAATATGTTTCCAACCGTTCATATTTCAACACCCAATATAATTCAAATATCATCATTTTCTATTACCTTTACACGCATGTTTTGCTCTATTTCCAATACCGTTATGTTTTGGTTTTACTTATTCTCACACACCCTTAGGATTCCCCTGGCTTTGGGTGGTTTTTTAAAAACAACAGTGCTTCCCACTTATTCATCATTTGGCTCTTGTTCTCTGGGCGAAGTGGAGTGTACGTTATTTTAGGTTCTTTCCAATAAGGGAGTGTTTCGCTATGGGTAAGTGTTTTTCATTACCTTATCCTCATTATTTTTGGGTGGCTTATTCTTCTTATGACTCTGTCCGACTATTAATATTTATTCAATGATTCCCATACTTTCTGTATTTCATTAGTTTTAACTGCACCCAGATATGTTCAGTGACATGTGCCTTGTGACCTAAGCTGTTTTATTATGGTTTATGATGGATTTTAGGGATCAGAGCTATAGTTAGAGTAATGATTAAGTTTAGGGTTTATGATGGGTCTATAGTTAGAGTAACGGTTATGGTGAGGGTTTTAGGGTTCAGAGCTATAGTTAGAATAATATATTTTTTTTAAACTAAATTTTAGGACACATCATCAGTAGTGCTCCTCAGAATCATTGGGTGTTTCAGGCCTTTCGTCACTATACACCCTCCTCATGAGGCGGCCAGTCGTGGGTCGATCACCCCCAGCTTGTGTCCCATAGCCAATCCATACTTTCACCTAAGGTATGGTTTAAAAGGATATTTTATTTGAGATAGGCCTATGTTTTCGAGTTAATTCACTATTCATTCATTCATTCACTTATTTTGTTCTGATATGATCTTAGTATGACCTACTAATTGTTTTTTCAATTCCTATCGGTTTTGGCTACTTATGAGATGGTAATTTATATTGGAAGCATGTTGGATCAGTCAAATTAGATTGTTTTAGACCTACGTATTGGTTGGTGGATTCTTATTTTAATTTCTGTATTAATATAATCAACTGATTGTATTTTAGAGCCCTGTCAGTTTTGGCTTTTTATTAGGAGCATGTCGGTTTGGTTAATTAGATTGTTTTAGACCCAAGTATTGATTGATGGATTATTATTTTAATTGCTGTATTGGTGTAACCCACTGATTGTATTTTAAGGCCCTGTCCGTTTTGGCTACTTAAGGAAAAGTAATTTATGTAAGGATCATGTTAGTTCAGAACCTTAAGTTGTTTTAGGCCTAAGTATTGTTTGGCTTATTGTTTTACTTCCAGTCTTTAAATTTTACCTTATTTATTTATTTATTTATTTATTTATTTATTTATTTAACAATTGATTTAGGCCTAAGTATTGTTTGATTGCTTATTGTTTTAATTACACTCATTTAATTGAACCCTTTTGAGTAATGTTAGCTTGCCCAATTTGCCTAATATATGTATTTATTTATCCAAAAGCGTGCGCGCGGTGTTTAGGACGTGCCGGGTAACGTATACTTACCTTGCTCAGCCCGGAGTGACTCTTGTTAACACCGCAAGGTTTCCCGAGTCACCCGAACTGAGCCTATAGCTAAGTCTAACGCAGCGTCCTATCTAACTAAACCAGGGGTCCAGAGGTAGGTCCCGTGCAATACGTCACCTCCGGATGGCCCTGTGTGGGTTTCAACCCAGCGGATGGCTTGACCCTACCGTTCCTCCTCGCAAGGATTCAGAACCCTTCGGGAAACCATCAAGCTTCTACTGACGTAGCCGCCCCCGACTCGGATGTGGGAGTGGTCCCCACCCACTAGGCCCTTTCTAAGATCGATTTCCTTATTATGGTAAAAAAAATTATTCGTATTATGAATTTGTAGTTGACTGAAAGGTTGGGATTCTATGCACGAGTATCAAAAGTCCGCGTGCGATTAGCTCCGACGGTTGTTAAGATGTTTGCGTTTAAACTCTAGTTTAAGTTGGGACCATGATCCTTTCTGTCTCGCATAAATCTCTGTCTCAGCGAATCCGCATCACCCAGTATTTTATTTGGCCAAGCTAGGATGAAACCGTGTATTTTACCCCCCTATTCTACTTATTAGTAAATTATAATCCGTGTTTCACTTATTTATATTATTATTATTATTATTATTATTATTATTATTATTATTATTATTATTCCAGTTATTATAACCTTCAGCACGAGCTCTGTGATAAAAAAAAATAAATAAAAATTATTTTCACTTCCGGTATCCCAGCCCTGAAAAACGCTCCAGATCGCGCAGAATAGTCACCTTAAAATTAGATTTTCGCAGCGATTGTGTTTCTATAACGTGTCTTAATCTTACCAGGGTGTTGGTTTTGCTTCGAAACGGGTATTAATTATTTCTAATATTTTCCGCTGTGTGACCGGCGCGATCAGCTGAAGCGATCTGAGGGAGTAATTCTAATGTGCAGCCACTGAAATTAGATTATTGAAAACGCCAAGTTTTGAGTCTTGAATCGTCTTTAGCGCGAGCTCCGTGCTTGAAAACGCACTTTCACTTCCCGGTATTTCAGCCGTGAAAAACGCTCCAGATCGCGCAGAATAATCACCTTAAAATTAGATTTTCACAGCGGTTGTGTTTCTAAAGTGTGTCTTAATCTAACCAGGGTGTTGCTTTTTCTCGAAACGGATCATTATTATTTTATAATATTTTTTTCCGTAGTATGATCGCACGGATCAGCCGGGACGTTCGTGGGCGTGGTTCTCTGTGCACCTGTAGTAGTGCACGTCACATTCATTGATTAAAAGCTGGCGTGAGTGGGTTTGGTGAGTTAAACGTCCTTTACTTCCGGTATAAGGGTCGGTATTTAAGCGTTTAATAGCCCTCTTAAGAGTGAAACTTGGACAGTAGTTGTATTTTCATACTGTGTCCTGATCTAACACGGTGTTGTTTTTGCTTCGAAGCGGATGGTTTATCCTCTTTAGTATTATTTCGTGGTGGGCGTTGTTGATAGCGGAAGTGCGCTTCAGGGAGCCCCTTCACGTGTCACCTGTTGGGGATTTATAAATTAGGTTAGATGATGTTTTACTCTGATATGGATGAGATCAAGCTATTATTTATTTATTTATTTAATTTATTTATTAACTGCAATGCTGTTGGGGTCCCACTATCATTATATATTTATTTATTTATCCCTTTAGTTATTTATTTTTCCTTTTAACCTAGTATATGTGTTGGTTTGTCTATGTATTTCGTTTAATGAGTTTCCAGCCTGTAACAATGTTTGTTCCTATAGTTTTGTAGTTAGGGTCGGTTTGTTTTTGGCCCAGTAGTCCGGTACAGAAGAGATTAAGGTGAAGTTAGATTATGCTATTCTATATAACTAATACATCTTTTAATAAAGCTTTAACTGGGGAGTTATTTGGGAGATCTAGGATATTAATTCTTCAATTTTATATATTTGTTGGTTTGTTTATGTATCTCATTTAATGAGCTTTCAGCCTGTAACAATGTTCGTTCCTATAGTTTTGTAGTTGGGGTCGGTTTGTTTTTGGCCCAGTAGTCAGGTACAGAGGAGATTAAGTTGAAGTTAGATTATGCTATTCTATATAACTGATACATCTTTTCATAAAGTCTTAATTGGGGAGTTATTTGGGAGATCTAGGATATTAATTCTTTTATTTAATATTTGTTGGTTTGTTTAAGGGTTAGGGTTTTGAATGTACAATGACCCCCCCCAAGTTGCCCCCAGTTGGGCTTTGGTTGTAGTTTTTTGCACCATTTAATTATTTATTTTTATTTTTTCGAACATGTTTAGTGGGTCAGGGTGGCGTGGGGAGGGGAAACAAAATTTTAGGGACAGCATCAAGTTGGATATTGAGTCTAAGGTCGGATCATATTAGTCTATTCATCAATTCGTCGGATTGACTTCAAGTTTTGACTTTGATTCGTTTAGGGTTAGGGTTAGGTTAGGGTTTAGGGGTTAGGGTTAGGGTTAGGTTTTTGAATGTACAATGACCCCCCCCCAAACAGTCCGCCAGGAACTGCCCAGTTAGATAGGGAGTCAAGGGAAGTGCACTGGCCGGCGCCTGTTAAGCATTGCTACAGCTCAGAAAATTATTTGTCTTCCAAGTAGCCCCCAGTTGGGTTTTGGCTGTGTGTGTTTATTTATTTATTTTGTTTATTTATTTATTTATTTATTTAAATAAATAAATGTTTGGCAGTTCAGGGTGATATGGGGAGGGGGAACAAGATTTTGGGGACAGGGTAAAGTTAGATATTGAGTAGAAGGTTGAATCTCATTAGTCTATTGATTAATTCGTCGGATTGACTTCTGGTTTTGACTTTGATTTGTTTAGGTTTTTTGGCTGTGCTTGCTGATGTTGTGGGTCCTAGGGAGTATTTGGAGAGGTTCAGGCTGGGAGATGGGTTGAAGTTGTGGGTACTTAAGACTGAAGTTGTTATGGTTATAACGGTTATGGTTTTTATGATGGGTTTTAGGTTTCAGAGCTATAGTTAGAGTGACGGTTATGTTTAGGGTTTATGAAGGGTTTTTAGGTTGCAGAGATACAGTTAGAGTAACGGTTATGTTTAGGGTTTATGATGGGTTTTTAGGGTTAGGGTTAGGGGTTAGGTTTTTGAATGTACAATTCCCCTCCCCCTCCGGACAGTCCGCCAGGAACTGCCCAGTTAGATAGGGGGTCAAGGGAATGCACTGGCCGGTGCTTGTTAAGCATTGCTACAGCTCAGAAAGTTATTTGTCCTCCAAGTTGCCCCCAGTTGGCCTTTGGTTGTAGTTTTTTGCACCATTTACTAGTTTGTTTGTTTATTTATTTTTATTTTTTATTATTAATAATTTTTTTTATTTTTCTTTTATAGCTCTGATCCCCCTATGCCGGACTGGGCATTGTTCCGTTCACCATACTCGCCCCTCAAGCCATCCCTCGATGGAAAAAGGGGCGGGCAGGTGCGAGGCTGGCTTAACGTTTAAGCTGTTTATTTATTTTTGGATTACTCTTGTTTGGGTTACGTTGTCGGCTGGTTTGCCGAGGTCATAGTGAGTTTGGCCTTTTGTGCTACTGTGAGTCTGATAGCGTGCTTGGTCCGAAGGCTCTGGCTAGGGTTAGGTTTTTGAATGTACAATGACACCCCCCCCCCAAAACAGTCCACCAGGAACTGCCCAGTTATGTTATGATGGAGATATAGTTAGAGTAATGGTTATGTTTAGGGTTTATGATGGGTTTTAGGGATCAGAGCAATAGTTAGAGTAACGGTTATGTTTAGGGTTTATGATGGGTTTTTAGGTTTCAGAGCTATAGTTAGAGTAACGGTTATGTTTGGGGTTTATGATGGGTTTTTTAGGTTTCAAAGCTACAGTTAGAGTAACGGTTATGTTTAGGGTTTATGATGGGTTTTAGGGATCAGAGCTATAGTTAGAGTAACGGTTATGTTTAGGGTTTATGATGGGTTTTTAGGTTTCAGAGCTCTAGTTAGAGTAACGGTTATGGTGAGGGTTTTAGGGTTCAGAGCTATAGTTAGGATAACGTTTTTTTTTTTTTTTTTTTTTTCCTCTTTTAAACTAAATTTTAGGACACATCATCAGTAGTGCTCCTCAGAATCATTGGGTGTTTCGGCCTTTCGTCACTATACACCCTCCTCATGAGGCGGCCAGCCGTGGGTCGATCAGTCCCCAGCTTGTGTCCCATAGCCAATCCATACTTACAATCCGTACAAGGTACGGTTTCAAATGATATTTTATTTGAGATAGGCCTATGTTTTTGAGTTAATTAACCATTCATTCATTCATTTATTTTGTTCTGATATGATCTTAGTATGACCTACTAATTGTTTTTTGGGTTAGGGTTAGGGGGTTAGGGTTAGGGGTTAGGGTTAGGGTTAGGGTTAGGTTTTTGAATGTACAATGACCCCCCCCCGGACAGTCCGCCAGGAACTGCCCAGTTAGATAGGGGGTCAAGGGAATGCACTGGCCGGCGCTTGTTAAGCATTGCTACAGCTCAGAAAATTATTTGTCCTCCAAGTTGCCCCCAGTTGGGCTTTTTGGTTGTAGTTTTTTGCACCATTTACTTCTTTCTTTCTTTCTTTCTTTATTTATTTTATTAATTTTTTTTATTTATTATTTTTTCTTTTTTCTTTTTCTTTTTTCGTACATGTTTAGTGGGTCAGGGTGGCGTGGTAAGGGGAAACAAAATTTTTTAGGGACAGGGTCAAGTTGGATATTGAGTCTAGGGACGGATCATTTTAGCCTATTGATCAGTTCGTCGGATTGACTTCAAGTTTTGATTTTGATTTGTTTAGGATTAGGGATGTACGAGTGGTTAAGGTCAGGATTGTTGAAGGCAGGGTGAGTTGCGGTATTAATTTTTCTGGAACTGTTTTAATATTAGAGGTGGAGCGGCCACCAAGTTCAAGCAGGAGTAGGCAGAGTAAAAGGTGGTGGAACGAGGGCGAGCCACTGGACTGAGCAGGTCATCCCCCTATGCCGGACTGGGCATTGTTCCGTTCACCATACTCGCCCCTCAAGCCATCCCTCGATGGATAAGGGGCGGGCAGGTGCGAGGCTGGCTTAACGTTTAAGCTGTTTATTTATTTTTGGATTACTCTTGTTCGGGTTGAGTTGTCGGCTAGGCTTGCCGAGGATATAGTGAGCTTAGTATTTTGTGCTAATGTGAGCCTGATAGCATGCTTGGTCCGAGGCTCTGGCTGGGTTAGGTTTTCGAATGTACAATAACCCCCCCCCGAACAGTCCGCCAGGAACTGCCCTGTTAGATAGGGGGTCAAGGGAATGCACTGGCCGGCGCTTGTTAAGCATTGCTACAGCTCAGAAAGTTATTTGTCTTCCAGGTAGCCCCCACTTGGGTTTTGGCTGTGGGTTTTTTTTTTTTTTTTATAAATGCATTTAAATAAATGTTTGGCAGTTCAGGGTGATCTGGGGAGGGGGAACAAGATTTTGGGGACAGGGTAAAGTTGGATATTGAGCAGAAGGTTGAATCTTATTAGTCTATTGATCAATTAGTCGGATTGACTTCTGGTTTTGACTTTGATTCTTTTTTTTTTTTTGGCTGTGCTTGCTGATGTTGTGGGTCCTAGGGAGTATTTGGAGAGGTTCAGGCTGGGAGATGGGTTGAAGTTGTGGGTACTTAAGACTGAAGATGTTATGGTTATAACGGTTGTGGTTTTTATGATGGGTTTTAGGTTTCAGAGCTATGATTAGAGTGACGTTATGTTTAGGGTTTGTAATGGGTTTTTAGGTTGCAGAGCTATAGTTAGAGTAACGGTTATGTTTAGGGTTTATGATGGATTTTAGGTTTCAGAGCTATAGTTAGAGTAACGGTTATGTTTATGGTTTATGATGGATTTTAGGTTTCAGAGCTATAGTTAGAGTAACAGTTATGTTTAGGGTTTATGATGGATTTTAGGTTTCAGAGCTATAGTTAAAGTAATGGTTATGTTTAGGGTTTATGATGGATTTTAGGGATCCGAGCTATAGTTAGAGTAACGGTTATGTTTAGGGTTTATGATGGATTTTAGGGATCAGAGCTATAGTTAAAGTAATGGTTATGTTTAGGGTTTATGATGGATTTTAGGTTTCAGAGCTGTAGTTAAAGTAACGGTTATGTTTAGGGTTTATGATGGATTTTATGGATCAGAGCTATAGTTAGAGTAACAGTTATGTTTAGGGTTTATGATGGATTTTAGGGATCCGAACTATAGTTAGAGAATTGGTTATGTTTAGGGTTTATGATGGTTTTAGGTTTCAGAGCTATAGTTAGAGTACGGTTATGTTTAGCGCTTATGGTGGGTTTTAGGATTGAGCGTTAAAGAGCTATAGAAAAAGTGGTATTAGGGTTTATGATGGATTTTAGGGATCAGAGCTATAGTTAAAGTAATGGTTATGTTTAGGGTTTATGATGGATTTTATGGATCAGAGCTATAGTTAGAGTAACGGTTATGTTTAGGGTTTATGATGGTTTTTAGGTTTCAGAGCTATAGTTAGAGTAACGGTTATGTTTAGCGCTTATGATGGGTTTTAGGGATTAGAGCTATAGTTAAAGTAATGGTTATGTTTAGGGTTTATGATGGGTTTTAGGGATCCGAGCTATAGTTAAAGTAACGGTTACGTTTTAGGGTTTATGATGGGTTTTAGGGATCAGACCTATAGTTAAAGTAACGGTTATGTTTAGGGTTTATGATGGGTTTTAGGTTTCAGAGCTATAGTTAGAGTAACGGTTAGGGTTAGGGTTAGGGTTAGGGTTAGGGTGTTAGGGTGTTAGGGTGTTAGGGTTAGGGTTAGGGTTAGGTTTTTGTAAGAATACAATGATCCCCCCCATCACAAATTCATTGCGTGGTTGAATAGGGGACCAAGGAAAGTGCACGGGCCGGCGCTTGTTAAGCGTAGCTATTGTTCCTGTAGCAGACCCCGGCTTGGCGTCTGCTGATTTAACAAATCCAATCGAGTCTAACCCGATTAGGTTTTATAGTTGGTGGATCACGAGCTATTTCCCAATGGGCTGTGGAGATGGTATTCAGTTGGAGGTGGTTCTTAGATGTCTAGGGTTAAGATGGTCGCACCGTTTAAGGTTTCGCTGTTGACATTTGGCTATAACCCTCCCCGAAGTTGGGCTTTCTTCTTTTATTCCCAGCTGGGTGTGGAAGTTATTTTGGTTTAAATCATTCTTCCTGAGTAACGTTTTTCCTGACCTGCTTAGAGCAGTCGTTCGGGCTAAACTTTTATGGATTAGGATCCGGTTATTTATTTGTTAATTTCTCTATTTTGTGTGGGTGTGTGTAAATACTGGGTAGAAGGTTGAGTCTCATTAACCTGTTGCTTAGTTCGTCGGATTGATTTCTGGTTTTGACATTAATTCCTTTAGGTGTTGTGGCTGTGCTTCCTGATGTCGCAATCCTAGGGAGTATTGGAGAGGTTGAAAAAATGGGTCCAAGTTGTGGGTACTTAGGGTTAGGGTTTAGGGTTAATTTTTAGGTTCAGGTTGAATTTTTAGGGATCGGAGCTACAGTTTAGCGTCTGGTTATGATTAGGGTTTAGGTTAGACTTTAGGGTTCAGAGCTAGGTTTATGGTTAGGGTTAGGGTTTAGGGTTAGGGTCAGGGATTAGGGTTTAGGTTGCGTTTTGGGCCGGAGCTAAAGTTAAAGTGGCCGGTTATGGTTAGGTTTTAGGTTAGGGTTTGGGTTGGGTTTAGGAGGCGCTAGGGTTAGGGTTAGGGTTTAGGGTTGGGTTTTAGGGTTAGGGTCAGGGTTTAGGTTGAGTTTTTGGGGTCGGAGTTAGAGTTAAAGTACCGGTTATGATTAGGGTTTAGGTTAGGTTTTAGGGTTCCGAGCTAGGGTTATGGTTGGGGTTAGGGTTAGGGTTAGGGTTAGGGTTAGGGTTTGGGTTAGGGTTAGGTTAGGGTTAGGGTTAGGGTTGGGGTTTGGGTTAGGGTTAAGGTTAAGGTTAGGTTAGGGTTAAGGGTTAGGGTTAGGGGGTTAGGGGTTAGGTTAGGGTTAGGGTCAGGGTCCAGAGGTCAGGGTTAGGGTTAGGGTTGGGGTTAGGGTTTAGGGTTTAGGTTAGGGTTGGGGTTAGGTTGGGTTAGGGGGTTAGGGTTAGGGTTAGGGGTTAGGGGTTAGGGGTTAGGGTTGGGGTTAGGGTTAGGGTTAGGTTTTTGAATGTACAATGACCCCCCGGACAGTCCCAGGAACTGCCCAGTTAGATAGGGGGTCAAGGGAAGTGCACTGGCCGGTCGCTTGTTAAGCATTGCTACAGCTCAGAAAGTTATTTGTCCTCCAAGTTGCCCCCAGTTGGGCTTTGGTTGTAGTTTTTGCACCATTTACTAGTTTGTTTGTTTATTTATTTTTTATTATTAATAAATTTTTTTTTTTTTTTTTTTTTTTTTTGTGTGTGTATTATTATTTATTTTTTCATTACATGTTTAGTGGGTCAGGGGTGGCGTGGGAGGGGAAACAATTTTAGGGACAGGGTCAAGTTGGATATTGACTCTAAGGTCGGATCATATTAGCCTGTTGATCAATTCGTCGGATTGACTTCAAGTTTTCGACTTTGATTCGTTTAGGATTAGGGATGTACGAATAGTTAAGGTCTGGATTGTTGAAGGCGAGGTGAGTTTTGGTATTAATTTTTCTGGGAGCGTTTTAATATTAGAGGTGGAGCGGCCACCAAGTTCAAGCAGGAGTAGGCAGAGTGGAAGGTGGTGGAACGAGGGCGAGCCGCGGGACTGAGCAGGTCATCCCCTATGCCGGACTGGGCATTGTTCCGTTCACCATACACGCCCCCTCGAGCCATCCCTCGATGGATAAAGGGGGTGGGCAGGTGCGAGGCTGGCTTTAACGTTTAAGCTGTTTGTTTGTTTGTTTATTTATTTATTTATTTATTAATTTTTTTATTTTTATTTTATTTATTTATTTATTTATTTATTTATTTATTTATTTATTTATTTATTTATTTATTTATTTTTTTTTGGATTGCTCTTGTTTGGGTTACGTTGTCGGCTGGTTTGCCGAGGTCATAGTGAGTTTGGCCTTTTGTGCTACTGTGAGTCTGATGCGTGCTTGGTCCGAAGGCTCTGGCTAGGGTTAGGTTTTTGAATGTACAATGACCCCCAAACAGTCCGCCAGGAACTGCCCAGTTAGATAGGGAGTCAAGGGAAGTGCACTGGCCGGCGTATTGTTAAGCACTGCTATAGCTCAGAAAATTATTTGTCTTCCAAGTATCCCCCAGTTGGGTTTTGGCGTGTTATTTATTTATTTATTTATGTATTTATTTATTTAAATAAATGTTTGGCAGTTCAGGGTGATATGGGGAGGGGGAACAAGATTTTGGGGACAGGGTAAAGTTGGATATTGAGTAGAAGGTTGAATCTCATTAGTCTATTGATTAATTCGTCGGATTAACTTCTGGTTTTGACTTTGATTCGTTTAGGTTTTTTTTTTTTTGGCTGTGCTTGCTGATGTTGTGGGTCCTAGGGAGTATTTGGAGAGGTTCAGGCTGGGAGATGGGTTGAAATTGTGGGTACTTAAGACTGAAGTTGTTATGGTTATAACGGTTATGGTTTTTATGATGGGTTTTAGGTTTCAGAGCTATAGTTAAAGTACGGTTATGTTTAGGGTTTATGATGGGTTTTAGGGATCAGAGCTATAGTTAAAGTAACGGTTATGTTTAGGGTTTATGATGGATTTTAGGGTTAGGGTTAAGGTTAGGGTTAGGTTAAGGTTAGGGTTAAAGAGGGTTAGGGTTAGGGTTAGGGTTAGGGTTATGGGTTAGGGTTGGGTTAGGGTTAGGGTTAGGGTTAGGGGTTAGGGTTAGGGTTAGGGTTAGGGTTAGGGTTAGGGGTTAGGGTTAGGGTTAGGGTTAGGGTTAGGTTTTTGAATGTACAATGACCCCCCGACGGCATCCGCCCGGAACTGCCCAGTTAGATAGGGGGTCAAGGGAAGTGCACTGGCCGGCGCTTGTTAAGCATTGCTACAGCTCAGAAAGTTATTTGTCCTCCAAGTTGCCCCCAGTTGGGCTTTGGTTGTAGTTTTTGCACCATTTACTAGTTTGGTTTTTATTTGTTTATTTATTAATAATTTTTTTTTTTTTTTTTTTTTTTTTTTTTTATTATTATTATTATTTATTTATTTATTTTTCCGTACATGTTTAGTGGGTCAGGGGTGGCGTGGGGAGGGAAACAATTTTAGGGACAGGGTCAAGTTGGATATTGACTCTAAGGTCGGATCATATTAGCCTGTTGATCAATTCGTCGGATTGACCAAGTTTTCGCTTTGATTCGTTTAGGATTAGGGATGTACAAATAGTTAAGGTCCGATTGTTGAAGGCGAGGTGAGTTTCGGTAATTTATTTTTCTGGGGCGTTTTAATATTAGAGGTGGAGCGGCCACCAAGTTCAAGCAGGAGTAGGCAGAGTGGAAGGTGGTGGAACGAGGCGCGAGCCGCTGAGAGTGAGCAGGTCATCCCCCTATGCCGGACTGGGCATTGTTCCGTTCACCATACACGCCCCCTCGAGCCATCCCTCGATGGATAAAGGGGTGGGCAGGTGCGAGGCTGGCTTAACGTTTAAGCTGTTTGTTTGTTTGTTTGTTTATTTATTTATTTATTTAATTATTTTTTTATTTTTATTTTATTTATTTATTTATTTATTTTTTTATTTATTATTTTTTTTTTTTATATATATATATATATTTTTTTTTTTTTTTTTTTTTTTTTTTTTTTTTTTGGATTGCTCTTGTTTGGGTTACGTTGTCGGCTGGTTTGCCGAGGTCATAGTGAGTTTGGCCTTTTGTGCTACTGTGAGTCTGATAGCGTGCTTGGTCCCAGGGCTCTGGCTAGGGTTAGGTTTTTGAATGTACAATGGCCCCCCAAACAGTCCGCCAGGAACTGCCCAGTTAGATAGGGAGTCAAGGGAAGTGCACTGGCCGGTTGCGCTAAACACTGCTATAAGCTCAGAAAATTATTTGTCTTCCAAGTATCCCCCAGTTGGGTTTTGGCTGTGTTATTTATTTATTTATTTATGTATTTATTTATTTAAATAAATGTTTGGCAGTTCAGGGTGATATGGGAGGGGGGAACAAGATTTTGGGGACAGGGTAAAGTTGGATATTGAGTAGAAGGTTGAATCTCATTAGTCTATTGATTAATTGTCGGATTGACTTCTGGTTTTGACTTTGATTCGTTTAGGTTTTTTTTGGCTGTGCTTGCTGATGTTGTGGGTCCTAGTGAGTATTTGGGAGGTTCAGGCTGGGAGATGGGTTGAAATGTGGGTACTTAAGACTGAAGTTGTTATGGTTATACGGTGGTTTTTATGATGGGTTTTAGGTTTCAGAGCTATAGTTAAAGTATTATGTTTAGGGTTTATGATGGTTTTGGATCAGAGCTATAGTTAGAGTAACGGTTATGTTTAGGGTTTATGATGGGTTTTAGGATCAGAGCTATAGTTAAAGTACGGTTATGTTTAGGTTTATGATGGATTTTTAAGGATCAGAGCTATAGTTGGAGTAATGATTATGTTTAGGGTTTATGATGGGTTTTAGGGATCAGAGCTATAGTTAAAGTACGGTTATGTTTAGGGTTTATGATGGATTTTTAGGGATCAGAGCTATAGTTAGAGTACGGTTATGTTTAGGGTTTATGATGGGTTTTAGGGATCAGAGCTATAGTTAAAATAGTAGGTTATGTTTAGGGTTTATGATGGATTTTAGGGATCAGAGCTATAGTTGGGTAATGATTATGTTTAGGGTTTATGATGGGTTTTAGGATCAGAGCTATAGTTAAAGTCGCGGTTATGTTTAGGGTTTATGATGGATTTTAGGGATCAGAGCTATAGTTAAAGTAACGGTTATGTTTAGGGTTTATGATGGTTTTTAGGATCAGAGCTATAGTTGAAGTAACGGGTTATGTTTAGGGTTTATGATGGTTTAGGGATCATAGCTATAGTTGGAGTAATGATTATGTTTAGGGTTTATGATGGGTTTTAGGGATCAGAGCTATAGTTAAAGTACGGTTATGTTTAGGGTTTATGATGGATTTGGGATCAGAGCTATAGTTAAAGTACGGTTATGTTTAGGGTTTATGATAGGTTTTGGGATCAGAGCTATAGTTAAAGTACGGTTATGTTTAGGGTTTAGATGGATTTAGGGATCAGAGCTATAGTTAAAAATAAGGTTATGTTTAGGGTTTATGATGGATTTTAGGGATCAGAGCTATAGTTAGAGTAATGACTATGTTTGGGGTTTATGATGGGTTTGGGATCAGAGCTATAGTTAAAGTAACGGTTATGTTTAGGGTTTATGATGGATTTTAGGGATCAGAGCTATAATTAGAATAATGATTATGTTTAGGGTTTATGATGGGTTTTTAGGTTTCATTGCTATAGTTAAAGTAATGCTGGTTATGTTTAGGGTTTATGATAGGTTTTAGGGATCAGAGCTCTAGTTAAAGTAACGGTTATGTTTAGGGTTTATGATGGGGTTTAGGTTTCAGAGCTATGGTTAGAATTTTTTTTTTTTTTTTTTTTTTTTTTTTTTTTTTTTTTTTTAAACTAAATTTTAGGACACATCATCAGTAGTGCTCCTCAGAATCATTGGGTGTTTGCCCTTCCGTCACTATACACCCTCCTCATGAGGCTGGCCAGCCGTGGGTCGATCAGTCCCCAGCTTGTGTCCCATAGCCAATCCATACTTACAATCCGTACAAAGTACGGTTTCAAATGATATTTTATTTGAGATAGGCCTATTTTTTGAGTTAATTAACCATTCATTCATTCATTCATTCATTCATTTATTTTGTTCTGATATGATCTTAGTATGACCTACTAATTGTTTTTTCAATTCCTATCGGTTTTGGCTACTTACGAGATGATAATTTATATTGGAAGCATGTTGGATCAGTCAATTTAGATTGTTTTAGACCTACGTATTGGTTGGTGGATCCTTATTTTAATTTCTGTATTAATATAATCAACTGATTGTATTTTAGAGCCCTGTCAGTTTTAGCTTTTTATTAGGAGCATGTCGGTTTGGTTAATTAGATTGTTTTTAACCCAAGTATTGATTGATGGATTATTATTTTAATTTCTGTATTGGTGTAACCTACTGATTGTATTTTAAGGCCCTGTCCGTTTTGGCTACTTAAGGAAAAGTAATTTATCTAAGGATCATGTTAGTTCAGAACCTTAAGTTGCTTTAGGCCCAAGTATTGTTTGGCTTATTGTTTTAATTCCAGTCTTTGAATTTTATTTATTTATTTATTTATTTATTTTTATTTATTTATTTATTAATTTAACAATTGATTTAGGCCTAAGTATTGTTTGATTGCTTATTGTTTTACACTCATTTAATTTAACCCTTTTTAAGTAATGTTAGCTTGCCCAATTTGCCTAATAAGGTTTAGTTATTAAAAGCGTGGACGGTGTTTAGGACGTCGGGTAACGTATACTTACCTGCTCAGCCCGGGTGACTCTTGTTAACACCGCAAGGTTTCCAAAGTCACCGAACTGAGCTATAGCTAAGTCTAACGGGCGTCCTATCTAACTAAACCAGGGGTCCAGAGGTAGGTCCCGTGCAATACGTCACCTCCGGATGGCCCTGGGTGGGTTACAACTCAGCGGATGGCTTGACCCTACCGTTCCTCCTCACAAGGATTCGGAACCTTCGGGAAACCATCAAGCTTCTACTGAGTTGGGCCCCTGGGTTAACCGTGTGCCAGCTTGGTTCCTTCCCTACCTTACTCCAAAGAGTAGTCTCGGGAAGTGATCAGGCTTCTACTGACTGCTCGCCCCCCGACTCGGATGTGGGAGTGGTCCCCACCCACTAGGCCCTTTCTAAGATCGATTTCCTTATTATGGTAAAAAAATTCCTTCGGATTATGTATTTGTAGTTGACTGAAAGGTTGGGATTCTATGCACGAGTATCAAAAGTCCGCGTGCGATTAGCTCCTACGGTTGTTAGGATGTTTGCGTTTAAACTCTCATTTAAGTTAGGACCATGATCCTTTCTGTCTCGCATAAATCTCTGTCTCAGCGAATCCGCATCACCCAGTATATTATTTGGCCAAGCTAGGATAAAACCGTGTATTTTAACCCCCTATTCTACTTATTAGTAAATTACAATCCGTGTTTCACTTCTTTACACGTATATTTTTTATTATTATTATTATTATTACTCCATTTATTATAACCTTCAGCGCAGCTCTGTGTTAAAAAGATGTTTTTTCTTTTCACTTCGCGGTTCCCAGCCGTAAAAACGCTCAGATCAGCGCAGAATAGTACCTACCTAAAATTCGATTTTCGCAGCGATTGTGTTTCTATAACGTGTCTTAATCTTACCAGGGTGTTGGTTTTGCTTGAAACGGTGTATTATTTTTTAATATTTTCCGCTGTGTGACCGGTGCGATCAGCTGAAGCGATCTGAGGGAGTAATTCTAATGTGCAGCCACTGAAATATTCATTGATAAAAACGTGCGTGAGTCAAGTTTTAAGTCTTGAATCGTCTTTAGCGCGAGCTCCGTGCTTGAAACGCACTTTCACTTCCGGTATTTCAGCCGTGAAAACGCTCCAGATCGCGCAGAATAATCACCTCAAAATTAGATTTTCACAGCGGTTGTGTTTCTAAAGTGTGTCTTAATCTAACCAGGGTGTTGATTTTGCCGAAACGGATTCATTATATTTTAATATTTTCCGTAGTATGATCGCACGATCAGCCGGGGGACGGTCCGTGGCGTGGTTCTGTGCACCTGTAGTAGTGCGTCACATTCATTGATTAAAAGCTGGGCGTGAGTGGGTTTGGTGAGTTAAACGTCCTTTACTTCCGGTATAAGGGTCGGTATTTAAGCGTTTAATAGCCCTCTTAAGTGGAAACTTGGACAGTAGTTGTATTTTCATACTGTGTCCTGATCTAACACGTTGTTTTTGCTTGCCGGATGGTTTATCCTCTTTAGTA
>CM022753.1:0-2500 GCA_012411365.1 Ameiurus melas
TATTATTATTATTATTATTATTGTTATTATTATTATTATTATTATTATTATTAATATTATTATTATTATTATTAATATTATTATTATTGTTGTTGTTGTTGTTATTGTTATTATTAATAATATTATTATTGTTGTTGTTGTTATTGTTATATTAATAACAGCTGTTAGTGCAGTCACCTGTGAGCCCAGGTGTGTCCCATCACACGGAGGATCTGGAAGAGCTGCTGGAAATGAACCGACTGACTCTTATCTGTCTTAAAGAGATAAAACACTGTGTTTTAATCATGAATCTCTCTCTCTCTCACACACACACACACATACACACCTGTAACACACACACACACACACCTGTAACACACACACACACAGGGATGATGTGATAAGGATGTGTGTGTTCTGTATCTCACCACGTAGATCATCTCATCAAAGCCGAATGTCTGTTTACGCTCCAGAGCTGCAGCCACGTCCCTGAAAACACACCACCATCACCACCATGTTAAACTCCGCCCACACCACCACTACCGTTAAACCCCGCCCACACCACCACCACCCTGTTAAACCCCACCCATTAAATTCCTCCCCTACCTGAGTGTGTGTGTGAGAGAGAGAGAGAGAGAGAGAGAGAGAGAGACCTGGTGATGTAGAGTGAGGTTCCATCACTGCGCACTACAGTGGAATAAGACGACATGTCTCCCTGTTCACTCAGATCCACCACTCCTGTTCCCTTCCTGTTAATCAACCAATCACAATCAGCACTACATCCATCACTGTGACTAATCACACTCATTGTGTGTGTGTGTGTGTGTGTGTGTGTGTGTGTGTGTCTCACTCTGTGGTCTTCAGCAGGCCGCATGTCCGCAGATCGTTCAACACCTCCTGAGTTTTAGTCTGATGGAAAGATTCACCTGAGTAATGATCAAAGTGCACACCTAAACGCTGAGAGTGAGACAGGAGAGAGTGAGACAGGAGAGAGTGAGACAGGAGAGAGAGTGCGAGTATGAATAACTGCATTAGCGTTAATCAGGTGGTAATTGGTCAATTAGCTCGTTAGCAGTATGCTACCTGATAGATCCTCCTGTACTCCTGCACTGTAATTTCTCTGAACTGTTTCCATAGCAACAGCGCCTGCTCGTCATGCTGCTCCAGGCGTCTGAAGAACTCTGCAGCGTCTGATCGAAGGCTCTCATCATGCTCCGCCTCCCGGTTCACCTGGACATACACCTGTTTCTCACACACACACACACACACACTCTCCAACTCATTGCACCTAGTGTGATTTACTAAAGACACAGTATACACACACACACACACACACACCTCAAACAGGTGCTGCAGTGCGTTCTCCTTCAGCTTCTCCTGTGAGCCCAGACGCTGAAATCCCGCCCCCAACAGCCCTGACACACACACACACACACACAGTGAATCAGGTTTCCATTAAACTGTGTAATAATGTTATATTCTGTTTATAGTAACACACACACACACACACACACACACCGAACTGCATGCCCCAGTCTCCTAAATAATTAACTCGTATGACATCGTTTCCCAGAGCCTGCTTCAGATTGGCGATGAAGTGACCTACACACACACACACACACACACACACACACAGCCTCAGTATAATGTAATAACAGTGTGCTAACAGGAGAAAGATTGCAGTGCTACGATATAAAGTGTTTAAAGAGTAGTCCTCGCTCTCATTTACATATTTATTTGCATACTAATCAGAATTACTGTAAACATTGATTTATTTGCATATGTAACACCTTTACACACTGATCACAGGATCATCATAAATACTTTATGAAATTGTTAAAGATCTCATCTGCATATTTATTTATTGATGTGTACACATTGTACTTATTTGTATATTCATTAATTGCTAAGAATAAACAGCAAGGGAAAACTGTAGGGATTGGTCAGAGGGCTCGGTCAGAGGGCTCATTTGCATATTATACATTATTAACTCTCTCACCGATGATGGTGGATCTCAGATGTCCAGCGTGGAACTTCTTGGCGATGTTTGGTGAGCTGAAAGATGTGAAGATGACAAATTATTAATAAACACTACAGATCAGAAGGGGTGTGGCATTTGGTGGGCGGAGCCTGTCCAGGTGTTTTAGCTGTTACCTGTATTCGACCAGTGTTCTCCCCCTCGGCAGGGTTCTGAGGATTTCACTCTTCACACCGAACGCCTGAGGATCCTCACGCAGCTCCGACAAAACCTTCTGCACGCACACACACACACATATAATATCACCGTATACAGTGACAGGTAGAAAGACAAAGTGGGAGGGAGAGACAGGTAGAGAGACAGACAGGTAGAGAGACAGACGGGTAGAGAGACAGACGGGTAGAGAGACAGACGGGTAGAGAGACAGGCAGTATAACCTGTGCCAGCAGCAGTCTGTTGATCCTGAAGGTGATGACTCCTCGGCTCGCGGTCACATCCTCAATCACACCGTTCACTTTCAGCTACCACAGAGAAACCGACCAA
>CM022753.1:10000-37500 GCA_012411365.1 Ameiurus melas
TCACACACACCAATTCACACACACACAGTTTACACACACACACACACATCACAGTCACACACACACACACATATCACAGTTCACACACACAGTCACACATCAGGTTACACACACACACACATCACAGTTCACACACACACACAATACATCACAGTTCACACACACACCACAGTTCACACATCACAGTTTACACACACACAATCACAGTTCACACACACACACAGTTTACACACACACACACACACACAGTTTACACACACACACACACACACACCACGTTTACACACACACACACACACCGTTTACACACACACACACACATCACAGCACACATCACAGTCACACATCACAGTTCCACACACACAGTTTACACACACACACACACACATCACAGCACACACACACATCAGTTCACACACTCACAGCACACACACACATCACAGTCACACACACACCACACACACACATCACAGTTCACACACACATCACACACACACACACACATCACAGCACACACACACATCACAGTTCACACACACACCACAGTTTACACACACACACACCACATACACACATCTCAGGTTCACACACACATCACAGTTCACACACACACCACAGTTCACACACACATCACATTTACACACACACACACACACACATACATCACAGTTCACACACACCCACAGTTCACACACACATCAGTTTACACACACACACACACACACACACACCACATCACAGTTCACACACACACACACACACACACTCACAGTTCACACACACACACATACATCACAGTTCACACACACACACACACACACACATCACAGTTCACACACACACACATCACAGTTCACACATCACACCGTTCACACACACACACACATCACAGTTCACACACACACACACACCCATCACAGTTCACACACACACACACACCCTCACAGTTCACACACACACACACACCATCACAGTTCACACACACACATCACAGTCACACACACACACACACACACAACGTTCACACACACACACACACACACATCACAGTTCACACACACACCCATCACAGTTCACACACACACACACACACACACACGGTTCACACACACACACACACACACAATCACAGTTCACACACACACACACACACACATCACAGTTCACACACACACACACACACATCACAGTTCACACACCGAGCTTTAACCCGGTTTAATATCCACATCGTCTATTTGTCACAGAACTAAACCGTGGCATTGGGCTGTGTCCTAAATCTCTCTCTGCTCCCTTATTCCCTACACCAGAGCTCCATGAGCACTATGTAGTGCACTAACACAGAGTACACTAGATCACACCTTCACTTTCACCTACAGGGTTCTAGAGTGGAGAACTGAGTAGAGCACCTGACTCGCTGTGTGTTGTGTTGTATCTGTGTTAGCTGTATAGGTCATAAGCAGACACTACAGCAGTGTGAGAGAGCTGAGCGCCCCCCTGTGGAGATGTTGTTTACCTGCGAGTTTAGCGGTGAGAGTTTCCTCGTACTCCTCTCGTACTTTCTCCTCTCGCTCCTTCAGCTGACGCTCACAGATCAAACCCACCTGCTTCAGACTGAACAACGGCTGTTCCCTTTTTGTGGGGGACAAGTCCCACACACACACCTGATACACACATACACACCTGTAAGAGTTATAGGACTTGGTAGTCTAATAATTAATCATGAAGCAGGTGGTGATTAGTGGTGTGTATGATGGTGATTAGTGGTGTGTATGACAATGGTGATTAGTGGTGTGTATGATGGTGACTGGTGGTGTGTATGATGGTGGTTTTTAGTGGTGTGTGTATGATGGTGGTGATTAGTGGTGTGTATGATGGTGACTGGTGGTGTGTATGATGGTGGTGATTAGTGGTGTGTGTATGATGGTGGTGATTAGTGGTGTGTGTATGATGGTGTGATTAGTGGTGTGTATGATGATGTATTAGTGGTGTGTGTGTGATGATGGTGATTGTGGTGATGATATTAGTGGTGTGTGTATGATTATGATATGTATGGTGATTAGTGGTGTGTGTGTACGATGGTGATTAGTGGTGTGTGTGTGTATGATGATTAGTGGTGTGTGTAATGTGATTAGTGGTGTGTGTGATTGATTGGTGGTGTGTGACGGTGTGATTAGTGGGTGTATGACGGTGGTGATTAGTGTGTGTGTATGATGATTAGTGGTGTGTGTATATGGTGTGTGTATATGTTGATTAGTGGTGTGTGTATGATGGTGATTAGTGGTGTGTATTGATTGGTGATTAGTGGTGTGTGTGTGGTGGTGATTAGTGGTGTGTGTATGATGGTGTGATTAGTGGTGTTTGGAGGTTGATTAGTGGTGTGTATGATTATTGATGGTATGTATGTGTTGGATTAGTGTGTGTGTATGATTGGTGGTGGTTTGGTGAGTGGTGTGTGTATATGAGTGTGTGTGTGATGTGGTATCAGTGGTGTGTGTGTAGTGATCAGTGGTGTGTATGATGGTGTAGTGGTGTGTTATGATGGTGGTGTGTGTATGATGGTGGTCAGTGGTGTGTATGATGATGGTCAGTGGTGTGTATGATGATGGTGATCAGTGGTGTGTGTATGATGATGGTGATTAGTGGTGTGTGTATGATGATGGTGATTAGTGGTGTGTGTATGATGATGGTGATTAGTGGTGTGTGTATGATGATGGTGATTAGTGGTGTGTGTATGATGATGGTGATTAGTGGTGTGTGTATGATGGTGGTGATTAGTGGTGTGTATGATGGTGGTGATTAGTGGTGTGTGTATGATGTGTGATTAGTGTTGTTATGATGATGGTGATTAGTGGTGTGTATATGATGGTGATTAGTGGTGTGTGTATGATGTGTTGATTGTGGTGTGTGTATGATGTTGATGGTAGTGTGTATGATAGTGTTGATAGGTGTGTATGATGGTGTTGATTAGTGGTGTATGATGGTGTTGATGGTAGTGTGTGTATGATGGTGGTGATTAGTGTGTGTGTATGATGATGTGATTAGTGGTGTGTGTATGATGATGATTTAGTGGTGTGTGTATGATGTGATTATTGGTGTGTGTATGTGTGTGATTAGTGTTGTGTATGTATGGTGATTAGTGGTGTATGACGGTGGTGATCAGTGTGTGTGTATGTGTTTTATGTGTATGGCGGTGTATTATGGTGTGTATGATGGTGATTAGTGGTGTGTGTATGATGATGGTATTAGTGTGTGTGTATGTGTATTAGTGGTGTGTATGTTTGTATGTGTTGTATGATGTGTGTGTATTGTGTATGATGGTGGTGATTTTTGTATAATGGTGATTAGTGTGTGTGTATGTTGTAGTGGTGTGTGTATACTGGTGATTAGTGGTGGTGTGTGTGTGTGATTAGTGGTGTGTGTATGATGGTGGTGATTAGTGGTGTGTGATTTATTGGTGGTGTGTGTATGATGATGGTGATTAGTGGTGTGTGTATGATGATGGTGATTAGTGGTGTGTGTATGATGGTGGTGATTAGTGGTGTGTGTATGATGGTGATCAGTGGTGTGTGTATGATGGTGGTGATCAGTGGTGTGTGTATGATGGTGGTGATCAGTGGTGTGTGTATGGTGGTGATCAGTGGTGTGTGTATGATGGTGGTGATTAGTGGTGTGTGTATGATGGTGATCAGTGGTGTGTGTTGATGGTGGTTAGTGTGTGTATGATGGTGGTGATTAGTGGTGTGTGTATGATGGTGGTGATTAGTGGTGTGTGTATGATGGTGGTGATTAGTGGTGTGTGTATGATGGTGATCAGTGGTGTGTGTATGATGGTGGTGATCAGTGGTGTGTGTATGATGGTGGTGATTAGTGGTGTGTGTATGATGGTGGTGATCAGTGGTGTGTGTATGTGGTAGTGGTGTGTATGATGGTGGTAGTGGTGTGTGTGATGGTCAGTGGTGTGTATGATGGTGTGTGGTGTGTATGATGTTCAGTGGTGTGTATGATGATGGTGATCAGTTGTGTGTATGATGATGTGGTGGTGTGTGTATGATGTGGTGATTAGTGGTGTGTGTATGATGATGGTGATTGTGGTGTGTGTATGATATGTGATTAGTGGTGTGTGTATGATGTGTATTAGTGTTTGGTTGTAGTGTGTGTATTGATGTGTGTATGTGTGTTAGTGGTGTGTTGTGGTGGTATTAGTGGTGTGTGTATGATGGTGGTGATTAGTGGTGTGTGTATGATGGTGGTGATAGTGGTGTGTATGATGGTGGTGATTATGGTGTGTATGATGGTGATTAGTGGTGTGTGTATATGGTGTATTAGTGGTATGATTGTGATTAGTGTGTTGATGGTGGTATTATTGTGTGTATGTTGTGTGTGTGTATGGTATTAGTGGGTATTTTATGTTGTGTATGATTGGTGATTAGTGGTGTGTATGATGGTGGTGATTAGTGGTGTGTGTATGATGGTGGTGATTAGTGGTGTGTGTATGATGATGGTGATTAGTGGTGTGTGTATGATGGTGGTGATTAGTGGTGTGTGTATGATGGTGGTGATTAGTGGTGTGTATGATGGTGGTGTTAGGTGTGTATGATGGTGGTGATTAGTGGTGTGTGTATGATGGTGGTGATTAGTGGTGTGTGTATGATGGTGGTGATTAGTGGTGTGTGTATGATGATGGTGATTAGTGGTGTGTTATGATGATGGTGATTAGTGGTGTGTGTATGATGATGGTGATTAGTGGTGTGTGTATGATGGTGATTATTGGTGTGTGTGTGATTAGTTACCGGTGATGGATGTACTGGGCTGAGAGTCGATAGGGGAATCTGTTAAACTGTTCTCCAGATGTCTTCTCTTCATGCGTTTATACTCTTGTTTAATGTTGTGCAGAATTTGTTCTGATGAGATAAAATCAATCACACACAAACACTTTAATTACCATCAAGCTGTTTTAAAATAACAACCCTTAACATTTCTCAAAGTCGTAGCCAGACAGTTTATAAACACCTTAACCTGTCTTTACTCCTCACTCATGTGTCATCATCATTTCTGACCAGAAGTTTAAAAATGCAGAACTGCTAACTAACTAGTAAACAAACAAACCTGTTAACTGAACTGTTCTCCATGAAGATAACTGCTAGGGAATTATGTCAGATCGGACTCACCCTCTAGTCTCCACGTCATGAACCAACGAGTGAGCTGTGAGGAAGGAACCTCACTAATAAACTACTGACTGTGAGCGTAACTTACTGCGCTCGAGCTGTTCCTGCTAGTTAATCACAGGGACAGGTAGTTAGTGAGTAAGGGTTAGTTAACCACAGGGATAGTTAGTTAGTGAGTAAGGGTTAGTTAACCACAGGGACAGGTAGTTAGTGAGTAAGGGTTAGTTAACCAGACAGTAGTTAGTGAGTAAGGTAGTTAATCACAGGGACAGGTGTTAGTGAGTAGTTAGTTAACCACAGGGACAGGTAGTTAGTGAGTAGGGTTAGTTAACCACAGGGACAGTTAGTTAGTGAGTAAGGTGTTAACCACAGGATAGTTAGTTAGTGAGTAAGGTTGGTTAACCACAGGGATAGTTGTTAGTGGTAAGGGTTAGTTAACCACAGGGATAGTTAGTTAGTGAGTAAGGGTTAGTTAACCACAGGGACAGGTAGTTAGTGAGTAAGGGTTAGTTAACCACAGGGACAGTTAGTTAGATAGTTATTTAACTAGCGAGTAAGGGTTAGTTAACCACAGGGACAGTTAGTTAGATAGTTATTTAACTAGCGAGTAAGGGTTAGTTAACCACAGGGACAGTTAGTTAGATAGTTATTTAACTAGCGAGTAAGGGTTAGTTAACCACAGGGATAGTTAGTTAGTGAGTAAGGGTTAGTTAACCACAGGGATAGTTAGTTAGTGAGTAAGGGTTAGTTAACCACAGGGACAGGTAGTTAGTGAGTAAGGGTTAGTTAACCACAGGGACAGTTAGTTAGATAGTTATTTAACTAGTGAGTAAGGGTTAGTTAACCACAGGGACAGTTAGTTAGTGAGTAAGGGTTAGTTAACCACAGGGATAGTTAGTTAGTGAGTAAGGGTTAGTTAACCACAGGGATAGTTAGTTAGTGAGTAAGGGTTAGTTAACCACAGGGCAGTTAGTTGGTGAGTAAGGTTAGTTAACCAGGTTTAGTTAGTGAGTGGGTTGTTACCACAGGATAGTTGGTTGGTGAGGGTTGGTTAACCACGATAGTTAGTTAGTGATGGGTTAGTTAACCACGTTGGTTGTAGTAGGTGGTTCCCGGTAGTTAGTTAGTGAGTAAGGTTGGTTACAGGGCAGGTAGTTAATGGTATTTTGAGAGGTTAGTTAACCAAGGTGGTATAGTTGTTAGGTGGTTGACATTGGTGTTATTAGTTAGTTGTGTGTTGTTAAGAGTAGTTGTAGTATTGGGTAAGGTTAGTTAACCACAGGGACAGTTAGTTAGTGAGTAAGGGTTAGTTAACCACAGGGATAGTTAGTTAGTGAGTAAGGGTTAGTTAACCACAGGGATAGTTAGTTAGTGAGTAAGGGTTAGTTAACCACAGGGATAGTTAGTTAGTGAGTAAGGGTTAGTTAACCACAGGGACAGGTAGTTAGTGAGTAAGGGTTAGTTAACCACAGGGACAGTTAGTTAGATAGTTATTTAACTAGCGAGTAAGGGTTAGTTAACCACAGGGACAGTTAGTTAGTGAGTAAGGGTTAGTTAACCACAGGGATAGTTAGTTAGTGAGTAAGGGTTAGTTAACCACAGGGATAGTTAGTTAGTGAGTAAGGGTTAGTTAACCACAGGGATAGTTAGTTAGTGAGTAAGGTTGGTTAACCACAGGGACAGGTGTTAGTAGTGGTTAGTTAACCACAGGCAGTTGTTGTAGTTATTTAATAGGGTAAGGGTTAGTTACCACAGGGGCAGGTGTGGGTTAACCCGGTAGTTAGTTTGATGTGTAACCGTTTGTTGTAGGGTTAGTTAACCACAGGGGCAGTTAGTTAGTGAGTAAGGGTTAGTTAACCACAGGGATAGTTAGTTAGTGAGTAAGGGTTAGTTAACCACAGGGATTAGTTAGTGAGTAAGGGTTAGTTAACCACAGGGATAGTTAGTTAGTGAGTAAGGGTTAGTTAACCACAGGGATAGTTAGTTAGTGAGTAAGGGTTAGTTAACCACAGGGATAGTTAGTTAGTGAGTAAGGGTTAGTTAACCACAGGGACAGTTAGTTAGATAGTTAGTTAACTGGTGAGTAAGGGTTAGTTAGCTAGCCCGCTAGCTGTGTGCAGCAGGGCAGATTAAGTCACGAACAGGACATGAGCAGACCTGCCACGGTGGGCTTTCACTAGTGTCTCACCTGGAGTGGGCGTGGTGTTCACCTGGCTGAACGGGGAGGGCTCGAGGCGCAGGTACTTCCGCGGGGAGGAGGAGGGAGACACCGGGGCACAGCGCCTCCGCTTCGGGGAGTTCTGATTCATCACCGGGTCAAACTCCAGAGAGCGCTTCAGAGTGGCTCCACACGCCATCAGTCCGATCTCACTGCAACGGTCACTGTCGAAATGTCTGTCTCACCTCCTGCCTGTCTCACCTCCTGCCTGTCTCACCTCCTGCCTCTCACAACACCAACAATAAACTTCACTTTTCTCACCTCTCACTTCGTTCTTTCTCTCTAAAACCCGCCGTGAGCTAAACTACACCTTTTAACCCACACCTAGTTCTGACTATTAAACTTCTAACCCTGTAAAAAGTACCGGATTACCGCAGATTTAAACCGGGACCTCTGAGACCTCCGCTCCGTTCACTGCCTCCGGATTCTCACGAGCGGATCCGTGTAACCGGCCAAGCGAAAGCGAGTCAGTGCGCATGCGCAGCCACAGCGGTGGCTGACGGGAGTTGGTGTTAAAGCTCTCCTCGAGCTCGCGTATTAGAAGACATGAGAAACTACATTTCCCGTGCTGCACTGCGAGAGGAGGTGTTTTCCTCTCCGGTTTAAATGCCTCCATTGGTGCTTCGGGTTTGTTTGTGGGATTTAAAAAAAGCTGACGGAGTTGAAACCAAAAACTTCCTGGTCTTTGATCTTTTATTGGATTAATGGCGGCGAAAGTAAACGATTTGAGTCGTTTAGAGCCTGGAACAAGACAAACTAATGCATATTGATGGAGTGCGGATCATTAGTGAGATAAGTGTGTAGTTACTGAGAGACTGGACAAGACAATACAAACATTTCAATCAAATAATACACTAATAAAGATTTTCGTCCAAATGGACTCAGATGTGGACATTATTTTTTCATTTTTGTTTTCGTGTTTTATCCCGTAAATATTAATATTCATCGAAAGACTAGTGTTTCATTTTTTAAAAACAAAAAACCTTACATTGTAAAAAAAAATTATTTAAAAAAACAAGACACATTTTAAAAAAATCAGAATTCTCCTGATTACACATATTAATCATTAGCCTTGTTTTGATCTGAAACTAAGATAAAAGGGTTTGTGAGTATGTATCTGTGTGTGTGAGTGAGTGAGTGTGTGTGTGTGTGAGTATTAGTGTTAGTATTAGTGTTAGTATTAGTGTTAGTGTTGATGTTAGTGTTAGTGTTAGTACTAGTGTTAGTATTAGTGTTAGTGTTAGTATTAGTGTTAGTGTTAGTATTAGTGTTAGTGTTGATGTTAGTGTTAGTGTTAGTACTAGTGTTAGTATTAGTATTAGTGTTAGTATTAGTGTTGATGTTAGTATTAGTGTTAGTATTAATATTAGTATTAGTGTTAGTGTTAGTATTAGTATTAGTGTTAGTATTAGTGTTAGTGTTGATGTTAGTGTTAGTGTTAGTACTAGTGTTAGTATTAGTGTTAGTATTAGTATTAGTATTAGTGTTAGTGTTGATGTTAGTATTAGTGTTAGTGTTAATATTAGTATTAGTGTTAGTGTTAGTATTAGTGTTAGTATTAGTGTTAGTATTAGTATTAGTATTAGTATTAGTATTAGTGTTAGTATTAGTATTAGTGTTAGTATTAGTGTTAGTATTAGTGTTAGTGTTGATGTTAGTGTTAGTGTTAGTACTAGTGTTATTATTAGTGTTAGTATTAGTGTTAGTGTTAGTGTTAGTCTTAGTGTTAGTTTTAGTGTTAGTGTTGATGTTAGTATTAGTGTTAGTGTTGATGTTAGTGTTAGTGTTAGTATTAGTGTTAGTGTTAGTGTTAGTTTTAGTGTTAGTGTTGATGTTAGTATTAGTGTTAGTGTTGATGTTAGTGTTAGTGTTAGTATTAGTGTTAGTGTTAATATTAGTGTTAGTGTTAGTGTTAGTGTTAGTCTTAGTATTAGTGTTAGTATTAGTGTTAGTATTAGTATTAGTATTAGTGTTAGTATTAGTGTTAGTATTAGTGTTAGTATTAGTGTTAGTGTTGATGTTAGTGTTAGTGTTAGTATTAGTGTTAGTGTTAATATTAGTGTTAGTATTAGTGTTAGTATTAGTGTTAGTATTGGTGTTGATGTTAGTATTAGTGTTAGTATTAGTGTTGATGTTAGTATTAGTGTTAGTATTAGTGTTAGTGTTAGTATTAGTGTTAGTATCAGTATTAGTGTTGATGTTAGTGTTAGTGTTAGTACTAGTGTTAGTATTAGTGTTAGTATTAGTGTTAGTGTTGATGTTAGTATTAGTGTTAGTGTTGATGTTAGTATTAGTGTTAGTATTAGTGTTAGTATTAGTGTTAGTGTTGATGTTAGTATTAGTGTTAGTGTTAGTACTAGTGTTAGTATTAGTGTTAGTGTTGATGTTAGTGTTAGTGTTAGTATTAGTGTTAGTATTAGTGTTAGTGTTAATATTAGTGTTAGTGTTAGTATTAGTGTTAGTATTAGTGTTAGTTTTAGTGTTAGTGTTGATGTTAGTATTAGTGTTAGTATTAGTGTTAGTGTTAGTGTTAGTGTTAGTGTTAGTTTTAGTTTTAGTTTTAGTGTTAGTGTTAGTGTTAATATTAGTATTAGTGTTAGTATTAGTGTTAGTGTTGATGTTAGTGTTAGTGTTAGTATTAGTGTTAGTATTAGTGTTAGTGTTAGTATTAGTGTTAGTATTAGTATTAGTGTTAGTATTAGTGTTAGTGTTAGTGTTGATGTTAGTGTTAGTGTTAGTATTAGTGTTAGTGTTAGTGTTAGTGTTAGTGTTAGTATTAGTGTTAGTATTAGTGTTAGTATTAGTGTTAGTATTAGTGTTAGTGTTAGTGTTAGTGTTAGTGTTAGTGTTAGTTTAGTGTTAGTGTTAGTATTAGTGTTAGTGTTAGTATTAGTGTTAGTTTTAGTGTTAGTATTAGTGTTAGTATTAGTATTAGTATTAGTGTTAGTATTAGTGTTAGTGTTAGTATTAGTATTAGTGTTAGTATTAGTGTTAGTATTAGTATTAGTGTTAGTATTAGTGTTAGTGTTAGTGTTGATGTTAGTATTAGTGTTTGTATTAGTGTTAGTATTAGTATTAGTATTAGTGTTAGTATTAGTGTTAGTATTAGTGTTAGTATTAGTGTTATGTTAGTGTTAGTATTAGTGTTGATGTTAGTATTAGTGTTAGTGTTAGTATTAGTATTAGTGTTAGTATTAGTGTTGATGTTAGTATTAGTGTTAGTATTAGTGTTAGTGTTAGTATTAGTGTTAGTATCAGTATTAGTGTTGATGTTAGTATTAGTGTTAGTATTAGTGTTAGTATTAGTGTTAGTGTTGATGTTAGTATTAGTGTTAGTATTAGTGTTAGTATTAGTATTAGTGTTGATGTTAGTATTAGTGTTAGTGTTAGTGTTAGTATTAGTATTAGTGTTGATGTTAGTATTAGTGTTAGTGTAAGTATTAGTATTAGTGTTAGTGTTGATGTTAGTATTAGTGTTAGTGTTAGTATTAGTGTTAGTGTTGATGTTAGTATTAGTGTTAGTATTAGTGTTAGTATTAGTATTAGTGTTGATGTTAGTATTAGTGTTAGTGTTAGTGCTAGTATTAGTATTAGTGTTGATGTTAGTATTAGTGTTAGTGTTAGTATTAGTATTAGTGTTAGTGTTGATGTTAGTATTAGTGTTAGTGTTAGTATTAGTATTAGTGTTAGTGTTGATGTTAGTATTAGTGTTAGTGTTAGTGTTAGTGTTAGTATTAGTGTTAGTATTAGTGTTAGTATTAGTGTTAGTGTTAGTATTAGTGTTGATGTTAGTATTAGTGTTAGTATTAGTGTTGATGTTAGTATTAGTGTTAGTGTTAGTATTAGTATTAGTGTTGATGTTAGTATTAGTGTTAGTGTTAGTATTAGTATTAGTGTTAGTATTAGTGTTAGTGTTGGTGTTAGTATTAGTATTAGTGTTGATGTTAGTATTAGTGTTAGTATTAGTGTTAGTGTTAGTGTTGATGTTAGTATTAGTGTTAGTATTAGTGTTAGAGTTAGTATTAGTGTTAGTGTTAGTGTTGATGTTAGTATTAGTGTTAGTATTAGTGTTAGTATTAGTGTTAGTATTAGTGTTGATGTTAGTATTAGTGTTAGTATTAGTGTTAGTATTAGTGTTAGTATTAGTGTTGATGTTAGTATTAGTGTTGATGTTAGTATTAGTGTTAGTATTAGTGTTAGTATTAGTATTAGTGTTGATGTTAGTATTAGTGTTAGTATTAGTATTAGTATTAGTGTTAGTGTTGATGTTAGTATTAGTGTTAGTATTAGTGTTAGTATTAGTGTTAGTGTTGATGTTAGTATTAGTGTTAGTATTAGTGTTAGTGATTAGTATTAGTGTTGATGTTAGTATTAGTGTTAGTATTAGTGTTAGTGTTAGTGTTGGTGTTAGTATTAGTGTTAGTATTAGTGTTAGTATTAGTGTTGATGTTAGTATTAGTGTTAGTATTAGTGTTAGTATTAGTATTAGTGTTGATGTTAGTATTAGTGTTAGTATTAGTATTAGTGTTAGTGTTGATGTTAGTATTAGTGTTAGTATTAGTGTTTGTATTAGTATTAGTGTTAGTGTTGATGTTAGTATTAGTGTTAGTATTAGTGTTGATGTTAGTATTAGTGTTTGTATTAGTATTAGTGTTGATGTTAGTATTAGTGTTAGTGTTAGTATTAGTGTGTTAGTATTAGTGTTAATATTAGTGTTAGTATTAGTGTTAATATTAGTATTAGTATTAGTGTTGATGTTAGTATTAGTGTTAGTATTAGTATTAGTGTTAGTATTAGTGTTGATGTTAGTATTAGTGTTAGTATTAGTGTTTATGTTAGTATTAGTGTTAGTATTAGTGTTAGTATTAGTGTTGATGTTAGTATTAGTGTTAATATTAGTGTTAGTATTAGTGTTGATGTTAGTATTAGTGTTAATATTAGTATTAGTATTAGTGTTGATGTTAGTATTAGTGTTAGTATTAGTATTAGTGTTGATGTTAGTATTAGTGTTAATATTAGTGTTGATGTTAGTATTAGTGTTAGTATTAGTATTAGTGTTGATGTTAGTATTAGTGTTAATATTAGTGTTAGTATTAGTATTAGTATTAGTGTTGATGTTAGTATTAGTGTTAGTATTAGTGTTGATGTTAGTATTAGTGTTAGTATTAGTATTAGTGTTAGTGTTAGTATTAGTGTTAGTATTAGTATTAGTGTTAGTGTTAGTATTAGTGTTAGTATTAGTGTTAGTATTAGTGTTGATGTTAGTATTAGTGTTAGTATTAGTGTTGATGTTAGTATTAGTGTTAGTATTAGTGTTAGTATTAGTGTTAGTGTTAGTATTAGTTAGTATTAGTATTAGTATTAGTGTTAGTGTTAGTATTAGTGTTAGTATTAGTGTTAGTATTAGTATTAGTGTTAGTATTAGTGTTGATGTTAGTATTAGTGTTAGTATTAGTGTTG
Organism: Ameiurus melas; assembly: GCA_012411365.1. NCBI lineage: Eukaryota > Metazoa > Chordata > Actinopteri > Siluriformes > Ictaluridae > Ameiurus > Ameiurus melas. Next base: position 22,844 of record CM022753.1, read on the forward strand.
AGTATTAGTGTTAGTATTAGTGTTGATGTTAGTATTAGTGTTAGTATTAGTGTTAGTATTAGTATTAGTATTAGTGTTAGTGTTAGTATTAGTGTTAGTATTAGTGTTAGTATTAGTATTAGTGTTAGTATTAGTGTTGTGTTAGTATTAGTGTTAGTATTAGTGTTGATGTTAGTATTAGTGTTAGTATTAGTGTTAGTGTTAGTATTAGTGTTAGTATTAGTGTTGATGTTAGTATTAGTGTTAGTATTAGTGTTAGTATTAGTATTAGTGTTGATGTTAGTATTAGTGTTAGTATTAGTATTAGTGTTAGTATTAGTATTAGTGTTAGTGTTGATGTTAGTATTAGTGTTAGTATTAGTGTTAGTATTAGTGTTGATGTTAGTATTAGTGTTAGTATTAGTGTTAGTGTTAGTATTAGTGTTGATGTTAGTATTAGTGTTTGTATTAGTATTACTGTTAGTGTTGATGTTAGTATTAGTGTTAGTGTTAGTATTAGTGTTGATGTTAGTATTAGTGTTAGTATTAGTATTAGTGTTAGTATTAGTGTTGATGTTAGTATTAGTGTTAATATTAGTGTTGATGTTAGTATTAGTGTTAGTATTAGTATTAGTGTTGATGTTAGTATTAGTGTTAATATTTTGTATTTATTTGTATTAGTGTTGATGTTTATGTTAGTATTTGTTTGTTAGTATTAGTGTTTATTGTGTTGTGTTATATTAGTGTTAGTATTAGTATTGTTGTATTTGTATTAGTGTTAGTATTATGTTGATGTAGTATTAGTGTTAGTATTGTTAGTATTAGTGTTGGTGTAGTATTAGTGTTAGTATTGATTAGTGTTAGTGTTAGTGTTAGTATTGGTGTTAGTATTAGTCTTTAGTATTATGTGTATTAGTGTTGTGTTATTAGTGTTAGTATTAGTATTAGTGTTAGTATTAGTGTTGTGTTAGTATTAGTGTTAGTATTAGTGTGTTAGTATTAGTGTTGTGTTAGTGTTAGTGTTATTAGTGTATAGTGTTAGTATTAGTATTAGTGTTAGTATTAGTTAGTGTTAGTATTAGTGTTGATGTTAGTATTAGTGTTGATTAGTGTGGTTAGTATTGGTGTTTTTTGTGTTATATTAGTGTTAGTGTTAGTATTATTAGTATTGTTTGTGTTAGTTTAGTGTTAGTATTAGTGTTGATGTTATTGTGTTTGTATTAGTGTTAGTGTTAGTATTAGTGTTAGTATTAGTGTTAGTGTTAGTATTAGTGTGTTTATTGGTGTTGGTTAGTATTTGTTAGTATTAGTGTTGATGTTAGTATGTGTTAGTATTGTTTAGTATTAGTGTTAGTGAGTATTTGTTATATTAGTATTGGTGTTGATGTTAGTATAGTGTTAGTATTAGTGTTGATGTTAGTATTAGTGTTAGTATTGTGTTGATGTTAGTATTAGTGTTGATGTTAGTATTAGTGTAGTTTAGTGTTAGTATTAGTATTATTATTATGTTGGTGTTATTAGTGTTAGTATAGTGTTAGTATTAATTATTTGTTAGTATTAGTGTTAGTATTAGTGTTGATAGTGTAGTGTTAGTATAGTGTTAGTATTAGTGTTAGTATTAGTGTTAGGTTAGTATTAGTGATATTGGTGTTGATGTTAGTTATTAGTGTTAGTAGTGTTAGTATTAGTATTAGTGTTGATGTAGTATTAGTGTTAGTATTAGTATTAGTGTTAGTGTTAGTAGTATTAGTGTTAGTATTAGTGTTAGTATTAGTGTTATGTTATATTAGTGAGTTTAGTGTAGTGTAGTATTTGTTGATGTTAGTATAGTGTTAGTATTGTATTGTGTTAGTTATGTGTTAGTATAGGTAGTATTAGTATATGTTATGTTAGTATTAGTGTTTGTATTAGTTTTAGTGTTCGTATTAGTGTTTGTATTAGTGTTCGTATTAGTGATTGTATTAATGTTCGTATTAGTGTTAGTATTAGTATTAGTGTTAGTATTAGTGTTAGTATTAGTATTGTGTTAGTATTAGTGTTAGTATTAGTGTTGAGTTAGTATTAGTGTTAGTATTAGTGTTATGTTAGTATTAGTGTTGTATTAGTGTATTAGTGTTGGTATTAGTATAGTGTTAGTATTAGTGTTGATGTTAGTATTAGTGTTTGTATTAGTGTTAGTGTTAGTATTAGTGTTAGTATTAGTATTAGTGTAGTATTAATTATTAGTGTTTATATTAGTGTTAGTTATTATTAGTGTTAGTATTAGTGTTAGTATTAGTGTTTAGTATTAGTATTAGTGTTATGTTAGTATTAGTGTTAGTATTAGTGTTGTGTTAGTATTAGTGTTAGTATTAGTGTTAGTATTAGTGTTAGTATTAGTGTTAGTATTAGTATTAGTGTTGATGTTAGTTTATGTTAGTATTAGTGTTGTTTAGTATAGTGTTAGTATTTGTTGATGTTAGTATTATGTTAGTATAGTGTTGTATTAGTGTTAGTATTAGTGTTAGTGTTAGTATTGGTATTAGTATTAGTATTAGTGTTAGTTATTAGTTGAGTATTAGTGTTAGTTATTAGTGTTAGTATTAGTGTTAGTGTTAGTTATTAGTTGAGTAGTATTAGTGTTGATGTTAGTATTAGTGTTAGTATTAGTGTTATTAGTGTTAGTATTAGTTTTTAGTATTAGTGTTAGTATTAGTGTTAGTATTAGTGTTAGTATTATTGGTATTAGTGTTAGTATTAGTATTAGTGTTGATGTTAGTATTAGTGTTAGTATTAGTGTTGATGTTAGTGTTGATGTTAGTATTAGTGTTAGTATTAGTGTTTGTATTAGTGTTGGGGTTCAGTAGCGGTTGTGAGGCATGTAAACTGTAACAGCGCGCGCAGCCCCTGCCGGTGTGAGTGGGAGACCCCGCGGCGGTGTGTGAGGGAAGCCCCGCGTGAACACAGCCGCCATTTTGGTGTCTGATGAACAGAAGCCGCTGCGGTGCGGAGTCTTCAGACTCTCTCTCTCTCTCTCTCTCTCTCTCTTCTTTTAATATTTAAACACATTTCTCCTCGTTCCCTCTGAATTAATTCCCTCTGACCATCGCACCTTATCGCCCAGCACCGCAGGGTAAGTGTGTGTGAGTGTGTGTGTGAGAGAGTATGTGTGTGTAAACACTCCGGCTTTGTTCGGCTTCGGTGTTCGGAAACAATGTGCAGCAGCCGGCTTTCTGCAGAATGGGGGTCAGGGTCAGGGTCAGGGTCGGGGTCAGGGTCGGGGTCAGCGCGGAACCGACTGGGTGCAATTACACATTTACTACACTACATCCTGATTGGTATTGTAGTGGTGTAGTACACACATACACTCACTCTCACTCTCTCACACACACTCTCTCTCTCTCACACACACACACTCTCTCTCTCTCACACACACACACACACTCTCTCTCTCACACACACACACACACTCTCTCTCACTCTCACACACACACACACTCTCTATCGTGCACGTACACTCTCACACACACTCTCGTACACATACACTCTCTCACACACACACACACACACTCCATCGTACACACACACACACTCTATCGTACACACACACACACACTCTCTCGTACACACACACTCTCTCGTACACACACTCTCGTACACACACTCACACACTATAGTATACACACCTCTACAACACACTCTCTCGTACACACACTCTTGTACACACAGACATACACACTCTCCCTCACTTATTCACTCTCACACACTCACTCTCTCACACACACACACACACACACACACACACACACACACACACACGGTGTATCTGTCCCTGTCCTAACATGGCTAGTTCTGCTAGCTAGCAACCGCACCGGTTACAGGTGTAACACACCGTGCCGTTTATTCAGGGTCTGATTTTACAGACACATTATTCACCTATAATAATAATAATAATAATAATAATAATATTAATATTAATCATCATCATAATAATAATAATCATAATATTAATAATAAGAAGAAGAATAGATCCTCTGTGGTGTGTAAAGTGTTGTAGTGTACAGTCTGTAAGCGCACTCTAGCGTCACTTAGCACAACCCTTGGTTTGGGACGCGGCCCCTCGGGCACTCCGCTCCTCTGACTCAGTGTGTGTGTGTGTGTGTGTGTGTGTGTCGACAGTGCCATGCACACTGTAATATGTATTTATGCTCGAACCCTTGTTTGTTTATGTATTTATCGGTGATGAACATCAGGGATTCAGGGGTTGATCTGTGAGGGATGTTCACTTGATTTGGAACACAGCCTGTAGGGCACTTGGAGGTGCTGTGCAGCAGTCAGGACACGGAGGCAGCACTTTTTCGAGATTAGATTAGACCTGTGTTTGGGACACAGCCCCTCATCTGTTCAGTCAGGAAGGCGTTCGTGATCCTTCACCTCTGTTTGGGACACAGCCGGGCGTCTCTGACCCTCTGCACTGTGTCGTTGTAGATTTGTGACGTCATGGCATCGGATCACGTGAACGGGAACGGCACCGAGGAGCCCATGGACACGTCCTCCGCCGCCACACACTCGGAGAACTTCGAGGCTTTACTACAGGCCGGGTTACCGCAGAAGGTCGCAGAGAAACTCGACGAGATCTACATCGCAGGTGAGAGAACGCCGTCATCGCACACACACACACACACACACACACACACACACACGCGCTCGCTGTTATCTTCTAGCAAAGTTTAAAACTCAGAACAGTAAAGAAGGACGGATGCTTCTGAGGCTTTTAGACAACTTACTGAGTTCCTACAGGTCCGTGATCACAAGCCACGCCCCCTATGATGACACACACACATCTGTACAGAAAGCAGTGAGGAATCGTGGGTCATGTGACCATTCTTTGGAGAGAGGATTAAAAGCGCGCGCATGTGTGTGTGTGTGTGTGTGTGTGTGTGTGTGTACAGCCCGTGGTCAGTGATGATACCTGTTTGAACTCTCTCTGAGTGACCGAGGTTACACTGCTGTGTGCTGATCACATCCGACTGGACCAAGGGCTTTATCTCTGAGATTAACACCTGCTCTCCACTCTAACATCGGGGTGTGTGTGTGTGTGTGTGTGTAGGCCTGGTAGCACACAGCGACCTGGACGAGAGAGCCATCGAAGCTCTGAAGGAGTTTAATGAAGAAGGAGCGCTCCAGGTCCTGCAACAGTTTAAAGAGAGCGACCTGTCTCACGTGCAAGTAAGTGTGTGTGTGTGTGTGTGAGAAACTCCTGATGTAGCACATACACGCGACCCTGTGTTTTACTGACCGCCTGATGAGGTGTGTGTGTGTGTGTGTGTGTGTGTGTGTGTTTCAGAATAAAAGTGCCTTCCTGTGTGGTGTGATGAAGACGTACAGACAGAGAGAGAAACAAGGGACCAAAGTTACAGAATCCAACAAAGGACCAGACGAGACCAAGATCAAAGTACGGATCATTCTACACACACACACACACGTTATAATGTCGGAGTAAACACTGGGGTTATAACACGCCTCCCAGTTTTGCTGCACAGCACTGCTGAGTTCTGCGTTGTGATTGGTCAGACGCTGTGTCTATTCATAATTGAGAAGCTCCTCCTAGCACGTCGTTTCTACGGTAACGGTGTGTTTGAGGAACGTTTACAGAAATAAAGCTGTAACCTGACTAACATTTCTAATGTAAGTACAAACGGATGAAATGAGTGGTGAGTTATGGCGTGGTTCCTCGGTTCTGCGCAGGCTCTGCTCGAGAGAACCGGATACACACTCGATGTCACAACAGGACAGAGGAAGTACGGAGGACCGCCACCAGAGTGTGTGTACACAGGCACTCAGCCCTCCATCGGCACGGAGGTAACACGTGCGCACACACACACCGCACGCACACACACACGCGCACACACACGCACCCGCACACACGCACACACACACACGCCTCTAAATCAGGAGATCCACACCAAGGCTTTTCCACATGATGACGTGTTCTGTCCTGGAGTAATGTGTGTTACGGTGACAGTGCAACCGCTAAGATCTGACCGGATGGCCTCTGCTTGGAATATGTGTGTGTGTGTGTGTGTGTGTGTGCTTGATCAGTAAGGTTAGGGATGAGTACAGTGTCTTAGTGATCCACTTGGTGTGTGAACGCCCCTCTGTGTGTGTGTGTGTAGATCTTCGTGGGGAAGATCCCGCGGGATCTGTTTGAGGATGAGCTGGTGCCGCTGTTTGAGAAGGCGGGGCAGATCTGGGACCTGCGGCTGATGATGGACCCCCTGAGCGGTCTGAACCGAGGGTACGCCTTCATCACCTTCTGCGATAAAGACGCTGCACAGGAGGCCGTAAAGCTGGTGAGTCACCACACTGTGTGTGTGTGTGTGTGTGTGTGTGCTGTTACCTGGCTGGCTCACCTGGATTATTTCCCTGTAGTTTTATTCCTCTGATTGTTACACTTTCCGTTGTCACCTGTGAGAAGTTTATTTATGTCCGAACGTGTGTGTGTGTGTGTGTGTGTGTGTGTGTGTGTGTGATCAGTATAACAATCGTGAGATCCGCCCAGGGAAACACATCGGCGTGTGTATATCGGTGGCCAACAACCGCCTGTTTGTGGGTTCCATCCCCAAGAGCAAGACAAAAGAGCAGATCCTGGAGGAGTTCTCCAAAGTCACAGGTGACCTACCTCGCCCCGTGCTCCTTACCGCTCCGACATGGCCGCGTGGGTGTTCACCTGATTAACGCTGTTCTGCCTTCTCCTCCTCCCCGTCAGAGGGTCTGAACGACGTGATCCTGTACACCCAGCCGGACGACAAGAAGAAGAACCGCGGGTTCTGTTTCCTGGAGTACGAGGACCATAAGTCTGCGGCTCAGGCTCGGCGGAGGCTGATGAGCGGGAAGGTGAAGGTGTGGGGGACGCTGGTGACGGTGGAGTGGGCCGACCCTATCGAGGACCCCGACCCGGAGATCATGGCCAAGGTGAGAGAGGGGGATTTATTACGAGTCTTTCTGTTGTCGTGGTTACAGAGCCATCCAAACGTCCTCGTCGTTTTAATCTCTCTCTCTCTCCGACGCCCCCCTCAGGTGAAGGTGCTGTTTGTGAGGAACCTGGCGAACAGCGTGACGGAGGACATCCTGGAGAAGACGTTCGGTCAGTTTGGGAAGCTGGAGCGGGTGAAGAAGCTGAAGGACTACGCCTTCGTCCACTTTGAAGAGCGTGACGGTGCCGTGAAGGTAACTCTCACCTGACGAGCTGCACGACCGGTGGGCGGAGTCAGTGCTCACTGTGGGATCTTCAGGATGGGCTGGGGTGTGTGTGTGGGCGGAGCCTGATTACCTGAGTGATACAGAGATGGTGCTGATGTTAAACTTGTATTTGATAGTGTGTGTGTGTGTGTGTGTGTAGGCGCTGGAGGAGATGAACGGGAAAGAGCTGGAGGGTGAAACAGTAGAGATTGTGTTTGCGAAGCCTCCTGATCAGAAGAGGAAAGAACGCAAAGCACAGAGACAAGCGGCCAAAACACAACTGTGTGTGTGTGTGTGTGTGTGTGTGTGTGTGTGTGTGTTACATCATTGGCTCATACACACAGTGTACACCCTCGATCTTTCTACCTGTGCTTAGTGTGTGTGATTTTGCTCCTCCCCATTACAGGTATGACGACTTTTACTACTACGGCCCCCCTCATGTACCTCCGCCCCCTCCCAGAGGGCGTAGCAGGGGCGGAGCCCGAGGCGGCTATTCGTACCCTCCAGATTATTACGGTTATGAAGATTACTACGACTACTACGGATATGACTACCACGGTTACCGTGGTGGCTACGAAGAGCCCTACTATGGCTACGATGAGTTCCAGGGGCGGAGCCAACGTGTGCCGAGAGGCGGACCCAGAGGGGGACGTGGGGCGGGGCCTCCACGTGGCAGGGCCGGGTTTCCCCAGCGTGGAGGCGCAGGAGCTGCCGGAGGAGGCGGAGCACGGAGGAGAGGAGGCGGGGTCCGAGGGGTACGTGGCCGCGGTGGGAATGTAGGAGGCAAACGCAAAGCCGATGGCTACAGCCAGCCCGATTCCAAACGCCGGCAGATTAATAATAATAATTATAACAGTAATCAGAACTGGGGCTCACAGCCGATCGCGCAGCAGCCGCTGCACGCTGCCGATAGTTACGGCTACAAATCTGACCAGGAGTTTTATCAGGATTCGTTCGGCCAGCAGTGGAAGTAGACCAAACCTAGGGCTTTGCTTTTGGGTTGAGTTATTATTCTTTTTTTTTCTTTTCTTTTTTTGATTGGGCTCCATATAAAACATGTCAAGCTTTCAAAACATGCTTTTTCTTGTACATATTTTTTTAAGCTCCACTGGGACTTCCTGTCACACTCCTTCCACACACGAGTCCTGTTTTATTTTGTCATTTGTTCTACGATCCAGCCCTACCTTTTAATCAAATTTGGAGGAGAAACAAAAGAAAAAGATATCAAGTACAGTGTGCTGAATCTTGTCTATTGGCTATTTCATGTATGTTTCTATCGCAGGTTTTTGGTCTTCATGTTTTAAGTAGGAACACGAACAGGGGGGGAGAAAAGAAAAAAAGAAAGAAAGATGCAAACCAAAAGAAAACAAAAAATTTGCTCTTTGTGTGTTAATGCTAGTAAAATTAGCGTGTCTTGTTTCCTTTACATTTTGGCTTGTAATCCTTTTGCTGTCTGTCTGCTGCTCTAAATAAAAACATACACGCGTAACCGTGTACAAAACTCAACCAAAACGGATTGTGTTTCAAATTCATGTTTCGGCAACAAAACAAACAAAAAAATCCCTCTCCTCAAATTCCTTTGCAAATTTTTGACCAAAGCTCCTTGTGGATGAAAAGGACGTCAGGTTTGCCTACATTAGTCTCTCTCTCTCTCTCTCTCTCTCTCTCTCTGCATGCCTGTAGAAACCACTCGTACATGTCATGGTGTCACTCGCTCCACAGGCCGTGTGTGTGATTGTGGTGCTGTATGGAGGGTGTTTTCTTACACACTTCCCACTCCATGATTGCTAAAATGCACGTTCTGCTCTAAATTCTCTTCACTGTTGACCCACAGGAGTAATCCATGTCCTGCATGCCCCTCCCCCTTTTCCTGCTGTTATGTTTGGGTTTTTTTCCCCCTCTCTAATTCCCTGCTGCTGTGAACTGGGGGGTGCAGTGCTGCTGGTGTCCTGCAGGGGGCAGAGCGCTGTGAGAGCTGTGCATGCTCATTAGAGCGGAGTTCACCGGCTCGGTGCTCTTATTAGTCTTCTGTTTCCTGTGTTCATGTTTATGTACTCGGCTGGTGTGTGTGTGTGTGTGTGTGTGTGTGTGCGTGCGTGCGTGTGTGTGCGTGCGTGTTCATGAACATGGATCTAATCGTTCTTCCTCTTGTCACCTGACTAGCAGGGGAAAGGCCTCGAGAGCGGCGCTGACAAACCCCTCTGAGTGAAGAGCGGCTCGTTAAAGCGCAGCTTCCTCTCAGACGACGCCGGAGGACACGGCGGTAAGATGCACTTCCTGCCGTCCAAGTCCTACTTCCTGCCTTACAGGACACTAAATAAACCTGCCACCTACACACACCATAAGCCATGAGTTCACTTTAACTCTTCCTGTGTCTGAAACAGTGCCCTGTACACCACACCCTGCACACCATGTGCACTATCAACACTGCCCTGTGGGCGTGTCCCAAACCACACACCCTATACACTATATAGGACACAGTGTGCATGTCCCACACCACACACCCTATACAGGCCACAGTGGGCGTGTCCCAAACCACACACCTTATACCCTATATAGGACACCATGGGCGTGTTCCACACCACACACCCTATACACTATATAACGTGTCCCAAACCACACACCCTATACACTATATAGCGTGTCCCAAACCACACACCCTATACAGGCCACAGTGGGCGTGTCCCAAACCACACACCTTATACCCTATATAGGACACCATGGGCGTGTTCCACACCACACACCCTATACACTATATAACGTGTCCCAAACCACACACCCTATACACTATATAGGGCACAGTGGGCATGTCCGAAACCACACACCCTATACAGGCCGCAGTGGGCATGTCCCAAACTATACACTATATAGGACACCATGGGCGTGCCTCAAACCACACACCCTATACACTATATAGGACACAAGTGTGTGTGTCCCACACCACACACCCTATACAGGCCGCAGTGGGCGTGTCCCAAACCACACACCCTATACCCTATATAGGACACCATGGGCGTGTTCCACACCACACACCCTATACACTATATAGCGTGTCCCAAACCACACACCCTATACACTATCTAGGCCACTGTGGGCGTGTCCCAAACCAGATACTCTACACACTATATAGGCCTCCATTGGTCCCGGGGGGGAGTTGTCCCAAACCACCTGCTCTGTGCACTATATAGACTTCGACTGATCCACTGTGGGCGTGTCCCAAAGCACACACCCTACACACTATATATGGGACGTTAGGGTTAGGGTGCTGTTTCGGACATGGTTGTGTTTAATTGCCCCAAAGAGCTGAGCTGAGGTTTATCTCATTCTGTAAATAAATATTTTGCACTATGTATGTGGTTTTTTTGTTGTTGTTTTTTTTTTTTTATTAATACATATATATAATATAAATAATTTGTTTACTGCAGATCTGTTCATGCCCTAGATAGAACCTGTGCACTATAGTCTATCAGAACATTCAAATGAAAACATGTGAACAGATCACTTTAGAAGTGATGAGAGGAGTTTTACACACACATTGTGAGTGTGTGTGTGTGTGTGTGTGTGTGTGAGAGAGAGAGTTCTATCTGTGGCTCTGATGTGGAGGTCTGCACTCGTTTAAAGGCATAATGTGTGTGTTTGTGTGTTTTTTGTTTTTTTTTATTTGAAATGTTCTAATATTGTTTCATGTCTTAGGTGGCCTAAGCGTTTGTGAAGTGGTTCTGTTGAGAACCTGATTCTGTGTTTGTGATGAACTGTGTAAAGTTTTTTATTTTGATCTACCTCAGTGTGGAGGTCATGTACAGACACTTTACTGAGCACACGGGGCTTTTCTACCTTTTTTGTAATTGTTATTTATGCACAGGGACGACGGCCTGCCATCTGTCTGCTGTATTATAGTTCTGTTAGAACGCCATCGTCCCCTGCCCCAGCTTGTGTGTGTGTGTGTGTGTGTGTGTGTGTGTGAGTGAGGGAGACTGAAACTCGGACGTCGAGTCTAAACACGCCTGGCCTTGGTCTCCTCTTGGAGCGTGTTTGTATTATAGTCATATTTTTGGATAAAGCTTTAGTGTCAGGTTTGTCATACACAAACTGAGTAGTAACTTTTTTTTTTAATAAACAATGACTTCCTGTTTTTGTTTTTGTTTGTTTAGCAGGGTGCTTAATTAGACATGCACAACTGGCACTTGGTTAAAGTGTAAGTTCAGCATCAGGACACGCACGGAGTGATCACCTGGTGACACTAGGGGGCAGTAGAGTGCTCACCTTCCCCAGCACCTTACCCATCATTAACACTAGCCTGGTTACTAATCATTCCAGTCCTTACACACTTCCATCAGCAGACAGGAAGTGATGTGCGTAACCCGGAAGTTCACTGTGTGTGATGTCACTATGCTGGATTTACTCACAGGTGCCTCTTTTTTTTTTTTTTTTTTGTCTTTAATAAATCTACAGCCATGTCGATTCTGGGGTGTGTTAGTGTAGCATTGTTAGCGCACATGCTAGTGTGTTCCAGGTTTAACAGGGTGAAACAGGAAAGTATGCCAACTTCCTGTCAGACTGATTTTATTTTACTGTCTTTATTATTTAAGTTTTTTAAGGATGTCACAAATTTGAAATGAACTGTTGACTCTTGGTGCTTTTTTGTTTGTTTGTTTTTGTTTGTTTTTTTAAAAAAGTTTTTTACACCTTATGGCAAATAAAATGTTTTATACAGGAAAAGTGGTTTGGATTTCTGTGTACAGTTATCTGGTGTAGCTTAGCTGAAGCTAGGTATTTTGAAACTGAAAATGTGAAGAAACGCCTCCCAAATAGGAACGTCTGAATGTTAATACAAGAGGCGGAGCTTTCTGAACCGACATGTGATGTAAACAAGGTAAACCTGCTGCAACGACTGCATGAGGTGCTTTCCCCTCCCACACCTGACACCGCCCACTCTTAACCTAACATGGTTTTACCTTGTGGGCGTGGCCTTTACAGCAATTCCCTAGTTCCCACGTGAAACCACAGTAGCTAGCTTCTAAATGTAACAATTTTAACACGCACTAAACAACACACTGGTCCGTATGAAGATCGGTTGTGCGATTTGTACGTCACAGCTTCGTGTTAGCTTTGTTCTCGGATTAGATTAGCAAAGCCAAACTGGCTACGTACACTCAGCAGAGCGGCACTGACGATCTCCACTACGATCAATACGTTTTCCTTCGGATTGTAAAGTAGTGAGCGGGGAATTGAAGAAATGTTGGACCACATGTGCCATTGGGTCCGTCCAAGGAAGCATTTGAGATGATTCGCTTTACAGTTTTAGTGTATAATCTACAAAATAATCCACAAACCTTCTGTGAGCATGTCGCTGAAATCCTGGCTACAAGCCCTATTTGGCAGTATTATTAATCTCTATGTGTGATGATCTAAGATGATTACAGGCGTAGAACCACCGCTAAATATGACAAACGACATCTGTAAATCTGTAACGTAACCCTGAGGTGAGGATAACGGCTCGATAATGTGCCCGACGATCCTCTAATCAGCATTCTAATGACGCAGTTAATCTTTAATCCAGTCTTATTTCAGGGGCAAAATATTCACCACGGTGCTGGAGTGATAAACACCGAGTTTGAGGTGAAACTGATCAAATAAATCATCCCTTTTGTTCCACTCAGCTTTTACTTCACATTTAAACTAAAGATAAAACACTCATTTAACACCGAGCTACGCTGTTATGTCTGAAAGATAGAATAGTAAAGTATATATTATTATTATTATTATTATTATTATTATTATGGGATGGATGTGTTTGGTGCTTTCAGATGACCCGTAGAATGTTCCAGAAGCCGACACTTGCTATACTGACCATTCATGCTGACGAGGGCACTGTTGCTAAGCAACTGGGTGTCTGGCTAATAAATGAGGCTAACGCTTTAGCTAGCTAGCAGGTCACTGTAGGAGTTCTATACAGACAATGAGAGAGGAAATGAGACCAAACTGTCAGAAACATTAACATTTCCCTCGGATGTGTCGGTAAATTGCTGATTAAACACTCCATCCGAGTCAAACTGAGAGTTAGGTACATGCTATCGATGCTAGCTGCTAAACGGTTGTGAAGCTCTTGGCGCCACATTCGCTAGGATTTATGGGATATGTAGTTTTTTTTTAGTCGGAGTGTGTACGGGACATTTGAACCCTTTTAGGCAAAAAAAAAAGGATTCTGTGCTTTCTCTTAGACTTAAACCACTGACAAATAAGCATGTTTGTTTGTTTGTTTGTTTATACAAAACACTATGCTTAATGTTTTTGTGTGTCCACGGACTATTAGAAGTCAATTATTTGGATTTTGTTTGTGTTTTTTTACACACCCTTATAGAGCCACTTCATGAAGCTGAATTTTTCACTGAGACTCCATGCGTTTCATGTTTCCATACACATTATTTCCTATTCGGTTCTCTCCTCACAACAGGTCAGTTTAACAGTCGATTAGAGACTGATTTATTTCAGCTTTAATTGGTTATATCACAGTCCCAGTGGGTCAGATTTACAGGTTTACTGTCTCTCTGAACAAAGTCTACCCATCAAATTCCTGAAATTAATGTCATGAGTTTTGGAGGCTTCTGATTGGCTAGTTGTACTTTGGAGTTAATTGGGAGTGCAAGAGGAATTTGTCATTTTGTGATCAAAGAAACGGAAGCAAAATGAAGCAAACTCCGCGGTATTCAGAGGAGCTGCAATTTTTTAAAATGACCGCAGAGTTTCCTCAGATCTGGGCCGAGACGCGTCGTGTGACGTCACGGCCGAAACCCTCTTCGAACACGATTACAGATTAAAGGTCTAAACCAACTGAACAGCTCAAACCCACAGACATCACTGTGAACGTACAACACAATTCTGTGCGATTGTGATTTCGCCTGTTGCCCTTGGTACTATGGGAGGATCTAATCAACCCAGCCATGTCCTCAGGACAAAAACAACAACTGAGGACATCCATATGTCTGTGTCCTCCTCCTCCTTTTATTAATATAACAAAATTAGTATTATGATGATTACAATGTACTATTATTACATTATTTACGGTGAGTTCTTATCATCGTGATATGATTATAAAGATGCAGGTTTTTGTCTTGTTCAGAGTCATTTTGCCAGTTTTGAATTGATCAACTGCCTCAGTCCTGGATCCTCCTCCTCCTCCTCCTCATCCTCCTCCTCTTCCTCCTCCTCATCCACCTTCTCATCCTCCTCCTCCTCCTCCTCATCCACCTTCTCATCCTCATCATCCTCCTCATCCTCCTCTTCCTCCTCCTCCTCATCCTACTCCTCCTCTTCCTCATCCTCCTCTTCCTCCTCATCCTCCTCTTCATCCTCTTCCTCCTCCTCCTCCTCATCCTCCTCCTCATCCTCCTGCTCCTCCTCCTCATCCTCCTCCTCCTCAGACCACAGCCCTACAGTTTCAGACAGATGTCAGTCTT
>CM022753.1:42500-45000 GCA_012411365.1 Ameiurus melas
CCTCTACCTGTAGGTCTACCTGTAGGTCTACCTGTAGGTCGTCCCTCTACCTGTAGGTCTACCTGTAGGTCGTCCCTCTACCTGTAGGTCTGCTTAGGTCTACCTGTAGGTCGTCCCTCTGCCCGTGTAGGTCTACCTGTGGGTCGTCCCTCTACCTGTAGGTCTACCTGTAGGTCTACCCACTGGAGTCTACCTGTAGGTCTACCTGTAGGTCGTCCCTCTACCTGTAGGTCTACCTGTGGGTCACTAGTAGGTCAGTCCCCTCTACCTGTAGGTCTACCTGTAGGTCGTCCCTCTACCTGTAGGTCTACCTGTAGGTCTACCTGTGGGTCGTCCCTCTACCTGTAGGGTCTACCTGTAGGTCGTCCTCTACCTGTAGGTCTACCTGTAGGTCTACCTGTAGGTCGGTCTACCTGTAGGTCTACCTGTAGGTCGTCCCTCTACCTGTAGGTCTACCTGTAGGTCGTCCCTCTACCTGTAGGTCTACCTGTAGGTCTACCTGTAGGTCTACCTGTAGATCTACCTGTAGGTCGTCCCTCTACCTTTAGATCTACCTGTAGGTCGTCCCTCTACCTGTCGGTCTACCTGTAGGTCGTCCCTCTACCTGTAGGTCTAACAGTAGGTCGTCTGTATACATCCCTGCTGAGCAAGCCCATGGGACATCCAGATAGTTAAATCAGCTCTTGGCCTCGGTGCGTGGGCCTGTACACCTGGCGTGTTCGTTAAATCATTTATGTATTCATTAATTAATTAAGCGTGGAGATGACCGTTGTGGTGTTTGGTTGCAGGTTATTCCAGAGCCGAACAGGACGGTCTCAGACGACTCCCTCAGGTAGGAGACGTGTGACCTGTGTGTCAGTAACACACCTGATCGGGTCATAGTGTTGTCCTGATGTATTGATGTGTTTAGTCTGTGAGGTGATGTAAGTTTTGTTAATATTTAATTTGTTTGTAGATGCGGTCAGTTTATGCAGTAATAGTGTGTGTGTGTGTGTGTGTGGCCCATGCAGGAAGTACTCCTCTGCAGGATTCTCAGCTGGTTAATCAGCCACTGCGTCAGAGAGACGGCGTACAGCCGCAGTGTAAGGTACGAGCAGCACTGTACCGTTATTGATTGGGAGGTGGTGTGGGGTGCCAATACTTTGCGTAACACAGAAACTGAATGACATAACTACATGAATGTAATTTTCCAGGATGCGGGGAAATCGCAGTTTCCTGCAGACAGAACCATCCGCATGTAAGAACCTCCTCACACACACTCACACACACACACACACACACACACACACACACTCACTCACACTCACTCTCACTCACTCTCACGCACACTCACCGCACTCCTCACACTCACACCACCTTACCTACACACCTCCTGCACTCACACACTCACACTCTCACACACCTCTCACACCTCTCACACACTCTCACACACTCTCACACTCACTCACACACTCTCACACACACACTCTCTCTCACCACACACACACTCACACAACACACACACACACTCACACACACACTCACACACACACTCACACACACACACAACCACACACACTAACACCACACTACACACCCACACACTCACACACACACTCACACTCACACACACTCACACCTACACACTCACACTCACACACACACACTCACACACACACACACACTCACACTCACAGTCCATGAACTGATGGTTTAATTTTGAACTATGGAAGAACTCTGCTGAAGTTGGAGATTTATTGAACTATAACACTGTTCTGTACCGCGTGTCAGAGTCTCGCGCTCGGAGAACAACCCTCAGCCCAACAGCAGCAGTGTGACCGAGTGTGTGTCCGTGTACTGTAAGGACCAGCTGGTGTGTGAGGGATCAGAGCTGAGCTTCGAGGAGCTGAGAGCACGACGATACTTCACCAAAGTCAAACAGCAGGAAGTGCAGAGACAGCAGGGTGAGGCCGCACACGCACACACACACACCACACACACACCTTTTTGACTCTTATAATATCTATTATTTAAAATTCTGAAATCTCTTCACCCAATCTTAATTTAAAAATTCCTCTCTACTACACACACACACACACACACACACACACACACCTTTTCATACATAAAGTCTGTGTGTGTATTTGTGTTGTGTGTCTGTGTGTATGTGTAGTAATTATGTGTGTGTATGTGTGTGTGTGTGTAGAGGAGGTGAGGAGGAGATATGAGGCGGAGGAAGAGGAGGTGGTGAGAATGAAGAAGCTGTTAGAGGAGCTGAACAAACTAACTGATGAGCCACATCTACAGAGGTACACACACACACACACACACACACACACACACACAAATCCACAGCAGGTACACACACACACACACAACAACATCTACAGCAGGTAACCACACACACACACACACACACACATCTACAGCGGGTACACACACACACACACACACACACATCTACAGGTAACACACACACACACACACACATCTATAGCAGGTACACACACACACACACACA
>CM022753.1:52500-100000 GCA_012411365.1 Ameiurus melas
AGCTGTAGTAAAGTATTGTTGTAAAGTTCTGTTGAGTAATGTGTATTGAAGCACTGTGGCACCTGTGGTGGAGGGAAACACGATCGTTGTGATGATGATGCAGGACAGAGTGCTTGTGTTGATGTACAGTAAAGTGTGGAGGAAGCCACTGAGAGTCAGGGTGACGGGTTAAACACTGATTAGATTAGTGTGTGTGTGTGTGTGTGGCGGCCCTCTCGCTGTGTGATCTGATCGGACATGTTCCAGGGACCCACTCTACCCAGGACTTCACTAGCCCAACACCACACACGCCAACACTGCTTGAGGACGACAGCTTCAAAGGAACTCCAGAGTCACATGTGTGTGTGTGTTGTGGTGGTGTGTCTGTCTTTCATGGAGTATTTTGATTGTAACACAATTTTAATAAAATACAAATTGTGTAATACACTTGCTGTACTAACTAGTTTTAGTGTGTGTGTGTGTGTGTGTGTGTGTGTGTGTGTGTAGAAGGTTTCACATTCCTCCCCTCAGGGAAAAGCTCCATCCTCAGGCATTCAGGATTTATCAGGAGGAAAACGAGGGCAGAAGGTAAATATGAAGACAAGAGGGGGGAGAGAAGAAAAGAAAGTGAGAGGAACACAAAAGTAATGATGGGGGGAGGGGGTGACAGAAAGAAGTGGGGGAAATAGAAAAAGTATCAAAGGGAAAAAGAAAGAAATGATCAAAAGAGAAGATGCAAAAAAAAAAAAACCCCAACACATGATGGAGAAGAAAAAGGAAAATGAAAATCTTAAGTGACATTGTGTTGGGGTGTCCACCTGGTAACCATGACAACCGGGCCATATGTCTCCATTAAGTTGATGTATGTAGGAATCTTGTTTGTATGTAAGTGCGTGTGTGTGTGTGTGTGTGTTGTGTGTGTGTGTCTGTGTGTGTGTGTAATTGTGTGTGTGTGTGTTTGTGTGTCTGTGTGTGTGTGTGTGTGTGTGTGTGTGTGTCTGTGTGTGTTTGTGTGTGTTCAGTGTCTGTGTGTCTGTGTGTCTGTGTGTGTGTGTGTGTGTGTGTGTGTTTGTGTGTCTGTGTGTGTGTCTGTGTGTGTGTCTGTGTGTAAGTCTGTGTGTGTGTCTGTGTGTGGTTCTGTGTGTGTGTCTGTGTGTGTGTGTGTGTGTGTGTGTGTGTGTGTGTGTGTTGTGTAGTGTGGATCCTAGGTGGTGATGAAGCCTTAAACCTGCAGCTCCTTTTCGTGTTCCTTGACCGAGATCCCGGTCCCTAAAGCTAATGTGAGTGTTCCTGCACTGTTCTAACACACTCTCAAGCACACTTCCCACAACGGCTTGAAGGGTGGACTACAGCTGTGATTAGAGGTGTGTGTGTGTGTGTGTGTGTGTGTGTGTGGCCTGGAAACACCCTGGATCACGGGGCTGTGAGAATCGCTTGAAGCTCATTCCGCTTCCCCTCCACTAGGGTGTAAAGATTAGAACACAGCCGAGCCAGGCGAGAGCAAGTGAGTCTGGATGTTTGACCTGTCCCCGCCCCTCCTCCCTTCTTACAGGTCACCCCTGGGGTGGAGTCTCTTACTACGACAGCACTATGTGGGTCCCTGACATTTCCATGGTTCTCCTTCCAACCAGACACAAGATTTCGCCTTCTCCGCCACTTGGCTACACCACACCCCATTACACCAGAGCCCAGGGACGCACAGCACTGTCCAGGTGTGTGTGTGCGCAAAGCGTGTGTGTGTGTGTATAATATACAATGACACACTGTTACACAAGTGTTTTTGTATCAGTAAACACTGTTATCTGGCAAAAAGGTGTGTGTGTGTGTGTTTATAGTGGATCAGAGAACCTGCACTCCGCGCCCAGCCTGCTAAACTCAGGTACTGCTGCTAANACTGCAACTCACACAGCAGCACAAGCCGCTCAGCGCATCGCTCCAATGTCTGTGTACACTTTGAAGCCAGCCCACATTCTACCACACAAGTAGATCACTTCACTAACTTACAAGCACCACAGAGAGGAACGCAAACAACTCAGGCCTTGCTTTATCCCCACCAAATGCACGGTATAATGGACTCTCTAAGGTCAAAGGTCAAAATTAACTACATTCTGTCAAACACTCGCCATTCATAAAATATCATTCACAAGGAAAGCATAGGCATTTCGACAGTTGTGCAAGAGAAATTAACATACCAACCATCACACACAAGTAGCAAAACAAAATCAGCCTTCTCAGTCAACACACTTCTAATCACTAGCCTTCTCTTTTCTGATTTCCATTTTCACCATCTGTGTTAGATGCCAGAATGATAGCTGAGCTATAGGATTGGCAAAATATGTTGCAGCATTTGCACTCGTAAACTAAACAATGAGCAATTAAGTAGTGCTGATGAAATAGTTACAGCGATGTGTAATGTCCAATAAGCTCAAAAAGAGTCAGATTTTTCACACACTTCATTGCACTTGGCCAATCGGACAATTATGAACTGGGATTCTGATAATTGTGCACCTTTAACTCATTATGTAGAGGCATCGTTGTGTGTTGTGCTGGATGGAACATGACTGCCCTCGTGTGGCCAAACTTGGGAATGGCAATTTCCCAGAAAAGGTATTCTATTATTAAGCTTTTAAGGGTGATATTTAGAAGTCTATATTTGTAATATTTGTAATCTAGAGTGGGGTAAGTGGTATTAGATTATACGAAAATTTGTCTCTCTCTCTCTGTCTCGCATCTCTCAACCCATATAGACTTATATGTGACCGTTTTAATTCAGCTGCTAAACTAATAATTATGTGCAGAGGTAAAGTCTGCAAAAATGCTAAACACATTCTCTATTTGTGTGTATTTGTGCTGTATATGTATTTCATATAGAAAGAGACGGTGTACGTCTCTCAATACATTATTATGTTGATAAATATACTGCTATGTTCAAGATAGAATGTTAAAGTACGCACATTCTTTTCTAATATAATATTAACATTGTAATCTTCACTATTTCTGGATATTCTCGACTGAAATAGATGAGGCCATCAACGGAACGCATTAAGTAACATAGAAGGAGTGATGAGAATATAAATGTATTTCTAATGTTATTTGAAATTTCAAAGATAAAGGTAATGTATCAGATGTAATTACATTACAAGAATAATTATCATGAATGGGTTAAAAAAGGAGAGAGAGATTAACAGCAATATCATGTCATATTTCTTACCTTGAATACCACCACTGGGAAATTGCCATTACCGAGGGTGGACACATGAGGGCAGTCAAGCTCCATCCAGCACAACGCCGCCTGAAACAGAAGGTACACTGTAAAAACAATCCCGAAAAATCTTCGGTTAAAAAAAAAAAAACTTCGTGATATTGAAGGCGTTCGTTATGGAATACTTCACCCAGCTCGGCTTCGCATTACATATAACGGTGTCCAGAAGGACTTTATTTCAACGGAGGAAGCAGGAGACTACGTTAAACTCTTAATACCGGGGTGAACTGCATCACCTACATAGTGTAGCGTTATTTGTTTATTTATTTATTTTATTTTTTATTTTATTCTTTTTTTTTGCACTCGGCCTTCCAGCTCTACAGAATTCGAATTCTTATTGAAGATATTGTCGGTGCATTACTTAGTCTACAATTTGTGGACTCCCTCCTCTTAAATCTACTTCTGTATTAATGTGCTTCTCTGTTTTGATGCTCTGACTGGGAGAGTTTATTTTATTTGTTATTTTCTTTTCATTATATTATTATTATTATTATTATTATTATTATTATTATCATGATGATGTTACACTGTAATATTAGTTATAAGTCTTTAAAAGGTAAGGACATTAACAAATATAAAGTGCGCAGACTATTTATTAGATTTGAAGTCAGTAGGGGATTTTTCTCTTACTGGGATTTTTTTTTTAGTTTAGATAATTTTGTTTAGCTTACTCTAGGTCCACTTTGTGGACAATCCTGGGGTGAAACACTGCTGTCTCCCTTGTTTTATGGAGACTTTGGGTGTGTGTGTCTCTTCGGCTCCAATTGGCTATTTATATTCCTATATTTACTTAATTTAAATGGTGCCTGTTCTTGGGTTTTATAATTTTTATATAACCAGACAGCTTTTGAGTAGCCAGGATGAGCCGGGGAGGGCGCGAATCTCCCCCCCCCCTTCTTCTCAATGAAATATTTGGGAAAGGGAAGGATAGGGGAGAAAAAGGTAAATGAATCACATGTAAATGAATCATATGAAAATGAATAAATAAACAAAGGCAAAAAAAAAAACCCAGAATGGATTACTCCTCAACCAAATGCTCAGAAAGCCTAAACATACAGCTTTTACAATATCAAAACAAAATGCTCAAAACAAAACTTCCTTGCAGGCTTGTTGTTGTTTATGTCTTTGGTTTCAGTGTAGTATGTTGCTTTCAGAAGGTTGCTAACTGACTCTTTAGTCTCATTGAGCAGGTAATGATGCTTTGGTTTTAGATTCACTTCTGGAAAGGCTGTTTTTCCTAGACTCCAATTATTCTTGGATAAGAACATCCAAATACGCAACCTGTGACACTGAAATTTTCTGAGCACAAATCAGTTCAACAATGTCCTTCAGCTGTAGAGTTAATTGCCAAATCTCATCTGCAGGATCCAGCACTCTATCACCAATTATAACAGGTATAACCATAAACAAAATCCAATTCTGAATGGCCTGACCTGCCAGCTTAAGTCCACATGTATGTGAACTGACCTCACAAGGCTTTGTGAATGCATAAGACATTATATTTGAACTGCCTGATTCGACGGTTAAGAATTGCGTAAGTGAACTACTTCTTCTTAAGAACGTACTTGATGTAAAGAGCAACATCACAAGACAACACACCTTTCAAAATATTGTGACTGATGCAAGGTGGCAAGCCAGTTATTGCATTTTTATTATTTTTCACTTTTGGAAAAATTTTTTAAAAATGTTTCATTTTAAAATTATAAGAGAAATTATGAAAAAATTGATTTCTAATTCTATTTACTGTACTTGATAGCAATAATAAACTGTGTCATAGTACATTTGGTAACCCTTGATTATTTTCAAAATAGAGTTGTCGTTGATAAGAAGAATGGAGTATAATATAGTGTAAATGATACAAATTTAATTTCTATTTATTTACAGAAGTTATTTAAGCAATAAAAACATCATTTTGCTATAGTTGCTAAGACTAACCATGGGTTTTATATAGCACAAGAAGTTTATATGTCTAATAAAAAGGTATATCAATAATATATGCTAAAAAAATAATAAACACATACTTTATCCACACTTTATCGTAACACTGCAATAAGTTAGATATCCTGTGAAGTAGAGGACTATACACTTAGTAGAATCTTATACCGTTGCCGAGGTCATGCACTTTTTAGACGGTCCCTTACTGACTCACTATAAAGCACTGATAATTTGCGTTTACCAAAGATTGGCTTCTGCGGGCTTTAACAGGAGAAAATAATATATATTACAGTTGTACTGGTTCCATGTCCTCTCAATACACATTATGTCCTTTTTGTGTGTTTATTTCTTGAGAAATAGAAGAGAGAAACTCGAATGTGCAGCGAATGTCCGATATAAACCCAATTTAAATGCAGGCGCGGATTACAAACCTGTGGGCACTAATTACGAATCTGAGAGAACGGATTACACATGGCTGTTTTTTTGTTTTTGTTTTTTTATTTTATTTTTCTTACCTGACACTAGGGATACTCCGTATACGGCTGTTATGGTGCAGATAAAAAAAATGGCTCTTAATTGCTGCATATTTGGAAAATGACTTTGTAATAAACTGCAACACATTTAAAAATGGTTCGTTGCGATGCAGTGTGCAGTACAGAACAGATTCCCTAAGACTTTGCACTGTTAAACTTCAAAAACCTGCAAGTGTACATTTTAATACATGTTCAACACTTACACTTAACGCAACCAATAGGAGATTAACAAGAAGAATAAACAAGTTCTCCTCGCCTCATCACGACAGACTAAACAAAAAAAAACGTTAACGATTAAAAATGACTAAATCAGAGCGAATTCATTAATTTCCAGTGTGTAAGGTTATATATATTAAAAGGATAAAACGTTCTATCTAGACAGGTCCATGTAATATGAGCTACTATTACATTAAAATAAATGGTTTACAACACAAAAGCTGTATTCAAATAAACAATTATTGAACTTTATCTTTACAGAATGTGTTTATTTGTGCTTACCAGTCAGATTTCGTGTGAAATGTTATTTTTCTTTCTTCAGTTCGGCGTGGTGTGTTTGTTCCAGAAAAGTTGCCAGATCAAACGTAATGCGCCAGCGCACGTGATGCAACATATTGAGCGTTGATTGGACAACACAAAAGGCAATAACTTTAAAACATAAAATGGTCGTTAAAAAAAAGTATGCTTTCTTTATATTATGCAGCGTCGTGGCACATATTGGACAACTGAAAAGTCAATTAAAAAGTAAAAAGAAAAAATGACAGCTTCAAAACAAAATTCTTCTTTTTAACATATTTTATTAATATGATGCAATACGATGCATATGGCCAATGAAATAAAGACTGGACTTTAAAACATGTCACACATTGCATTTTATATAATTTAATCATAATTCCATAACACTACATTAGTTTTTATTTGTAAAGACATTGGAGTACATTGGGTACTAGGCTGGCACTATAGCCAGAAAATAATTAAGGTACAAGGGTAAATTATGGGACAAAGTAAAAACTGTCTGATGCACACGCATTTAAACAGCAGATGGCGCCAGTACGCAGCTTTTTGAAACAGTGAATCGTTTAAGTTGCTGTTTAGTGTTTTTCCATGAATTGCCACAACATTTTTCAAGGTCCAAGGTACAGCAGTGGGCAAAAAATTTGCACCGGCATACGCAAACATATCCATGGCAGAATGGGAAACATCCCTTCTGTCACAAATTGAGGTTGAGGCAGAAGCAGGTGCAGATTTAAACATTTAATATAAACAAACAGACTACAAAACTAAGACCCTTTGGCAAAACAAAGTAGCATGAAACAAAACATAGAGACATGGATGACAAAAGTCTAAGACAATGAAAGACAAGAAAACAGTGAAGACAGAAGACTAGATATACACATGAGTGCTCATTAACAAAACATGAATCAGGTGCAGGTGGTGCAGTGCAGTGGCTGATGGGAAATGGAGTCCACAGTTTCTAAATACGTGACACCTTCTAGACAGATACAAACTTAAGCCCCTAGTTTACTAAAGATACCTGGATGACATCTTTTGGGTTTGGCAGCACGGAATGGAGGAATTCGATCGATTCATCATACTTGCAAACACACATCATCCGCACATCACAATAAAACACAACGCTAATAGACAATCTATTCAGTTTCTAGACACTATGGTTTTCTTGGGTGAACCTGTCGAGCAGTCCAGGGCACTCAAGACTAAAGTGTACTTCAAAAAAACAGACACACATAGTCTTTTACACAAATCGAGTTTTCATCTGAAGCATACGTTCAAAGGGATAGTCAAGTTCCAGTTGATATGTTTCCACCGCATCTGTATGGATGAGAACGACTTCCACGACACTACTCGAGTACTGTTTAAAGCCCTTAGACATAGAGGCTACAGTCGCAGATTTCTCAGACAAATCAAAGCCACAACACTGAGGGAAATAAAGACTCCACCTCCAGACACCCTGCTGCCAAACCCCCAACCTCCCGTTAATAACTATCTACAATCAACACCACTAGCCTTAAATAAAAAAAGTTCAAAACAATTTTAAATGTACTCAACACCAATTACCGGTTTTACAAGAATTCAAAGTCATTTCGGCGTACAGGAAAAACAAAAACCTTAAGGATATCTTGGTCGGCTCCAGATTCAGCTCTAAAACTCTCCGGCAGCGGTCTACGTGGCAAGTGTACCATAGAAAAATAAAATATATTTTAGGTACACCCAGAACACAAAATCTAAATTTGAACACAAGCAATGTAGTGCACTATATAACGTGCATATTATCGGAAAAGCTATATTGGGGAAACTCAATGTTAAAAACACACTAGCGGCAAGGTTAAAACAACATTTACACAACATTAAGAATAACAATAAAAATACAAAACTGATTCAGCACTTTAAAGAACACAGGATAAACCAACTGACAATCTCAGGGTTGGAATTAAATACTGCATGGACAGATAAACAGAGGAAGAGAAACGAGTTTAAATGATTAAGAACATGGACTCCCATGGGACTTAATGAGAGGGGGAGAAGTTTATGGTAAGACACCGGTTTTAAACCATAAAATGACATTACGTTGTGCGTATATGTAAACCCGGAAATGGTTTAAGAAGTATAAATAGGGAATTCAGGTTTTGAGGGGAATCATAAAATAACATTATCCAAAAATAAAAATAACATAGGTTTGAATGGGGGAAGGTGGGAAAGGGGATTGAGGAAAACCCTTTTGATTATTATTATTGTGTGTATTGAATGACTGAATGGAGTGAAATGCATGTTTTAAGCACTTACCCTTCTTTTTGCAGAAGGGACCGAAGCACTTACACGTTATGCTCAACGATATGGAGTGGAACTGGCACTTACTTTTTAAAGCATTTATCCTAGATCCAATTTCCCATCCCAACCCTTGAACCCTATACCTGACCCGGGCCCTAACCCTAACCTTTGAACCCTACCGTTGACCCTAACACTAACCTTTGAACCCTACCGCTGACGGAAGCAGAAGAGGAAGTGGGAAGTAAAAGAGGAGGTAGGAAAGAGGAAGTAGAAAGTGGAAGTGGGAAATAAAAGAGGAAGTAGGAAAGAGGAAATAGAAAGTGGAAGAAGTAAAAGAGGAAGTAGAAAGTGAGGATAAAGTAAAAGTTTTTCTAAGTCTTCCTGAGACATTAGTCCTTTAACCCTTCGTATATTTTTTCAGGTGGTGGTAGGCTGACTTTGTAAATGTCTTAATATGGCTGAAAAAGGTCAAGTCCGAGTTCATGATGCCGGCCCGAATTTAGCCTATTACCCAAAGACACTTAAGATTCAACATAGAAGTCAATACTCACATCTGTAAACCCAGTTGGAGATAGAAAAAAGACACCAGCCATGAGTGAGAAGAAGCAATGGTCCAGACATTATTACGACCACTCAAGATCCACACCCATGAGAATTCTCAGAAGTGATCTCACACCTGGAGCTCAAGCTCCAGAATTTATATTTTTATTTACACAATAGATAACCAATAAATTCTAGAAAGACTATCATATAAACTTCAATAGGGTTAAAAAGAGGTCATCTACATTTACTATGAGGTTTAAAAAGCTTCTCAAAAAATTTACAATGATGTTTACAAAAGCTTCACAGAAATTTACCATTAGGATTCAAAGTTGGAGAGAGAGAAAACAATTTAGAGCGACGACCTTGGTCTCACTGCGCAGGTGCAATGTGACTCAGCAATTTTTATAAAATGGCTCCTCATGGTTCTCTTAAAATTTAAAGTAATTATATTCTCCTTATAATATCTTAATACTCCTTTTTATTATTCTTATAAAGTTACAATGTTATGTGTGTGCGTTGGGGCCTTTTGGGTGTGTGTATGTGTGTGAGAGAGGGAGAGACAGAGAGAGTGTGTATTATGTCTGTATGCCTGACCTTGAATGTGTAAGAGTGTGTGTGTGTTATCTATGTGTGTGTGTTTCCTTAAATCTCTTATATTTCTCTGTGACTAATAAATACTAGTGTGTTAATCTTAAAGTACGAATCCTGTTCATCAATATCCGCCTAATACCGCTTCTGTGTGTCTAGGTGCCCGCCCTTTTTCCCCCTTTCCTCTATTGGAGGGGGTGGATTT
The DNA here is from genome assembly GCA_012411365.1 of Ameiurus melas. NCBI lineage: Eukaryota > Metazoa > Chordata > Actinopteri > Siluriformes > Ictaluridae > Ameiurus > Ameiurus melas. The sequence continues at coordinate 62,330 of CM022753.1, forward strand.
GGATCTGAACACTTTCCTATCAGATCGCGCATCTCACTGCTGATTTTCAATAAAATAACATATTACTCATACTAGGTCTCCCTCATGTTTATTTTATGTATATTTTTAACCACAATGACTACACTAATATTTCTGACTTGGTATGTGGTCTTCAACATTACAGACTGAAGCAGAGTGCTGACCTCTAATTGCTCCTTCTTAGCTCCAAAAACAATAACTTCAGTTTTCTGTTTAATTGGAGAAAATTTGGGCACATCCAATCATTGGTTCGATGCAGTTTCTCAGCGCCTGTCTTTCCCTGGTGAAATGGTTATGTAAATCTGTGTATCATCTGCATAACTATGGTAATATATTTTGTTGTTTTTCTTAATCTTAGCCAGTGAAAGCATGTAGATTTAAAAACAAAGAGGCCAAAATGGAGCCTTGGGGAACTCTGCAGGTCATTTTTGTAATGTCAGATGCGTAATTTCCTCTAGACACTAAATAGTCCCTGTCCCTTAAGTAGGATTCAAACCAGTTTAGTACAGTGCCAGAAAGTCCCACCCAGTTTTTCAGTCGGTCTAGTATTATACTGTGGTCTACCGTGTCAAATGCAGCACTGAGATCCAATAATACTAAGACTAAATTTGTCACTGTGTTTGATGAAAGAGCTCAATCACAACCTTGGGGCAAAACCTGGAAATAATTAAGTTGGCTTGGTTTAATCACAACACAAGGGTTTAAAGATGATTAAATAGATACACAATGTACTTGTTTTGTTCAATGGCCAGATTTATCACAAACACTGATATGCAGATTTTTTGTGTTTACTCCTCAGGAACAGACAATAACACAATAATCAGTATAGAACAATGAAATGTGACAAGCATACACGTGATCACAACTGATCGGTTTGACATCAACACTCCTCTAGGGTTCATTAAATTCTTTCAGAAAAATCTCATCTCTCTCATTGTCTGTTCTCGTACACGGCCTTAGCCACGCCCTCTCGTTCATCCCATCTCCACGTCCCACTTTCACGATGGTCCATCCACTGGCTCCGCCCCTTCTTCCATTTCATTGGTCTGAGGTGGAAGTTTTTCTGGGGGAGAAGACGAGCTCTTTAACATCATTAGTGAGATTTTTTAGCTTTTTCAGTTCTTCAGCTGATCCTTCACTTTCTTCTTCCATCTGCTCAGCTTTCTTCCCCACCAACTGCTTCACCACAAGAGTGTGATACTGGATCAACAGCTCATACTGATCCTGATACACACACACACACACACACAGTATTAAATAACCTGATGTTTGTGATAGTAAAGTGTGTACACAGCATGCATGTATCTATGTATGTGTGTGTGTGTGCGTGAGTACCTGTGGGAGTTTACTCTGCAGTGTATATATGATGCTTGATACACACCGTCCTGGAGCAAGCAGCATGCAGTGTGTGTATTGCTGAAATAGCAGTAAAACAGTAAGATGCAGAACGAGTGCCTCGTCAACCGCTGCCTGCAACTGCTCCATCAGAGAGTGTTTATGTACAGCAAGAACTTGTCTGGAACACACACACAAGAATTTGTGTAGTATATAATTGTGGTTGTATGAATGTGTAGTGTAAATAGTGTGTAACTGTGTGTTTGTGTTCTTACTTCTCTTTTTTCTTATCTCCTTTCTTAAGCATAATGCCACACTCCTCAGCAGCAGATTCCACGTTGCAGAGGAATTCCTCAATGCTCTGAAATACAGATGCAGTCAGACAGACAGACTGATGAAGAGAAGGAACAGCAGCATGACCGGGTGACGGAGCGACAGGGTGATGGCATGAAAGTGCGACAGGGTGTTAAGTGATTGTGACTTGTTGAAGTGTACACTCACTTTTCCATTCAGGCTGCTGTTCAGTTTCATCAGAGGAGCTTTAATTTCATCAGGGAACTTTGCCAGAATCTTCATCCTGACCTAGATATGGGGGAAATGCAGCAGATGCAGGTTCATGCAGTAATTTGGCCACACTTTATTTTTTAAAGATTACTCCCATCTGTTAGTAAAATGTAAACTTTGCACATTCCACAGACAGAAATACTAAGAGCAGGAGCTGTATTGTTGAGAAATGAAGACAATAACATATGACCCTAACAGTATTGGTTGCTCCATCTAAATTCCAATTTAACCTGTAACCATGGAAATGGCATTGCTGACCTCAGCTGTGATGGAGATAGGATTGTCGATGGTGGTCTTGTAATCATCTGACAAGAAGTTGATCATTGCATTGGTTAGATCTGAACACACTGATTTCAGGACGTGTTTCACCATGTGGAGTTGAACATCATCTATATACACACACAAACACACACAAACATACACCTGAGTACTGTTTGGGTCCCTGTTCTGGTACACAAACGTTTGTGTACATTGTACGTGTTAGTGTGTGAAACATTCACCTGAGAAGTGCTTGGTTCCCCGCTCTAGTGCTCGGACATTAGCGTACAAAGTGTTAATTTCTTCCTGCAGCTCCTTGGCCGTTTGCCTGCGTTTCCCAGTTGAGGGTGAGGTAGAAGTGGAGGACAGGAAAACTGAGCGCACCACTTCCTTGTATGTTCGTGATAATGGCCTGGAGGGATGGACACACACAGACATGTGACTGATGTGTGTGTGTGTGGGTTGGGGGTGGGGTGCTTGGGTAGCAAGGAGTGTGATGGTTGTAGTACAACCACCCTGACCAAAATAGAAACATGCAGACAAATGTGTTCAACTATTACTCAGAACCTGCCAGCCTCAAACCCTGCTCCAGAATTGTTGGAGGAACCCAGGAAGAGAACGGAGTCCCTGAAGGTGAAGAACTTTTGCCCAGTAAACCTGGCTTTGACCAGTTTCAGATTTAAAGCAGAGAGACATTTTGAAAGGAAACAGTGAGCTGATGAGGAATTACTGACTGCAGGTCTGCTTCTTGAGAAACGCCAGACTCCAATTCTATCAGAGCTTGAAGAGCCCATGGACCTTTTCATATCATATGGAGGAGCTGTGATTTATCTGGCACTATCTTACACCCACTCAGACTGTATCGGGGTGAAGAATAGTGCTGTGCAGCTCCAGAACCACTGACACTGGAACCAATGGACTTCCCTTACAAACCTATGCTGCCCTCCCTCAGAATACTGCACAGAACAGAGGTGCCCCTCTAACAGACTGGGACCCACTCAGGGCATTAAAGGTGACTGAACCTGTACCGTACCACAGTGGTTCCCAAACTGGGGTATGCGTACCCCTGGGGGTATGTGAGGTGACAGCAGGTTTACGGGAGCAAAATGCTGAGATTTACTCAAAAATAAACTTGTGGCCCCTCTCATGTACAAACAGTGAAATTGCAATGTTATCCATGACATGACATCCAGTCAAATTAGCTTATCTTTCGTGGTCAAAAGCTTATCTTATCAAATGAGCTTATCTTTCGTGCATCCACTTAGCAATCATACGTCAGTGTGCATCTCAACACGTCATTTATCACAGCCATGTGATGAAGCAAAGTAATAGCTTGTAACAATAAAATAGAGAAGTGACTACAAAAACCTCGGCATGCAACCGCAGTAAGCACCTCTACTTCCAGTGCCGCTGATCTACAGTCCTCTGATAACAGTAGCTCAGGTCCCTCTAACAGTGCGTCCGTAGCAAACGTAAGTTTACCCACTGCTACTAGCCCAATTCACGCTGAAACACACAGCAATGTATCTGAAGTCAAAAGGACACCTCTTCTTCACCAGCAATTCGCAGACAAACCATAAATTTTTAATGTCTCGGATATATTTGTAACGTTACATGAACTTTAATGGACAAAATGTGTTGGCATCTGTACTGATGGAGCGAAAGCCATGACAGGGAAGTATAGTGGAGTGGTAAAACACGTGCGAGCAGTTGCGCCCTGTGTGGCTTGGGTCCACTGCAGCATCCAGAGAGGTGCTGGCCACCAAGGGAATGCCTGACCGTCTGAAGGAAGTTTTGGACAATGCTGTAAGAATTGTTAACTTTGTTAAAGTAAGATCCTTGAATTCTTGTTTGTTTTCTGCATTGTGCAATGAAATGGGCAGCGACCACATCACGCTGTTACTCCATACTGATGAACGATGGTTGTCCAGGGAAAAAGTACTAAACACGACTATTTGAATTGAGGGACAAACTTAACAGTTTTTTTTACGGACCATCCTTTTGAAGTGTGTCACCGCTTGCATGATGAAGAGTGGCTCACAATACTGGCCTATCCGGGTAATGTTTTTTTCTCGTCTGAATGAGCTGAACCTCGGATTACAAGAAATTTCCACAACCATATTCAACGTGCAGGACAAAACTGAGGCCATGATTAGGAAGTGGACTCTCTGGTCTAACTACATTAAGGAGAGAAACACAGAGGCCTTTTCGTCAATACCTGAATTTTTATTAGCAAATGAGCTCACTCTTACTGACAGAGTCACATATGACATAATAATACAACTTTCTGAGCTGGCCGTGCAATTGCACAGATACTTCCCTGAGAGAGACAATACAAACAACTGGATTCTCCATCCATTCTCTGCCACCTCCACAGCACACTTGCCCATTTCTGAGACAGAAAGCCTCATTGAAATCTCACAATGGCTCTTTGAAAATTGATTTTGCATTAAAGTCTTTGTCAGATTTCTGGATAGCCTTGTGTGCACAGTATCCTGCCATGGCATACGATGTACCTTTGTGAAAGTGGGTTCTCAGCACTTATACAAATATAGACACAGACTGTATGTAGAGAACGATTTAAGACTCAAACTCTCTCCGATACAACAAAACATTGCAGAGTTATGCAAGTCATATCAAAAACACCCATCTCATTAATTGGTGTCAATGGAAATTACATGTTTGATTAAAGGGAGTTATTTTACAAAGTTAAATATGTTACATGTGTATGTGTTTTAAAATACATTGTGTGATTGTAACGTAAATGTGAGAAAGGGGGTACGCAAAAGGATGTTAAATGAATGTGTGGTGCGCCACTAAAAAGTTTGGGAACCACTGCTGTACCACATATGAGGCTCTTCCCACTAACAAAAAGCAGTACGAACAAACTGTTTAATGGTGTAGCTTATCAGTGCACAGGCATCACTGTTGCCATGGTGACCAGTGTGACAGGATACAGGTACAGATAAAGCTTTGATGTTACCTAGCAAGTTCCTGTGCAATGAGCTCCAGCATTTCCTCAGGACAGTCACACACTCGCTTCTCCAACACCTCCACAATCTCCTGCACTGACAGGAACACCAGCTCTGCAGGTTTACCTACACACACACACACACACACACACACAGAGTTATAAATTACACAGAGTGAGTGCAGTGTACAGGAAGACTGTGATGGTGTGTACAGTAGAGAAGAAGTAGTGTGTGTGTGTGTGTGTGTGTTGTACTCTGTGTGGTTGTAGTCTCATCATCACTCTCTTCTTCTCTCCTGTTCTTCTTCTTGGTTTTTCGAGTTCTGATCTCTCTGGCATTTCCTCCTCCACCTGCTCTCACACTGCCACTGCCCTCTGTGCATGCGAGTGCGCACGCACGTACACACGCAGCGCACACACACACACACACACACACACACACACACAAAGGTTGAGTCAGGTTTGTGTGAGTGTATGAGTGTGTAGCCCTGCCTGTAGTTCAAACAATATAATACAGTGATTATCACGTAGCATTACTGCTAAAATAACCACAGATTATTAGCATGTAGCATTAGCGCTCCAGGTTTTAAGTCCACCTGATGATTTCTTCCTGCGCTCCTCTCGTTTGTCTCGTTTAGCACTCGAGCTCTCGGCTGTCACTGCTGCCAGTTTCACATCATCCTCTGTTAATAACAGCACAGGATCACTCTTCACTTCCTGTATGTATACACACACACACACACGCTAGCAGAGCTCTATAGGAGGAGTATTGATCTTTTAATGATGTCTCGTTGAGGGTGTTCTTACCGCCTGAGCTTTCTGTTGCATGATGTCATCAAAAAGCGCCAGGCAGCTGCTAATGAACTTCTCGCTGACGACAGCAGTGCCAAGAACCCGAGCACTGGACTGAGCATGCACCGAGTGGATCACATGACTTATCAAGGTCACTGAATCATCCAATGAGAGGCAGCTTGGCAACAGCAGCTGGAAGGATGGCAGTGTGTGTGTGTGTGTGGGCAAGGGGGGCAGGGGGAGGGGGGGCATGTAAGATGTTGTCTGTAATTAATGATGTTAACTGATTGCAGTGTGACGTGTTTTATTCCCACACTGGAGTTTTACTCAAATGTTGGAGTTTGGACTTTTTTGTACCTGCAAGTCAATCCAGGTTTCAGAGTTGATGGCTTCCTCTGCTGAGGCCTCCAGCTGATCCAGTATGGCCACGTCCACACACACTGACTGCAGGAACAGCAGCTTCCGGTCCTTAAAACGCTTCTTAATGTAGTTCAGTGGATCAGGAATTCCCAACCGGGACAGAGACTCAAACTCTGAGGAAACGCAGAACCGACACCAGAACATCACACACTGCCTATCTCCTGAATCCAACAACCCTTAACTCCCTTCAATCCCTTTACTCCCAAATACTTAGTTCTGAATTTCTTTTCTGTAAATCTGAATCCTTTATCCATGACCATTACCAAGGTAGGCGTTGTGTGTCAGGAAGGACTCGACCCAGGCGTTCTGAGCTCTGCAGTAAACATCAGGAACAAACACGGCTTTATCCTGACGACCGCCAACTACCGAGCCAAGGACACGGCCCGAGTTCACCAACTCCTCCAGCAGAGCTACATACACACACGCACGCAATATGCCACTTGGTTACTGAGCGCACACATACACACACAATATGTTGGTTCGTTAATGAGTGCGCACGCACACGCACACACACACACACACACACAATATGCCGCTTTGTTACTGAGTGCACACACACCATTCTGAACATGTTTTTTCCACTCATGTAGTACTTTTAATCAGTGATCACACATCTTTGAGATCATAATGGTTTCAAAAGCCGAGAAACAAATAAGTATAGAGCTGAAGTAGCAGAAGATACTGAGGGTGAAGAATTATACAGAATGTTTATAACAACATCTCCTAAAACCAAGCCATATTTCAGTCACCTGGACTTCAGTCACAATGCTGAGCATTTACTCTCTCTCATGAAGAAAACTGTAGTGGAGATGGCAAACATAAGCACTACCAGCTATCTGGGCCACCTGATATCATGGAGAACACATCTGACCAACTGCAAGCTCTTTAATACCTACATGCTTGTGACTTTTTCTCTGCTAATAAACATGGAACAAGTATCTCTCAGTCAGACAACACAACAGACAGCAGCAAGGACAGGGTCATGGATACTGCCATAAAATAAATGCACATGGAAAGGTGCCCTAGTCATCCTTACTCTTATTCACACACACACACTACAATACATATTCACACGCTACAAAAACCACAACAAATGAAAGATCTTATACTCACAGTATAAGAGATTGTCCTGTAAGCCATATTGACTAATCAGGTTATACACTGGAGTCGGCCTAAAACACACGCACGTTAACATGTTCATTTTCACTATTAACAATTTTATGCAAAGAGCTGACTAATTGTGTGTGTGTGTGTGTGTGTGCGTGATACCTGGTAATGGAACTGAATAATCCTCGGATTTTTGCTTTCTGTCTGTTGATAAAGTTCTGGGTGAAAATCAGTCCAGTGAACTGATCCATGTGACCATCAATTAGCCGGCCTAACCTCGCACTGAGTTCCTGTTACACACACCAACAGAATCATAAACAGAGCCTTAATGTATTAAAATAGTTGAGTGTGTCACCACCATGTGGGAGCAGAGAGAACTGCAGCTTTGCCAGCAATACAATATAACAATAATATAATATATCTGTTTATAAATAGCAGTCTAATGACATAACTGGTGCCATAAAATCAAGCACATAGCCATACAATCTCCACAGACACACACTAGCAGTAGAATGAGTAGCAGTGAAGAGCTCACTCACTAGACACCAGACCACCGCTCCAGTCTACCATGGCTACCCCAGAGCATTTAACAGGTACACACCACTGAACTATGGTGATACTGACACACACAAAACTGTGATGACTATATATATATATGTGTGTGTTTCTCACCTGTGTGAGGAAATCTGCAGGTAACTGGTGTGTTTTGCTGAGCTCAGTGATGTTCACCTGTCCAGCCTCCTGCAGTTTATCATTCACCTCCTCACACACCTGTTCCAGGTAATGTCTGAACATCAAAGACAGACGGAGAGTCAGAGACAGACGGAGAGTCAGAGACAGACGGAGAGTCAGAGACAGAGAGAGAGAGAGAGTCTCACTCAGTAATCAGTTGTCCCAGAATGGTCCGAGTTCCTCTCTCTGATTTGGCCACTTCATTCACTCTGCTCTCCACATGGACCAAATCCACGTTAATGATCTACACACACACACACACAGAGTATACGTGCAAAGGCAGATTAAAGGTGAAGCGTGTGGGGTTTAAAATGAGTGTACACTCACCTTCTGCAGATCCACTACATTGATTCTTCCTTAAACACAAAACATACACAAGTCAGCAACAAACCAAAGTCATCTGTTACTCTCTCTCACTCACACACACACACACACACACACACACACACACACAACCTCCATGTGCGTACAGCTCGTCCCGAATCTCTCGGCTGATCTGGGATGGAGTGATGTACTCTTTTCCATCGAGTGTGTGAACAACGTCCAGCTTCTTCTCCTCCACTAGCTTAGTGATGATCTCAATACAGTTCCTCTCTGACAGCCTGAGCGCGCACACACACACATACACAATAATAATAATAATAATAATAATAATAATAATAATAATAATAATAATAATCACAATAGTCATACACAAGTTAAACAGAAGTGTGTACTACAATGAGCAGTAAAGCAGCTTGTTTTTTTTGTTTGTAAACAAACTCATTTCCGCTACATGAACGTACACAAATGACTGTTTGTAGTGTTTATTTCTACAGTGTTGTAGAGTTTGTAGAGTTAAGAGTTAATAAACACACCTCTGTACAGACTCTGTAAACTGAACTCTCTGAAAATCTGCCGCGAGCCGCCGGATTTCCTCCCAGTCCGCCATTTCCCGGACTTTAACTCACTAAATGACTCAAATATACTTCCTTTATTTGTCTTTATTATGGAATTCTTCAGCTCGGCTACGCTCATAACGGACTGACAGCTGCGGAGATCGGCTAGGCTAGGCTAGGCTAGGGTGTGCTAACTGTGACCACCCACGTCAGCTTTCACAGGGTGCAGTACGGAACGGCGAGAAGGACAAAACTCGCTGCGGTAAATCTGTGCCGGTCATCTTAAAGTGTCAGTGCGGTTTCAAAAGATCCTGTGCACTTCCTTTAAACGCTTACTTTAAACACTTCCCCTAAACACTTTAAAGTATGTATCAGCTACATCATAAGGATTTATAGGTGTTGAAATGTGAACGGCAGTTTAATAAATAAAATCGTCCCTGCAGTTTAGGAATTTCTTTGTGATTTGGCCTGTTTACAGATTTACGATTTCAGACACACGGTGTTAACTGCGAACTTCATCAGTACACAATCATTACAGAAAAATGATTCATTAATATTTAACTTAAACTCTCTGAGGACCTCTAGTGGCTGGCTGAAGTATAATTTATAACTCCGCCGATTCCCAGGTAAGTGAACGGAAAGTTACCTCTCCACAAATTATTTTCAGGAATAGAGTTCTGTAGTTTTTACAAATTCAGTTGAACCTCATAATTCACCCAGTATTTTCCTTATGATAAATGCGTTTTATAGGAATTATGTGGTGATTAAGAAAAGGGTGTGGTTGATGAGATGATTTACAGTACAGGAAATGAGAGTTGAGTCTCATCACTTTCCAACACACCTGAACCCTAACCCTGTTCTTTAGCAAAGCCATGCCCCGTGTTTTAACAGATCCTCAGTGGGGAATTGTTTACAGTTTCTCCAGTGTGTTGCTCGTTTTGATGTCTAAGCTGTAGCTTGCTGTACTGATATTAATTCATTATTAGTTAATAACGCTTTACTCACAACTTTGAGAAAATGTTGGATGCACCATAATAAGTTTCACTTATGATGAGAGCACATAACTCTGTGCATAACTCTGTGCGCAAAGCCGCAATATAAACAATGAAATCTTTTCCACTCTATAGAGTTACTGGTTTATTCTCATCATCATTATCAGTGTGTATAGTTTAACTGTGTTTGTGTCATACAGGTTAAGTTTTATTCCATTTATGCATTCTGTCCTTTTCTTCTCTGAGTAAATACCTGAAAGGTGTGTGTAGTTCTGTATTGATTTTCTTTGCATAACTACATTTGTACAGGCTATATGGGACATACATGTGTACACCTTCAGTGAGACTAAGAGTAGATACACCACTGAAATTACATCCTATCAGCTTTTGGAGGACTCTGTGTTTTTTGTTTTTTCTGTTTGTTTGTTATTTGTAACTGTAAAGTACATTGGGTATGAGAAATGTGCTATATAAATAAAACACTATTATTATTATTATTATTTATTATTATTATTATTATTATTATAGAGAATGTGAAGATATGTCATGCTGTGTTGCATGTTGAGACATGGGCGCCATCTTATGAGGATCGTGTTCTGTTACCAGTGTCTGTTTATCTTTTGTTTTTGGATAAACAGTTGCTTAAATTGTTCTAATATTGATATGAAAGCGATGGGATGAAGATGGGGAAAACAAGGGAAAGGGACCCTACCAGGAGAAACTTAATTTGGATTCCAAGCAACGGTATTTAGACTAAATAAAGGCAATTAACAACATCGAACTGTATGAATTACCAGCCCGGGACTGGATTACACCCTGATGTACTACCTCCAATAACATATCTGGACATTGTTAACTATCTTGTTTTTGGACTTTGTACTTACAGTTTGTGTGAGTTTAAGTGTTATAAATCACTAGAAGCTCATGAACAGTTTTGCATTTGCTGGGTAAAAAATCAGCACAATCACAAGCCAACAAACTGCAAAAGCACAGTCATACTCACACAGGAAAGGTGTCTTCTCATTTTGGGTCAATTATTAAAACAAAAAAATAAAAACCTTCAAAAAACAACAATACTGATATATTATTATTTTTTGTTAACTCATGGTATAATCAGCCACATTATTAATATATTTTTTTAATCTGCTATGATCTTTGACCTTGTTTAAATAATGTGGGTTTTTCAAGTTTATTATATTTATACATATACATTATAAAAATATATTTATAATATCTATACGTACTTATATTATACTTTATATTTTATTTCTGTTATACAATAGGTCATCCACTTCCAGCACCTAGGCAAGGTTCCTCTGAAGTTTTGGGCTATCATCAACTCCTCTGAAGTTTCCTCAGTCGTTGGACATGCATGGCTAGTTTTTATATAGTTTTTTCCCCTCTATGTACTATTTTCATATTTATATATTGTATTGTTTTTATTGTACTATATTATTTTTTGTTCTCTATGCCGTTACACCTGTTTTGAGTGTACAAAATAATAAATAAGAAATGAAACTATCAAGTCATTTTAATTCTTTATTTTGTTCACATATTTAAAACGTTGCTTTACAAACAATAAAAATAAGGCATGTAAAAAAAAAATGAAAGCACGCCATCCTGAGTCTTCTCGCCACCTCCACGACCTGCTTCCCTTCGTGTTTTCTACACGCAGAAAAGACGAAAAAACTTATTCCTTTGTCCAGATTTTCTCCCAGAGCCATTGTGACACTTACTGTTGCAGTTCTTGATGCACAAAAATTGACCTGCCCTGAAACCCAACGCAGAATGGAAGAGGGATCCTCATGAGATGGTGCGTTACCCAAAAATTCAACGCGGCGTGACGTCAACTTCACATTCCCTATTATTATTATTATTATTATTATTATTATTATTATTATTATTATTATTATTATTATTATTATTATTATTATTATTACACAAAAATCCACACAGAGGAAGGAGGATGCAGAAACACCTCGCGGCGCTGAAAGGGTTCAATTAAACCCGGAAACAGTGGCTTCTGGCTTTTAATTGGTCAAAAACACGTCACTCAGCTTGACTCCGCCCTTTGCCGGAGCGGATTGGGTGTTGGGTAGATAAGGTCCTCCCCGGTGTGTGTGTGTGTGTGTGTGAGAGAGAGAAAGAGACTCGGCGATTTGAACACAGGCGGATGTGCGTTGATTTCGTTTGATCTGTTGTATTGATTTCTGACCGCAGTTACAGAGTTTTACAGCGCTGCAGTTTGGTACTAGAGCTGATGTGTGTGCAAACAGATTTTTCTTGGAATTAAGGAGCGCGGTGTGTGTGTGTGTTCGTTCCGCGGGATGTGACTGCATCCAAGCAGCACAGGTAACGTTCCCTTTTATTTATTATTATTATTATTATTATTATATTATTATTATTAAGTCTTTAGATAGCACGTTTTAGCCGTAAATCTGAAAAAAAGATTAGAAGTGAAAGGATTTATAAAATTGTTGTGTATATATATATATATATATATATATATATATATATATATATATATAAAATATTATAAATGTTCATTAATCAAGCAGAAATGAATGAACTGTGAATCTGTGAGAATTACTACACATCATGAAAAGTATGAATTTAGAGCTATAGTGTGTGTGTGTGTGTGTGTGTGTGTGTGTGCGCGCGCGCGTGCGTGTGTGCGCGCGTGCGTGTGCGTGTTCCTGATGTTCTCTAGAGTTTGTGATGATGTAAGGAGTCAGTGTTCCCCGGTGGAGATGTGGTGGTGGTGGTGGTGGTCAGGAGGAACAGCAGTGGTGTGTGAGCTGAGTGAAGTGTTCGTGGTGGGTTATACTGCTTCAGGGGAACAGGGAGTAAAACCATTCAGCGCTTTAAATATCATGAGCAGGGCTTTGTAGACAGTGTAGCATGAAGAAGACTGAAGTCTTCTCTTTTCTTTGTGAGGATGCCATCCTGAAGCTTCATTAAATACACAGCAGAACAGAAACATTCTGCAACAGTCCGATCTACAGCTTTGAGCTACAGCGCTATAGAGTCCAGCTCCAGAGTCAAATCAGGAACCTCACTGACGAGTGAGAACCAACATCAGTACGGTTTCAGAAGGAGCATTCTGTTCATTAATTTGGGTTTTGTGTAGCTGTGCTGTTGAGCTGAGCGTAATCAGTGTAGAAGTGTAAAACATCATCATGTATGTATATGAAACACACGGACAAGCAGTGAACATGGAGAAATCGCCAGTTTATCTCCATTCAAACGTTATGTTCTAACCTTTGAACACACTTTTTTTTTTTTTAGTGTTCAAACCTTTGTTTTCTGGCTTCAAACCGACACACAGGAGTGTGGAGCCTATCATTGTTAAGAAAGTGTTAATAAACCGCTAGCAGTCTGTCAAGTGAGATGTAAATTAATTATGGTGGAGTGATTCTTCCCTGATCACAATTTTCCATTTTAAAACAACACGATAAATTATATAATCATCCAGAACCATTAGCCTCAAAGACGGGAGTATTTTCACCATTTCATGTTTAAGGAGAGGAGGCGAGGGAGCAATAATATCACCAGCTGAGAACTCAGGAATTCGGGAAGTGATCAGGAATGAGTTTTATAAATCTAATGTCCACATGGCCAATATTTCCTCCCTCTGCAGTAGAGGGATGGTCCAAAACAAAAACAACTTATTTAATCACCTTCTAATTCTCATCACCCTTAACATTATTTATAAAGTGTAGATTTGACAATTTTTTGTGGCCCTGTTTAATGTTTTAGGGTCAAAATCCTCCTCGCTTTTTATCTTTTGAAAACAAGAAGAGCAGTTTTGACTGAAATGTTTGGTTGCATTGCTAATAAATCAAAGGAACTAATGTTAAATATATACTTTTGTACACAAAATGTGTAACAGTTGTCAGGTCTGGTACTGTAATATAATGTGTTAAATGTTGCTGGGTATCGTGGTAACATATCATGTAGAGTAGAGAATATCATTGTAAGGATTCTGGTCTGTGGAGACAGTATAGATAACCATAAGATAATTGTTTTTTGACTGTTTTTTTTGTGTGTCAATAACGCACAAAGCTCAAAGTTCAGTGTGTTTGTGTGTGTGTGTGTGTGTGTGTGTGTGTTAGACATGGAGATATGGAGATTTTAGCATGACGTATTAACATCAGGGATTTTATCAGCTGGGATTAAACACTGTTTATCTTCTCTCTGCTAACACACGCAAACACACACACACACACACACATCCTGCTCTAATTATCTCTCCTGTGTTCAGCTTTAAGATCTGTGTGGAAATAATTTTTTTAAAGGCACTATGTGAAATAGCGTTATTATTATTGTTGTTGTTAATAAGTTTTGATTTCCACTTCCTCTTCCGCCACAGTCACTTCCTGTGTGCTGACATGGTTCTGTGTTGGACGACAGAGCAATGGTTGCTATGGTGCCCAGAACCCTGCAAGAATGCTGTTTGCATTTGCTAACAATAGACCCACCCTGCCCCGCCCACGTGCTGTCATCAGCCAGTCAGACTCCATGGAAAACTCCTCCTCATTGTCATGGTGGGAGAACAGCAGCTCAGTGGTGCTCAGGACTCTCTGGGTATCGCCCACTGCACAGATAACAGAGCAGGCAATGGTGCAGGAGGCAGGGCAGGATGTTGGTGGGCGTGTCCTGAGCATGCCTCTGCAGGTGTTCTTCAGCGTGCTGATGGTGTGTGTGTTGTTGTTGGCGCTGTTTGGGAATGCAGTGGTGTGTGTGATGGTGTACCGCCGTGCCGCCATGCGCTCAGCCATCAACTTCCTGTTAGCCAACCTCGCCTTCGCCGACATGATGCTGGCTGTCACTGCTGTGCCCTTCGACCTGGTTACCATGGTGACAGCACAATGGCTGTTTAGTGCCACCCTTTGCCGGGCGTCGGCCATGTTCTTGTGGCTGTGTATGTCGGTGGGTGTGGCTATGCTGTTGGCAATCAGCGTGGACCGTTTCCTGATCATTGTGCGGAGACAAGACCGTCTCACGCCACGTCGCGCCAAGATCCTCATCGCCGCCTCCTGGATCTTCGCTTTTTTCCTGTGTTTCCCACTGTTGCTAGGATACCCGTCGCTGCAGGTACCCCCTAGTGCACCACAGTGTGTGCTCAGCTACTCTTCCGACAGGGGTTACCACGGATATGTGGTGCTCCTGGTCCTAGTGAGCTTCTTCATGCCATTCGCCATGATGGCATGTGCCTTTGCTGCGACCCTGAGCTCCATTAGGCACAACGTGCTCCGGATCCGTTGCAACTCTGCCCTCTCCCTGCCTAAGCCCCGCCCCCTTCACCTGAGCGTAGATGTGGGCTTTAAGACACGAGCCTTCTTCACCATCCTGCTGCTGTTTGTACTGGCATTCGCCTCGCTGGCCCCCCTAGTGGTGTTCAGCCTGTGTGCAGCGTTCAGCAGTGCTGTGTATAACGGGGTGGAGTTTTTCCAGGTCAGTGCCTGGCTGCTGAGCCTCAGCTTCCTGCGCCCTGCCCTCAACCCACTCATCTACTACTGTCGCATCAGGAAGTTCCGCCACGCCTGTGCCCGCTGGGTGCCCTCCCTCTTCAAGCTCTGCCCACCACTGCCTAGCCACGCCCAGCGCAGGATCCAGCCCAGTGCCGTATACGCCTGCAGTGAACATCGCTCCAGCATCTAACACACACACACTCACACTCACTCACTCATACACACACACTATACGCTTTTACTGTGCCTGTAATTCACTGTATAATCTAATGAAGCTGTGTGTTTACTGTTATTTCCTGCTCCTGAGCTCTGTGTGTGTACGAGGGGTATTTTTTGTGGATATTAGACAGTGTGTAAATTGTGAAAATGTGCAATACTGTACTGTTTGTTTAATTTTTTCTCCACAAAAATGTTATTTATAAAAATCATCTGTCTCTCTCTCTCTCTCTTTCATGCGCACACACACGCACAGATGTTTTGTGTTTCCACTGACGTGGAATTTAAATTCACACTGACAGCTGATGATGTCATAATGTACAACCAATCAGTAGCTTCAATTTAAACTCACATTCAGTAAAATGTAAGTGCACTGTGTCTTTACACTGTTTGTATAAAGTAACTTTAGGGTACATGCTCACTATATTTTAAGCTCAGTCATTAGCTCAAGTGCAGTCTTGCAGATGTGTTCACCCTGAGGGTGGAGTGTTAGCACTAAAGTTAAAGGGCAACACATGCAGCACGTTTTACATTCATACAGGACTTTTTCATGTTCATGTACAGTCGTCCATACAGTTCACTCACACACACACACACACAATACACACACACACACACACACTGGGATAAATGAGACCTGAGACTAATTCATAAAAAACAGGTGAGATACAGGAGGATCAAGGGGCATGGCCAGAGGAGAAGTGAAGAAATCAGTAAGTAAACTGGATTATGTGTTTTGTATGTGTTGTGTATTAGTGTATGTGTTACACTTAGGACAGATTTTCAGCATCACCCACACACTACTGACTGAAATGTTTTTTTTTTGTTTTGGTCATGTGAACATTTCTGCACACACATTTCATATCTGTTACAGTGCTCACATCCTTTATAAACATTCTGAGCTTTTATAAATCAACTCTTCAATTTGATCAAGCATTGGTTTTTATGATGTTTTTTTATTTTTAACAGTTTGTTAAAGCGATAGAATAATTAACGCATCTGCCCAGTGTGTGTTTCTGTGTTTTAGTCCTAATGAACACACGGAGAACCTCAGTGGGTCTCTCTAACACACACTGTTACTTAGCAACAAGAACGGCACCAAAAAGAAAGAGAAAATGTGTGTGTTTGAGTATGGGCTATATGTATACGTATTATACATACACACACACTGAACACAGCTCGGTTAGTGTGTGATGTTTACTGTGGCTCCTCTAACGAGCCTGATGATGTCATAAGGGGATTCCACTAATGAGCAGCCCTTCTTACTGAACTCTCTGCAGAGCTGATTAACACGCCGCTAATGCTAATGCTAACATGGCTGTGCTAATGAGGTTTACAGTAGAGTGAATGGAGAGACTCATTACTGCAACCTGAAAAGAGAGACAGACAGATTTTGATATAGACAGATTATGTTTAGTAGATTATTTTAATAGTTTTGAGATGAATTCCTTTTGCAATTTAATGTGGAACATCCAAGCGCTGAGTTCCTCATCTTATACAGAGATAGTGGTGCCATCAGTACAACTTAAAACAGTCAGAGTTGTGTGTGTGGGAGGGGTGTGCGTGTGTGGGAGGGAGTGTGTGTGTGTGTGTGGGGGGGGTGTAGAAGAAGGGGTGTTTGTGGGAGAAGGGGTGTGTGTAGGAGAGGGGGTATGTGTGTAGGAGAGGAGCTGTGTGTGTGTGGGCCTAGTGAAAACATCTCATTGTTTATTGGACCTGGCCCTCTTCATTCAATTCAATTCAATTTTATTTGTATAGCGCTTTTTACAATAGTCATTGTCTCAAAGCAGCTTTACAGAAATAAAAAACAGGTATAAACAGTCAGAAACATCTAAAGAGAGACAAACAGGAACAGATAAACAGAGACAAACAGGTAGAAAACAAATGGAATTTATCCCAACTGAGTGGCGACGGTGGCAAGGAAAAACTCCCTAAGATGTTTTTTGAGGAAGAAACCTTGAGAGGAACCCGACTCAGAAGGGAAACCCATCCTCATCTGGGTAACACAGAATGTGAAGGTAACAAAGATAATGTGAAAATGAGAAGTATGGCCTTAGGAGCAGCCGTAGTCCCAGCAGAAGATTTGGGCTCATCCAGAGGCAGAGGGGATCTGGATCTCCAATATCTCCATAAATTCGTGTGGGGCTCGGCAAAAAGAGAGAGAGAGGGAGAAAAACGATTAGGACTGTGAATTAGTGAGATATAATTTAGTCAGGGTAAGCTTGAGTAAACAAATACGTTTTAAGCCTAGATTTATACACTGAGACTGTGTCTGAGTCCCGAACACTAATAGGAAGACTGTTCCATAATTGTGGGGCTCTATAAGCGAAGGCTCTTCCCCCTGCTGTAGACTTCACTATTCTAGGTAATGTCAAGTAGCCTGCATCTTTTGATCTGAGTAGGCGTGGCGGATCATATAAAACCAGAAGGTCGCTTAGATATTGTGGTGCAAGACCGTGTAGTGCTTTATAGGTTATTAGAAGTATTTTAAACTTAATGCGAAATTTTACAGGGAGCCAATGCAGTGTGGATAAGATTGGGGTGATATGGTCGTATCTTCTAGTTCTAGTAAGGACTCTAGCAGCTGCATTCTGGACTAACTGGAGTTTATTTATATTCTTACTGGAACATCCAGACAGTAAGGCATTACAGTAATCTAATCTAGAGGTGACGAATGCATGAACCAGTATTTCTGCATCATGTAGTGACAATATGTTTCTTATCTTAGAAATATTTCTGAGATGAAAGAACGCTATCCTAGTAATATTATCTACATGAGCATCAAATGATAGACTGGAGTCAATAATCACTCCGAGGTCTTTAACTGCTGTACATGATGAAACAGAACGACCATCCAGAGTTACTGTGTAGTCAGGAAGATTACTTCTAGCTACACGTGGGCCTAATAAAAGTATTTCTGTTTTATCAGAATTAAGTAAAAGGAAGTTAGTTAACATCCAACGTCTAATGTCATGTACACAATCCTCAACTTTACTAAGCTTCTGTCTGTCCTCTGGCTTCGCTGACACATACAGCTGTGTATCATCAGCATAACAGTGGAAGCTAACCTGAGTACGCATGGAGAAATCACCATTTATATCTACAAACTGATAACGATCGGTCAGATAAGACCTGAGCCAGGACATTTTCTAATCTATAGGAAAGTATAGTATTATAATTTATAAAAAGAAACCCACAAAAGAAAAGAAAACAAAAACACAACCACACCCCCCGCCCCAAAGGAGGGGAAAAGGGGTTTTTTCATTTTTTCTAGTGGTGTGTTTGTGTGGTGTGGGGGGGGGTAAATGGCGCGTTTTATTTTTTTTTTTTTTTTTTTTTTTTTTTTAGGAGAATAATTTTTTTTTTCTTTTTTTTTTTTTATTTTTTGAGGTGGGGGGGGGTTCGATATTGGTCTATAACTGGATAATTGAGACGGGTCAAGGTCAGGTTTTTTTTATCAATGGTTTAATAACTGCTAATTTTAGAGATTTAGGTACATTTAGGTTCATGTCTGCCTGGACACACTCTCCTTATGATGATTGGTCCATCTCTCAAATTACATTTATATTTTGTTAAATTTTATAATATTAAAACACTTTTCTATGCAGCACGTTTAAATTTCTTGTTTATTAAATAATTACTGCAACATTAAGCATTAAAAAAACATTAAAAAAAACTATATTCAGGAAAAATAAGGGCATCATTAAACCTTTCATTTTAATAATTCAATGTTTATTTAAATGGATATATGAGCAATTTACAACATAAATACACAATATATAAGCCCATAAAGAGAAAGGAATGGTGTGTGTTAGGACTCAGCAATGCGTGTATGTGTATCCTCGGCTCGGGGAACTTTAATGACTTTCATGCTAAAGGGGATGAAATAGCATGTTAACGCACTGGCATCGCTGTTTGTTAGCATTAGCTCCTGTGCTATCCTCTCAACCGTCCACTCATGAGGCGTTAGCTTGTGCTTGTTTAGTGCTGTTAGCACCTCCACGATGGTAAGCTTCCCTTTGGGCACAGCTGTGATGTCACACACTCCAGGCGGTGCCAGTGATGCGCTGAGGGGGCGACACTCCAGCTGCTGCAGCTTCCTCACACCTGCCAACGTCTGGAAAACACACACACACTTCTATAGTAGGAGCTCATTCACAGTATAATGCTCCACATAAACCGATTTAATAGTCAGTGATGTCTTCTGTTAGATGTTTATTTAACATTAACATAAGGAGTCTCCAGAGTCAGAGGTAAAGCTGTAACTAAGTTTTCTATACATTCTGTACACAGTGCAAACACACACATGCTCAGATCTCCGCTCTGGAGCGTGATAAGACTAAACTAATCACACCCCCGAGTCTTTACCTCCTTAACGTACAATGTGAATTTGGTGAAAATCGGAGAGCACTTAATTTTTAGGGGGCGAAAAAACCTGACCTTCTCTGATTTTCACCAAATTCACATTGTACATTAAGGAGGTAAAGACTGTCTCAGGGGTGTGATTAGTTTTCTCCTATCATGCTCCAGAGTTTAGATCCTCATTTCTAAACTATTACACACAATAACATACAGGTTTTAACAGTAAACTATTTAATCTTATTCAGAAGTATATTTACATTCTGTTTAACCCGGTGTGTGTGTCTGTGTGTATACCCGTGTTTGTGGATCTTTAGAATCCACATAAACCTGTCTGAGTCGACTCAGTAGTGGATCATCCTTCCTGTGGATCTCACTCACTATAACAGAGAGAGAGAGAGAGAGAGAGAGAGAGAGAGAGAGAGAGAGAGAGAACTATTGATTATCAGGTTGCTAATGATAATTAAGTGTCTAATGCGAGCCGAGCCCTTACACTAAAGCCCTGTACAGTGCACTAACTCTGGCCCACTATCTAGTGCACTCTGTGGGGAGGTAGTGTGCGGTTTAGGACGCGGTTCGGGGCTTCGGTTAGACAGTTAGCAGTTCATTAAACACGGACATACACTTTATTACTATTATCATCATCATCATCATTACCGGACGGGACGCTGCTATTGTCATTAAACGGTACCGGATGCCGAGGTGCCGCTTCCGGCTTGCTTTTGCCGATTTCACGATGCGCGCGAGCCTCCAGATTGAAGTTTCTGAAGAGGCGACCCACACGCGCGCCCATTTCCAACACTTCACGAGCAGCGACTCTCTGTGTGTGTGTGTGTGTGTGTGTGTGTGTGTGTGTGTGTTTGCGACGCCCTTAGAACGGTAACTGGTGTAAAACAAACCGAGAAGTGACACAAACACGTGACTTAGAGTCACTTCCGTTTTTTTCAAGCAGCAAATTTAAAATAAAAGTTCCAGTAGTTAGACTACAACTTAGTAACTTACAACTTAGAAAAATAAAGGAGACACTCGGAGGTAAGGTTAACTCGTGCATAAACCAGCAAGAACAAAACAACATATCAATGTGCATGGCTAATTACTAATAAGAAATCAATACTAAGGGTAGTGATTCCACTTAAAGAAATATGTCCACTCTATACACTACATACGTAAAATTACACGAAAAATAAATAGATTAAAAACTAACAATAACAAAACAATAGAAACTGAGAAGTGATTATAAATTACTATTAAACTTTAGACAGCAGAGAGTGTGTAGTTCATCTGGTCAGTGCTTGCTGCAGTAACTCTTATTAACCAGCAGGCGGCAGTGAGAGAGCAGTGCTGTATTACTGGCGTTGTTGCTGCAGTAACACTTATTAACCAGCAGGTGGCAGTGAGGTATTACAGGCTTTGTTGCTGCAGTAACACTTATTAACCAGCAGGTGGCATTGAGAGAGCAGTGCTGTATTACCGGCTATGTTGCGGCAGTAACACTTATTAAACAGGAGGTGGCAGTGAGAGAGCAGTGCGGTATTACCGGCTATGTTTCTGCAGTAACAATTATTAACCAGCAGGTGGCAGTGAGAGAGCAGTGAGGTATTACCGGCTATGTTGCCATCGTTGGTATTTTGTGTAGTAATTCTTCTCCTGTGTGGAACATTATCTTATTTTCTCCACAGGGAACCCATTGCCTAATCATTTAACATTTTATTTGATAAGAAAAAATATAAAATTATATTTGACCAGCACGAAACTGATAGATGATAAAGGTAAATACAGTGATAATTATTTTTGTGTTTAATAAGAGAGGAAATCAGAGCTGGAGGTTTCACTGCAGTTCATCAGCTTTTATGTTGTAAATGAAAACACACACACACGCAGGTTTGGGGTTTAGAATAAAGACTAAATGGAGACTGCACTATTCAGTGTCCAGGATGTGTATCAGACCGATTAGGTTCAAAGCTAACATACTATTTATTAATGTTAACATTATACCTAATTGTTTATAATTATGCAATTGTTTGCATAATTCTTTTATTATAATTGTAATACATAAGTATTGTTTGGAATTACAGTACAGTTGTACTAAATTGTTTTTATTTGAATAAAGCTGGTTTTGTGTGTAACACCACTGGGTTGTGTTCCTCCTAGCGTGTGTGAGCAGTGTGAGTGAACATCATCTTTTGTACAATTATAAATCACTCACCTTAAAAGATTAAAAGTTAAAATATCAGAGACTCAAGGTTTCACTTTCATAGAAGAAAATATAAAGAAAAGTTGATATATTTCTGTCTCCAGTATTCATGTCTTCATTTCATACACACCTCTCTTTCCTCATCTTCACTTTCATCTCCATTGTTTTCATCATCATTCTTCATAATCTTCAGCTCTGTGCTGAGTGTGAAGTGTTTATGGTACTGAAACTCCACTCTTTTGTAAAAAGAAACTTTAAAGTGTGAAACGTTCCCAGTGAAACATGCTGAGGGAATGTTGGAAACTTTACAGGGATTGGGTTTGGGTGTTTCCTTTAGGGAACCCTGATCTGGTTCTTCCTGATATCTTTCTTGTAATGAGTTTTTATTACGTTATGTGTTTCACAGTCACTGAGTACTTCATTAGGAACACTACATGAATACTGGGTAGAGCCTCACTTTGTTCTCAAAACAGCCTCAATTCTTCGTGGCATGGATTCCACAAGATGTTGGAAACATTCCTCTGAGATTCTGCTCCATGATGACCACACAGTTCCTGCAGTTTTCAGTTGCACTTCCATGCTGTGACTCTGCTGCTCTACCACATCCAAAGTGGATTTATATCGGGTGATTGGGAAGGTCACTGAAGAACACTGAACTCATTGTGTTCATGAAACCAGTTTGAGATGACTTTTGCTTTGTGACATGGTGCATGATCATGCTGGAAATAACCATTAGAAGATGGTAAATTTTGGCCATGAAGGGATACATATGGTCAGCAACAATACTCAAATAGTCTGTGGACTTCAAGCCATGATCGATTGGTATTAACGAGCCCAAAGTGTGCCAGGAAAACATTCCCCACAGCATTACACCACCTCCACCAGCCTGGACTGGTGACACAAGGCAGGTTGGATCGATGGATTCATGCTGTTGGCACCAAATTTTGACCCAACCATCTGTGTCCCTCAGCAGAAATTGAGATTCATCAGACCAGGTGACATTTCTCCAGTCTTCAGCTGTCCAGTGTTGGTGAGCCTGTGCACACTGCGGCCACGGCTTCCTGTTCTCGGTGGTTATAGAAATTCTCAAATCAGCCTCTCTAGCACCAACAGTCATGCCATGGTCAAAATCACTGAGATCACAGTTTTCCTCCATTCTGATGGTTGGTGTGAACATGACCTGAAGCTGCTGGACCATATCTGCATGACTTTATGTATTGTGCTGCTGCCACATGATTGGCTGATTAGATAATTGCATGACTAAGTAGGTGTACAGGTCTTCCTAATAAAGTCCTCAGAGAGTGGACTATAAACACAAAATCAATCAATCTCTCTCTCTCTCTCTCTCCCTCGCTCTCTCACACACACACACATTTCTGCATCTGCTTTTTAATTGCAAAGATTACAAAATAACCAAAAATATACACACATGTATAAATTTATATTTATAATGTACATTCACACACTGTTCATCACACACAGTGCATCCAGAAAGTATTCACGGCGCTTCACTTCTATTTGGGGCGGCCGTGGCGCAGGTGGTAGAGTGGGTTGTCCACTAATCGTAGGGTTGGCGGTTCAACGGCAAGCCTTGCATGGCAGCTCTGCTACCATTGGTGTGTGAGTATGTGTGTGAATGGGTGAATGAGACAGTGTAAAGCGCTTTGGATAAAAGCGCTATATAAGTGCACATTTACCATAATAAAATGTGGGAAAAGTGAAGCGCTGTGGATACTTTCCGATGCACTGTACTACTGCCCCACACTGCTGTACCACTGCTTTCTCTCTGTCTCACACTGATGATGTCATCACTATCTGGAGAACTGTCCTCTAGTGGCGATGTCAGCAGTGTCCATGTGAGCAGGATGAGTAGAGTCCAAGCAGGATGAAGCTGTCGAGCAGCAGGACGCAGTAGATACAGCGCTGTGTGTGGAGACTCGGCGCTCGCTGCAGTTGTGTGAGCAGAACCGCCAGCAGCAGGAAGAAGGCTCCGATGTTCAGAACCAGGAACAAACGAATGTAGGAGACAGAGATGGATGTTTTGGTCCCGTCCTCGGCTGCTGCAGTGTGGACTTCTTTAAACATGGGTCCTTTTATGATCCTGGCCTTCTTGCCCCTGTGTGCATCTCCATCATCACTGTTTCTCTCTCCCCTCTGCGCTCCCTGCTGCTTCTCTCCAGCTTCATTTAAGCGATTTCCAGTTGCTTTCTTTGATCCCTTCACCTTCCCCTGCTTCTTAGTAACTGAGAACATCTTCTCCACAGCTGCCGCCACCTTTTTCTTCATCTTCCTCCTCTTTTCCGAGGTCTTCTTAAGTCGTTCTCTGATTTTGTGGAATTCTTCAGCATTGAGGATGCGCGTCTTTACATGGGGCTCTAGCTGCTGGAAGATGGGTTTAATGCGCCGAAGGTTTTGCTCCACCAGGTTAACGTAGTCCTGCACCTCTTCCAGGGGGCGCTCCTGCACCACCGCCACCCGTTCAAACACTATCTTCTCCAACTTGTCCTTCAGCACCATGGCAAACAGCGGTTTGCTGGGGTTCTCTGATGTCAGGACATGGATGGTGAAGGTGTGGTCTTGTGTGGTCAAGTGGACATCGATCCTCTCTGAGTCTCCACGCAGGCTGAAGCTGAGAACATTGACATCCGGGCCAAAGAACACATAGGCGATTCGGGTGTGCGGGAAGCGGAGCGACGTAGTCACGTTAACATAGTGAGAGCCATTGTAGGGGTAGCCGTTTGGGTACGTCCAGTATGCTGCATCAGCTTCCCCACTATAGCCCGTGTCGTCTTTCCACATCATGGTGTACTTGTCCTGTCCGTGCTGGACAAAGGCACCGTGGATGCCATCTCTCGCCATAGTGTGCTGGAAGGGGAAGTCCGTGTTGTGGAAGAAGGCACTGATGCTGTGGGCAGGGCTTTCTGCGTCCAGGTGCACGTGGTCCAGGAGCAGCAGAAGGTCAGGTTGGAGAAGGACAAGGTTTCTCTGCAAGTTCTTGATCTTCAGCGCTGGGCTATATGCTGCCCGTCCCTCGCCACGGATAAACACAATACCATGACGCTCTAACGCCGCCTCCACACGACCCTCGCAGTCTGCTGCAGCACCGTACTTATACTTTGACCACTTGGAGTCACATGTCTCAGTCACCTGACCTTCCCAGGGCGAGAAGCAGCCACGGTCGATGGAGGAGGCGAACAGAACGGCATTGTTGAGGAGTGTGTACTTGGGGCCATACAACGCCTCAGTGATAAAGGGGAAACCTCTGGGTGCGAAGGTGAACGAGTTCTGGTCGGGATGCTCATGTCCGGCATTGAAGTTCTTCCAGCCACGGATCCACTCGCTGTAGCGCCGCTGGTGCACGATGTCGAAGATGGCACGGCCACCCAGTTTCCCTGACTTAAATGACAGGAAAGAATGATTCGTCCCTGCAGGCAGACCGCCTCCATATGTCACGACCCCCCAGTCCTCAAAATAGTGCAGACGTGGCATTCCAAAATCTGGAGGGGGCGTGGCTTTGACACCAGCATCATACCTGCACACAGAGAAACACAAAGAGTTGATTCAGTAGGAAATACCCGTATGTGTGTGTGTGTGAGAGTGTGTGTGTGTGTACCAGATGAACTCGGTGTGTAATGTACACCACTTCTGTCCCCGTGATGGCTGTCCCGGTCCGTCCTGCACACGGTGGTGTCGTATCTGTTCAGCCAGGAAGTTAGCGTGGCCGTTCCTCAGGATGTAGCGATCAAGAAACCCCAGCTGACTCTCTGGACCGTAAAACCAGTTGTAGTTTGAGTCACCAATGGCAACATTCCTCCGGAAACCTGAACACATGTAACACACGTCATAAACACTTTGCTAAAATAATTAACACTGACGTTCTACAGACTCCTTATGAGACGAGGACACAGTTCTAACCACAGCGGCGTGAGTGCAGCGTTCACAGTAGGGCCTGGACGATATATAAAAAAATATCACGATATCTTCACGATACACAACACGCATCCCTATATATTTTTTAGCTGAGGTTTTGCTAACAAAGTGCAGATAATGCTATAGGCTCAGAGATATTTATCCAGTATTTATAGAAATGAAAGTATGAAAGTATTTCATTGAGGAAAAGAAGGACACAGCACCTTGCACAAGTATTCACCCCCCTGTGAACTTTTCCATACTGTGTAGTGCTACAGCCTCGACTGAAATGTCTACACATCTACACATAACATCCCATAATAGTGGAATCTCACTCATGGTTTCTTCCTCATGTTGTCTCAGGCTCGCTCATTAGAGGGAAATTTATATTCATATCCAGATTTCTGTAAAGCTGCATTGTGAAAATGTTCATAGTTAAAAGTGCTATATAAATAAAACTGAACTGAATTGGACTGAACTGAGTTGGACATGCCACAAAGCGGGACTTTATGGAAGAATGGTGAGAAGAAAGACATTATTGAAATTATTATTTAAAAAGCCAAATAGAATATTGTTTGGAGACTCAACATTTATATGGGAGAAGGTTCTGTGGTCTGGAGCTCTGGCCTAGGAACAAAACCCAAACCATGTTTTAAAGATGATTTGGTGACTACAGGATGATGGACACACACACACACACACACTGTGGTACCTGGCAGCAGTGTCCTGTAGAGGAAGTCAAAATGTTTGAGGAGCCAGGGGTGTGTGAAGTGTGAGATGTTGAAGTGTCTCTGCAGCAGGAAGATGTACTGGAACAGAGAACGCGTGCTATAGGTTCCATACGCAACACCTTCATACAGAGAACCGTCCACCACGGAACGCAGCATGACCAGTGCCTTCTCCATAATCACCATCACCTGCTGAACAAACACATAGGCCTCCTGTAGACAGCCTACACACACACACACACACACACACACACACAGACAGACAAATACACACCAGGTTCAGTATACACACACACACTCCAGGGTCATATATGGTGTGTATATACACACATGGTGTATATGCGGGAGGCGGTGTGTGTGTGTGTACTGACCCTGGTTGAGCAGGATGAGGGAGGCGGTCAGCAGGGCAACGCAGTTGGTTGGTTGGTGGTTGTGGAGGAACTGGAAGCTCCACCCCCTCTGCAGTGATTTGTCGTACATATAGAGGGAGGTGTTTCCCAGCACTTGCAAGTAACGCTCCTGCTCAACCTCACTCAGGAACTCAAACAGGAAGTCATATGCCGTCGCAAAACCCACCAGAGAGTGAGCCATTGGAACCTCGTCCCATGGAGCATCCTTCACCAGCCTACACACACACAAATACACACACACACACACACACCAGGGTCAGTATACACACACACACACACACACACACACAACACACATAAACCAGGATCAGTATACACACACACACACACACACATAAACCTAAGTCGACATACACACACACACACACACACACACACACACACCAGGATCAGTATACACACACACACACACACACACAGGGTCAGTATACACACACACACACACAAAACACATAAACCAGGGTCAGTATACACACACACACACACACACACACACACACACACACACAGGATCAGTATACACACACACACACACACACAGGGTCAGTATACACACACACATACACACACACACACACACACAATAAACCAGGGTCAGTATACACACAAACACACAATACACACACACACACACACAAATACACACACACACCACAACAGGTCAGTATACACACACACACACACACACCAGGGTCAGTATACACACACACATACACACACACACACACACACACACACAACAATAAACCAGGGTCAGTATACACACACACACACACACACACACACACAAATACACACACACACACCAGGGTCAGTATACACACACACACACACACACACAGGGTCAGTATACACACACACACACACACACCAGGGGTCAGTATACACACACAACAGGGTCAGTATATACACACACACACACACACACACACACACACATGTACACACCAGGGTCAGTATATATGTACACACACACACACATGAAAGTCAGTACACACACACGGTGTATACAGACACACATCAACGTCAGTATATACACACACACACACCAGGATCAGTATACACATACACAGACATGCATAGACATAGTGTATACAAACACACACAGACACATACTGTATGATGCTCATAAATTAAGTTTTAAATCATGTGTGTGTAACGTGTGTGTAAAGTGTGTAACGTGTGTGTAACGTGTGTAACGTGTGTGTAACGTGTGTAATGTGTGTATAACGTGTGTAACGTGTGTATAGTGTGTGTATAGTGTGTAATGTGTGTGTAACGTGTGTATAGTGTGTAAAACATGCATATAGTGTGTAATGTGTGTGTAACGTGTATAATGTGTGTAACGTGTATGTATGTGTAATTTGTGTATAGTGTGTAATGTGTGTGTAACGTGTGTAATGTGTGTATAACCTGTGTAACGTATGTGTAACATGTGTAACGTGTGCAATGTGTGTATAGTGTGTGTAATGTGTGTGTAACGTGTGTATAGTGTGTAACGTGTGCAATGTGTGTGTAACGTGTGTAATGTGTATATAGTGTTTAATGTGTGTGTAACGTGTGTATAGTGTGTAACGTGTGTGTAACATGTGTGTAACATGTGTATAGTGTGTAATGTGTGTGTAACGTGTGTAATGTGTGTATAGTGTGTAATGTGTGTGTAACATGTGTATAGTGTGTAATGTGTGTGTAACGTGTGTATAGTGTGTAAAACATGTGTATAGTGTGTAATGTGGGTGTAACGTGTATATAGTGTGTGTAACGTGTGTAACATGTATGTGTGTAATGTGTATAATGTGTGTAATGTGTGTAATGTGTGTGTAATTTGTGTATAGTGTGTAATGTGTAACGTGTGTGTAACGTGTATAACGTGTGTGTAATGTGTGTATAGTGTGTATAGTGTGTAATGTGTAACGTGTGTAATGTGTGTATAGTGTGTAATGTGTAACGTGTGTAATGTGTGTGTAACGTAACACAAGTGTCTTGCCCAAGGACACTTCGGCATGTGGAGTCACCCGGGCCGGGAATTGAACCGCCAACCCTACGATTGCCAAGTATGTATAGTGTGTAATGTGTGTGTAACGTGCGTAATGTGTGTATAGTGTGTAATGTGTGTAACGTATGTGTAACATGTGTAACGTGTGTAATGTGTGTATAGTGTGTGTAATGTGTGTGTAACGTGTGTAATGTGTAACGTGTGTATAGTGTGTAACGTGTGTATAGTGTGTAATGTGTGTGTAACGTGTGTGTAACGTGTGTAATGTGTGTATAGTGTGTAATGTGTGTGTAACGTGTGTGCAATGTGTGTAATGTGTGTATAGTATGTAATGTGTGTGCAACGTGTGTAATGTGTGTGTAACGTGTGTATAGTGTGTAATGTGTGTGTAACGTGTGTGTAATGTGTGTAATGTGTGTGTAACATGTGTGTAATGTGTTTATAGTGTGTAACGTGTGTGTAACGTGTGTAATGTGTGTATAGTGTGTAATGTGTGTGTGTTTGTGTAATTTCTTTTCCTCTCGGTTACAGATGAAACACTTTTCTGAAGTGGAGTGTGTGTGAGTAATGTGTGTAATGTGTTTTCTGAAGTGGAGTGTGAGTGTGTGTTTGTGTGTTTTCTGAAGTGGAGTGTGAGTGTGTGTGTGTGTGTGAGTGTGTGTGTGTGTTTTCTGAAGTGGAGTGTGAGTGTGTGTGTGTGTGTTTTCTGAAGTGGAGTGTGAGTGTGTGCTTGTGTGTGTGTAATGTGTGTTTTCTGAAGTGGAGTGTGTGTGTGTGTGTGTGTGTGTAATGTGTGTTTTCTGAAGTGGTGTGTGTGTGTGTGTGTGTGTGTGTAATGTGTGTTTTCTGAAGTGGAGTGTGAGTGTGTGTGTGAGTGTGTGTGTGTGTGTGTGTGTGTGTGTGTGTAATGTGTGTAATGTGTTTCTGAAGTGGAGTGTGAGGTGTGTGTGTGTGTGTGTGTGTGTATGTAATGTGTGTTTCTGAAGTGGAGTGTGATGTGTGTGTGTGTGTGTGTGTGTGTGTGTAATGTGTGTAATGTGTTTTCTGAAGTGGAGTGTGAGTGTGTGTGTGTGTGTGTGTGTGTGTGTGTGTGTGTGTGTGTGTGTGTGTGTGTGTTAATGTGTGTTTTCTGAAGTGAGTGTAGGTGTAGTGTGTGTGTGTGTGTGTGTAATGTGTGTTTTCTGAAGTGGAGTGTAGTGTGTGTGTTTCTGAAGTGGTGTGTGTGTGTGTGTGTGTGTGTGTAATGTGTGTAATGTGTGTAATGTGTGTTTTCTGAAGTGGAGTGTGAGTGTGTGTGTGTGTGTGTGTGTAATGTGTGTATATGTGTTTCTGAAGTGGAGTGTGAGTGTGTGTGTGTGTGTTTAATGTGTGTGTTTTATGAAGTGGAGTGTGAGTGTGTGTGTGTGTGTAATGTGTGTTTTCTGAAGTAGAGTGTGTGTGTGTGTGTGTGTGTGTGTTTTTCTGAAGTGGAGTGTGTGTGTGTGTGTGTGTGTGTGTGTAATGTGTTTTTCTGAAGTGGAGTGTGAGTGTGTGTGTGTGTAGTGTGTGTGTGTGTGTGTTTCTGAAGTGGAGTGTAGTGTGTGTGTTTTCTGAAGTGGAGTGTAGTGTGTGTGTGTGTGTTTTTTCTGAAGTGAGTGTGAGTGTGTGTGTGTGTGTGTGTGTGTGTAATGTGTGTTTTCTGAAGTGGGTGTGAGTGTGTGTGTTTTCTGAAGTGGTGTGAGTGTGTGTGTGTGTGTTTTCTGAAGTGGAGGTGAGTGTGTGTGTGTGTAGTGTGTTTTCTGAAGTGGAGTGTGAGTGTGTGTGTTTTCTGAAGTGGAGTGTGAGTGTGTGTGTGTGTGTGTTTTAATGTGTGTTTTCTGAAGTGGAGTGTGAGTGTGTGTGTAATGTGTGTAATGTGTTTTCTGAAATGGGTGTGTGTGTGTGTGTGTGTGTGTGTGTTTTCTGAAGTGGAGTGTGTGTGTGTGTGTGTAATGTGTGTAATGTGTTTTTCTGAAGTAGAGTGTATGTGTGTGTGTGTGTGTTTTCTGAAGTGGAGTGAGTGTGTGTGTGTGTGTGTGTGTGTGTGTGTGTGTGTAATGTGTGTAATGTGTTTTCTGAAGTGGGTGTGTGTGTGTGTGTGTGTGTGTGTGTGTGTGTAATGTGTGTTTTCTGAAGTGGAGTGTGAGTGTGTGTGTGTGTGTGTGTGTTTTCTGAAGTGGAGTGTGAGTGTGAGTGTGTGTGTGTGTGTGTTTAATGTGTGTTTTCTGAAGTGGGTGTGAGTGTGTGTGTGTGTGTGTTAATGTGTGTAATGTGTGTTTTCTGAAGTGGAGTGTGAGTGTGTGTGTGTGTGTGTGTGTGTGTGTGTGTGTGTGTTAATGTGTGTTTCTGAAGTGGAGTGTGAGTGTGTGTGTGTGTGTGTGTAATGTGTGTGTGTTTTCTGAAGTGGAGTGTGAGTGTGTGTGTGTGTGTGTGTGTGTGTGTGTGTGTTTTCTGAAGTGGAGTGAGTGTGTGTGTGTGTTGTGTGTGTGTGTGTTTCTGAAGTGGGTGTGAGTGTGTGTGTGTGTGTGTTTTCTGAAGTGAGGTGTGAGTGTGTGTGTGTGTGTGTGTGTGTGTAATGTGTGTTTTCTGAAGTGGGTGTAGGTGTGTGTGTGTGTGAGTGTGTGTGTGTTGTTTTCTGAAGGTAGTGTGAGTGTGTGTGTGTGTTTTCTGAAGTGGAGTGTGAGTGTGTTTATGTGTGTAATGTGTGTTTTCTGAAGTGGAGTGTGTGTGTGTAATGTGTGTGTTTTCTGAAGTGGAGTGTGTGTGTGTGTAATGTGTGTTTTCTGAAGTGGAGTGTGTGTGTGTGTGTTTTCTGAAGTGGGTGTGTGAGTGTGTGTGTGTGTGTGTGTGTGTGTAATGTGTGTAATGTGTTTTCTGAAGTGGAGTGTGAGTGTGTGTGTGTGTGTGTGTATATGTAATGTGTTTTTCTGAAGTGGAGTGTGAGTGTGTGTGTGTGTGTGTGTGTGTGTAATGTGTTAATGTGTTTTCTGAAGTGGAGTGAGTGTGTGTGTGTGTGTGTGTGTGTGTGTGTGTGTGTGTGTGTGTGTGTGTGTTTAATGTGTGTTTTGTGAAGTGGAGTGTTGTGTGTGTGTGTGTGTGTGTTTTTCTGAAGTGAGTTAGTGTGAGTGTGTGTGTGTGTGTGTGTTGTGTGTTTCTGAAGTGGTGTGTGTGTGTGTGTGTGTAATGTGTGTTTCTGAAGTGGAGTGTGATGTGTGTGTGTGTGTGTGTGTTTTCTGAAGTGGAGTGTGAGTGTGTGTGTGTGTGTGTGTAATGTGTGTTTCTAGTAGTGTGTGTGTGTGTGTGTGTGTGTGTGTGTGTGTGTTAATGTGTAATGTGTGTAATGTGTTTTTCTGAAGTGGAGTGTGGTGTGTGTGTGTGTGTGTGTGTGTGTGTGTGTGTGTAATGTGTGTTTTCTGAAGTGGAGTGTGAGTGTGTGTGTGTGTGTTTAATGTGTGTTTTTTTCTGAAGTGGAGTGTGTGTGTGTGTGTGTGTGTGTGTGTGTAATGTGTGTTTTCTGAAGTAGAGTGTGTGTGTGTGTGTGTGTTTTTCTGAAGTGGAGTGTGAGTGTGTGTGTGTGTGTGTGTGTGTGTGTTAATGTGTGTTTTCTGAAGTGGAGTGTGAGTGTGTGTGTGTGTGAGTGTGTGTGTGTGTGTGTGTTTTCTGAGTGAGTGTAGTGTGTGTGTGTTTCTGAAGTGGGTTAGTGTGTGTGTGTGTGTGTTTTCTGAAGTGGAGTGTGGTGTGTGTGTGTGTGTGTGTGTGTGTAATGTGTGTTTTCTGAAGTGTGAGTGTAGTGTGTGTGTTTTCTGAAGTGGAGTGTGAGTGTGTGTGTGTGTTTTTCTGAAGTGGAGTGTGAGTGTGTGTGTGTGTGAGTGTTTTCTGAAGTGGAGTGTAGTGTGTGTTTTCTGAAGTGGAGTGTGAGTGTGTGTGTGTGTGTGTGTTTTTTCTGAAGTGGAGTGTGAGTGTGTGTGTAATGTGTGTAATGTGTGTTTTCTAGTGGAGTGTGTGTGTGTGTGTGTGTGTGTGTGTGTGTGTGTGTGTGTGTGTGTGTGTGTGTGTTTTCTGAAGTGGAGTGTGTGTGTGTGTAATGTGTGTAATGTGTGTTTTCTGGAGTTAGAGTGTATGTGTGTGTGTGTGTGTTTTCTGAAGTGGGTGTGAGTGTGTGTGTGTGTGTGTGTGTGTGTGTGTGTGTGTGTGTGTGTGTTGTGTGTGTATTTTTTCTGAAGTGGAGGTAGTGTGTGTGTGTGTGTGTGTGTGTGTGTGTGTTGTAATGTGTGTTTTCTGAAGTGGAGTGTGAGTGTGTGTGTGTGTGTGTGTGTGTTTTCTGAAGTGGAGTGTGAGTGTGTGTGTGTGTGTGTGTGTGTGTGTAATGTGTGTTTTCTGAAGTGGAGTGTGAGTGTGTGTGTAATGTGTGTAATGTGTGTTTTCTGAAGTGGAGTGTGAGTGTGTGTGTGTGTAATGTGTGTTTTCTGAAGTGGAGTGTGAGTGTGTGTGTGTGTGTGTTTTTTCTGAAGTGGAGTGTGAGTGTGTGTGTGTGTGTGTGTGTGTGTTTCTCTGAAGTGGAGTGTGAGTGTGTGTGTGTTTTCTGAAGTGGGTGTGGTGTGTGTGTGTGTGTGTGTGTGTGTAATGTGTGTTTTCTGAGGTGTGAGTGTGTGTGTGTGTGTGTGTGTGTGTGTGTTTTCTAAGTGAGTGTGAGTGTGATGTGTGTGTGTGTGTGTAATGTGTGTTTTCTGAAGTGGAGTGTGTGTGTGTGTGTGTTTTCTGAAGTGGAGTGTGTGTGTGTGTGTAATGTGTGTAATGTGTGTTTTCTGAAGTGGAGTGTGTGTGTGTGTAATGTGTGTGTGTGTGTTTTCTGAAGTGGAGTGTGTGTGTGTGTGTATGTGTAATGTGTGTTTTCTGAAGTGGAGTGTGAGTGTGTGTGTAATGTGTGTGTGTGTGTTTTCTGAAGTGGAGTGTGAGGTCTGAGACACAGTCTGAGTTAATCAGTCATTAAAGTTAGATAAAAACAGGAAATGAATCAGGAAGAATGTGTTATTTTTTGTCTGTGGTTTCATAGAAAGTGCTGACACACTGAGAAAATGAAACAGGAAGTGTGTGTGTGTTGGCAGGAAATTGTCCAATATCAGTGTCCATATCTCATTATTTTATTATTAATGATCATCCTTAAAGCCGCAGAGGATCTGTGGAAAGTGCTGATGTGGAGAAATAACGAAAGAGGATGTGTTTCTGCTGGCCATCTCTCTCTCTCTCATATATATGCACACACACACACACACACACACACACACTTTGGACTGACTTTAGACTTCAGGTCAGTGAGAGGTTGTGCGAGACACACCGAGACTGAGCAGAGAGCTGATTGGACAAAAGAGCCTTATACTATATTCAGCATGGTTCTGCCAGATTGGGTACCAATATTTTTTTTCACTCTTTTGGTATTCAGGTCTCAGTACATTTCCGCCCAAAGGTATCAAATCTGAAACTGATTTTGACCGTATACAGCCGTGTGTTTGTAATAAAGTCCCAATGTTTCTATCTAAAATAGAGACTCTCATTATATCTGCATAAAATTGATTTGGGGGCGGGGCTACACACCATCTCAGTTTATGATGTCACTAAATAAAATAAACTCCACTGCTCTGCACACAGAAACTTTTAGCCATAGCTTAGTTAATGTGAGTGATGGACATACGTTGGTTGCCAGGAAATACGTAATGACACGTAATGACAGGTTTGGCTGTTGTTCTGTAAATCAGTGAGACGATGAAGATGTAACCCTTACCCTAGGCACCCTACGTAGGGATCTCCTCCAGAATTAAACACAGCAGGCTTAACAGAATTTTAAAAGGATATTATAACATGCAATATAACAATCAGCAGTATAACACACACACACACACACACACACAGGTTGTGTACCAGCTGGGCTGAGCAGCCATCCGGTCCATGTACTCGCGAGCCAGACTGAGCGCCCCAGTGCGTTGTGGGTAAAGCAGACAGAACAGTGCTAACACACTCAGGTTGTTCCCGTAGATTTCGTTCCAGCGGGCGGAGAATTTTTCAGGGTCTCGTGGTGGGAGGAACTGGGAGGGGTTTGCGAGCATGTCCTCACCAGCACGCCATATCTGCTGAGCCAGCTCAGCGTGAGTGCTCAGTGCCGCCCCTCGCAGCTCAGGCACCGCCTCCCGCCCAAAATACAGCATGGGGTGCCCAGAGTAGCGTCCGCCAATAAAGGGCACTTCATCACCGCTTGGCTCCCAGTCGCTCCGCGCCAACACACACACAGCACTTATGAAGAACACCGTGGGGGCACCGCGTGTGTATGAGCTCATCATGACATCAGCGTGATGTCAGAGTGATGTCATGCTAAAAGACAGAGAGAGCGCCATTACTGAGAGACAGTTAGATTGTGCGTGTGTGTTTACGCGCTTTAACATCCTGAATTCCTGTGGTAATTAAATCCAGCTCTACTGAAAACCACACATACACACACACACACACAATTTTCCCCCTTCAGCTCACAGCATAAGATTTATTTTATGAAAATAATCCAACTATTCTAAAATTAGTCATTTTAAGCAAAAGTGTTCCATCATATTTATTCACTGCAGTTTTTATTGGACTTTGGTGGAGATGAAGATCAACTGTGATTATAGTGATTACTCCATTATATCAACTATAATCCATACAACAATCTCCTTATTCATCATCTTCACCACTGCAATGTCATCTCTTTAAAAACAATACTCCATCTGCGTAAACCCCACCCACCCAAGATTCATCTGCATAAACCCCACCCACCCAAGATTCATCTGCGTAAACCCCACCCACCCAAGATTCATCTGCATGAACCCCACCCACCCAGGATTCATCTGCACAAACCCCACCCACCCAAGATTCATCTGCACAAACTCCACCCACCCAAGATTCATCTGCATGAACCCCACCCACCCAGGATTCATCTGCATAAACCCCACCCACCCAAGATTCATCTGCATGAACCCCACCCACCCAGGATTCATCTGCATAAACTCCACCCGCCCAAGATTCATCTGCATAAACTCCACCCACCCAAGATTCATCTGCATGAACCCCACCCACCAAGGATTCATCTGCATAAACCCCACCCACCCAAGATTCATCTGCATGAACCCCACCCACCCAGGATTCATCTGTATAAACTCCACCCACCCAAGATTCATCTGCATAAACCCCACCAACCCAAGAT
Source organism: Ameiurus melas (assembly GCA_012411365.1). Lineage (NCBI taxonomy): Eukaryota > Metazoa > Chordata > Actinopteri > Siluriformes > Ictaluridae > Ameiurus > Ameiurus melas. The sequence goes on from CM022753.1 coordinate 98,926, forward strand.
TCATCTGCATGAACCCCACCCACCCAAGATTCATCTGCATAAACCCCACCCAAGATTCATCTGTATAAACCCCACCCACCCAAGATTAATTTGCATAAACACCTACACAGAGTCTGTGAACATGTGAGACAGGACAGGATTTTTGGGAAGGTGAGACAGGAGGAGGTTGAGACTGGTGCATGTGAGACAGGAGGAGACTTAGATTGGGAGAAGGTGAGACAGGAGGAGGGTGAGACTGGGGGAAGGTGAGATAGGTGTAGAGTTAGATTGGGGGAAGGTGAGGCAGGAGGAGGGTGAGACTGGTGGAGGTGAGACAGGAGGAGGGTGAGACTGTGGTTTTCTGGCCTCTGCTCCGTATCTCAGTGATGCTGCCAGAAACGCATCACTCATCCAACTCTGATCACTTTTCCGCGTTTTTTCCATGAAGCTTCCTGTTTCCATTCTTGTTTCTCTAGTGGTGATATGAGTGTAAACACACATGTAACAAATTTAGACAGACATGATGTTTTATCTTCTTAGCATAACAAACACACACACAGTAATGTGTTTAACCACATTAATCTAAAGGAGATACTAAAGGAACACGTTTCCAAACCCAGAGCTGAACATCTGCAGTTATCTTCACTTTCACTGTCCAGTGAGGATCTACGCAGTTTTCTCTCTGTTATTTGTAAACATAAGAACCTTTAACCTGCTAACACGTTCATTACCGGAACACACCTACTGACTCATATAGCCCCCCCCACGGTAATAAAATCAACAATTAAAATAACGAACAGTGAATGTCATTATGGATTAGTTGGATGTATGATGACACTGTGGATTATCCCCACCCCCCACCCCAGCAGTAACGTCTTGTGTGGATACCCCCCCAGTCCCGTCAGTGACATCACTTCATGAAGGTGAAAAACGCATGTCTATACATAAACCCAGTGTGAAAAAAGGAAACAGAATGAGCTGCTGCTGAGGGAAAAGTGCAAAATCCAGCTCGTCCAAATCATCAGAACATGTTATATTAAGCGCTTCAAACAAACTGGTATGTGTATTAACGTGTATTGACCTGTATTAAAGTGTA
>CM022753.1:107500-117500 GCA_012411365.1 Ameiurus melas
ATGAACAACACACTTTTGACAGAATAACAGAATAAATCTCTCACACACACACACACACACACACATTCTTTGTGATTACAGTATGGAGATTTACTGGCACTGTGAATGAAATATAACAATTATACAGTTACACTCAACATCACACTACATACACACACACACACACACATACACACACACACCATTGTATAGCTCAGGACTCTGCCCTCTTCAATAACGAGTGGGGGGGTGATGGGTAATAACCCCTCGTGCAGGACTGAGCATTGGAGAAACGTTTAAACTGGAAATTCAGAGGAAGAGCTAAGGCACACACACACACACACACACACACACACACACACACAAGTGTTTATATTTAATACAGAATGTTAGTACTAATTCACCAAAAGGTGTAATAACATCAACTCTGACATCACAAATTCTATTTACTAACATGTGTGTGTGTCTGTGTGAGTATATGAGTGAGTGTGTGTGTGTATATATACACAGTGCATCTGGAAAGAATTCACGGCGCTTCAGTTTTCCACATGTTGTTATGTTTCAGCCTTATTCCAGAATGGATTAAATTCATAATTTTCCTCAAAATTCTACAAACAATACCCCATAATGATAACATCAAAGAAGTTTGTTTGAAATCTTTACAAGTTTATTAAAAATGAAAAACAAAAAAAACACATACATATGTATTCACACCCTTTGCTCAATACTTTGTTGAAGCACCAATTACAGCCTCAAGGCTTTTTGAGAATGATGCTACAAGCTTGGCACACCTATTTTTGGGCAGTTTCTCCCATTCTTCTTTGCAGGACCTCTCGAGCTCAATCCGTTTGGATGGGGAACGTCGGTGCACAGCCATTTTCAGATCTCTCCAGAGATGTTCAATCGGTTCAAGTCTCTGCTCTGGCTGGGCCACTCAAGGACATTCACAGAGTTGTCCTGTAGCCATTCCTTTGTTATCTTGGGTGTGTGCTTATGGTTGTTGTCCTATTGGAAGATGAACCTTCACCCCAGTCTGAGGTCCAGAGCGCTCTGGAGCAGGTTTTCATCAAGGATGTCTCCGTACATTGCTGCATTCATCTTTTCATCGATCCTGACTTGTCTCCCAGGTCCTGCTACTGAAAAACATCCCCACAGCATGATGCTGCCACCACCATGCTTCACTGTAGGGATGGTATTGGTCAGGTGATGAATGGTGCCTTGTTTCCTCCAGACATGACGCTTGCCATTCAGGCCAAAGAGTTCAATCTTTGTCTGAGAATCCTAAAGGTGCCTTTTGGCAAACTCCAGGTTGGCTGTCATGTGCCTTCTACTGAGGAGTGGCTTCCCTCTGGCCACTCTACCACCCAGGCCTGATTGATGGAGTTCTGCAGAGATGGTTGTTAGTCTGGAAGGTTCTCCTCTCTCCACATAGACACGCTGGAGCTCTGTCAGAGTGACCATTGGGTTTTTGGTCACCTCCCTGACTAAGGCTCTTCTCCCCCGATCGCTCAGTTTAGCCGGACGGCCAGCTCTAGGAAGAGTCCTGCTGGTTCCAGACTTCTTCCCTAACCCTAACCCTTTACGGATGATTGAGGCCACTGTGCTTATTGGGACCTTCAATGTTGCAGAAATGTTTCTGTACCCATCCCCAGATCTGTGCCTTGATACAATCCTGTCTCGGAGGTCTATAGACAATTCCTTGGACTTCATGGCTTGGTTTGTGCTCTGAAATGCATTGTTAACTGTGGGACTTTATATAGACAGGTGTGTGCCTTTCCAAATCATGTCCAATCAACTGAATGTACCACAGGTGGACTCCAGTCAAGTTGTAGAAACATCTGAAGGATGATCAGTGGAAACAGGATGCACCGGAGCTCAATTTTGAGTGTCATGGCAAAGGGTGTGAATACTTATGTACATGTGCTTTTTTTGTTTTTTATTTTTAATAAATTTGCAAAGATTTCAAACAAACTTCTTTCACGTTGTTATTATGGGGTATTGTCTGTAGAATTTTGTGGAAAATTATGAATTTAATCCATTTTTGAATAAGGCTGTAACATAAAAAAATGTGGAGAAGTGAAGCGCCGTGAATACTTTCTGGATGTGTATATACATATGTATATGTATATATATATATATATATATATATATATATATATATATATATATATATATATATATATATATATATATATATATATATATATATATATACATATGTATATGTATATATCTCACAAAAGTGAGTACACCCCTCGCATTTGTGTAAATATTTGATTATATCTTTTCATGTGACAACACTGAAGCAATGACACTTTGCTACAATGTAAAGTAGTGAGAGTACAGCTTGTGTAACAGTGTAAATTTACTGTCCCCTCAAAATAACTCCACACAGACATTAATGTCTAAACCGCTGGCAACAAAAGTGAGTACACCCCTAAGTGAAAATGTCCACATTGGGCCCAAAGTAGGGGAGTGGAAGAGGACTCCTGTGTGGCCACCATTATTTTCCAGCACTGCCTTAACTCTCTTGGGCATGGAGTTCACCAGAGCTTCACAGGTTTCCACAGGAGTCCTCTTCCACTCCTCCATGACGACATCACGGAGCTGGTGGATGTTAGAGACCTTGTGCTCCTCCACCTTCCGTTTGTGGATGCCCCACAGATGCTCAATAGGGTTTAGTCCATCACCTTCACCCTCAGCTTCTTTAGCAAGGCAGCGTTCTTCTTGGAGGTGTTTGGGGTTGTTATCATGCTGGAATACTGCCCTGAGGCCCAGTCTCCAAAGGGAGGGGATCATGCTCTGCTTCAGTATGTCGCAGTACATGTTGGCATTCATGGTTCCCTCAATGAACTGTAGCTCCCCAGTGCCGGCAGCACTCATGCAGCCCCAGACCACGACACTCCCACCACCATGCTTGACTGTAGGCAGGACACACTTGTCTTTGTACTCCTCACCTGGTTGCCACCACACACGCTTCACACCATCTGAACCAAATAAGTTTATCTTGGTCTCATCAGACATGGTTCCAGTAATCCATGTCCTTAGTCTGCTTGTCTTCAGCAAACTGTTTGCGGGCTTTCTTGTGCATCATCTTTAGAAGAGGCTTCCTTCTGGGACGACAGCCATGCAGACCAATTTGATGCAGTGTGTGGCGTATGGTCTGAGCACTGACAGCCTGACCCCCCACCCCTTCAACCTCTGCAGCAATGCTGGCAGCACTCATACGTCTATTCATTGAGGGAACCATGAACGCAAATATGTACTGTGACATACTGAAACAGAGCATGATCAGTATGCAGTATTCCAGCATGATAATGAACCCAAACACACCTCCAACATGACCACTGTGTCATTTCTTCAGTGTTGTCACATGAAAAGATATAATCAAATATTTACAAAAATGTGAGGGGTGTACTCACTTTTGTGAGATATTGTATGTATATATAGGAGTTTGTGTGTGTGTGTGCGAGTGTGTATGTGTGTTTGTGTAGTCATACCTGCTATACTCTCCACACTGGGTATAGCCACACTGCTGTACTTGTGGATGGAGCTGCAGCACCATGTCAGTGTGTGGTGTTCCTGTCCAGCTTCATCCATCTGTACATCCACAAAATATGAGCCCCACTGCTGAGACACAGCCGACGGGGCCTTCATACACTCCTGTGTGTGTGCGCACACACACACACACACACACACACACACACACACACACACTAAACAGTGAGTACGACAGGAGGCATATTATTTTTACACACTGTTCTAGAATGGTGATTTGAACACAGCCCATGACTAGCTTAGATGACTTACCTCAAACTTTCCTTTCTTCTCTGCAGGACCCTGATTGGAGACGGAGCTTTGATTGGAGGCGGAGCTCTGGTGTTTCTCTGTGGCTATACCCTCCCCCTCCATCTCCTCCAGTATCATAACAGTTTCCCACTTCGCAAAAGTGAACGCTGGAAACATGTCAGAGCGCATACTGTCCCCGAAATACACCACCTACACACACACACACACACACACACACACACACACACACACACACACACACAGTCATCTCACCAATGAGTATAGCATCATAAACAGACCCTTAATGGAGTATAATAGTCGAGTGTGTGTCGCCACCATGTGGTAGTAAGAGAGAACTGACTGATACAGGAAAAATGTGTGTGTGTGTGTTTATTTAAGTGAGTGAGTGTGTGTGTGTGTGTGTGTGGGAGGGGTGTACATGCTGCTGGAGCTAACTGTTTATTACCCAGCAGCCCCTAATGCATGAATAAGACAGAATACATAAACTCATACACACACACACACACACACACACACACACTCATACACACACACACTCATACACACACACCCATACACACACACACACACTCACTCATATAAACACATACACATTTTCACACATATACACACACAAACACACACACAGTCATCTCACCAAAGAGTAGAGCATCATAAACAGACCCTTAATGGAGTATAATAGTAATACTAGATACTATACTATACTATATAATAGTGTGTGTGTCGCCACCATGTGGTAGCAAGAGAGAACTGACTGATACAGGAAAAAATGTGTGCGTGTGTACGCGCGCGCATTTTTATAGGTGTTTTATAGGTATACAGTGGTGTGAAAAAGTGTTTGCCCCCTTCCTCATTTCCTGTTCCTTTGCATGTTTGTCACACTTAAGTGTTTCGGAACATCAAACCAATTTAAACAATAGTCAAGGACAACACAAGTAAACACAAAATGCAATTTGTAAATGAAGGTGTTTATTATTAAAGGTGAAAAAAATCCAAACCATCATGGCCCTGTGTGAAAAGTGATTGCCCCCAAACCTAATAACTGGTTGGGCCACCCTTAGCAGCAACAACTGCAACCGAGTTTGGCGATAACGTGCAATGAGGCTTTTACAGCGTCCTGGAGGAATTTTGGCCCACTCATCTTTGCAGAATTGTCCTAATTCAGTTACATTAGAGGGTTTTCGAGCATGAACGGCCTTTTTAAGGTCATACCACAACATCTCAATAGGATTCAGGTCAGGACTTTGGCTAGGCCACTCCAAAGTCTTCATTTTGTTTTTCTTCAGCCATTTGGTGGTGGACTTGCTGGTGTGTTTAGGATCATTGTCCTGCTGCAGAACCCAAGTTCATTTCAGCTTGAGTACACGAACAGATGGTCGGACATTCTCCTTCAGGATCTCTTGGTAGACAGCAGAATTCATAGTTCCTTTTATCACGGCAAGTCTTCCAGGTCCTGAAGCAGCAAAACAGCCCCAGACCATCACACTACCACCACCATATTTTACTGTTGGTATAATGTTCTTTTATGAAATGCAGTGTTCCTTCTATGCCAGATATACTTGGACACACACCTTCCTAAGAGTTCCACTTTTGTCTCATCGGTCCACAGAATGTTGTCCCAAAAGTCTTGGGGATCATCAAGATGTGTTGTGAAGAAATTGAGACGAGCTTTGATGTTCTTTTTGCTCAGCAGTGGTTTTCTCCTTGGAACTCTGCCATGCAGGCCATTTTTGCCCAGTCTTTTCCTGATGGTGGAGGCATGAACGCTGACCTTAACTGAGGCGTGCAGGCCTGCAGTTCTTTGGACGTTGTTGTGGGGTCTTTTGTGACCTCTGGGTGTGTCGCGCGCGGCGCTCTTGGGGTAATTTTGGGCGGCTGGCTACTCCTGGAGAAGGTTCACCACTGTTCCATGTCTTCGCCATTTGTGGATAATGGCTCTCACTGTGGTTCGCTGGATTCCCAAAGCTTTGGAAATGGCTTTATAACCCTTTCCAGACTGATAGATCTCAATTACTTTCTTTCTCAATTGTTCCTGAATTTCTTTGGGTCTCGGCATGATGTGTAGCTTTTAAGGATCTTCTGGTGGACCTTACTGTGTCAAGCAGCTCCTATTTAAGTGATGCCTTGATTGTGAACAGGTGTGGCAATAATCAGGCCTGGGTGTGGCTAGAGAAATTGAACTCAGGTGTGGACAACCACAGTTATAGTATGTTTTAACAAGGGGGGCAATCACTTTTTCACACAGGGCCATGATGGTTTGGATTTTTTTTTCACCTTTAATAATAAACACCTTCATTTACAAATTGCATTTTGTGTTTACTTGTGTTGTCCTTGACTATTGTTTAAATTGGTTTGATGTTCCGAAACACTTAAGTGTGACAAACATGCAAAGGAACAGGAAATGAGGAAGGGGGCAAACACTTTTTCACACCACTGTAGGTGTGTGGGGGACTGGGTTGGGGGGAGTAGACGCTGCTGGGGCTGACTGTTTATTGCCCAGTAGCCCCTAATGCATATTAAGAATAAGACAGAATAGGGTTCGGGTGATTGTGTAATATTATTAGTTATAAGTCTTTAAAAGGTAAGGACATTATATTGGTTAAAGTGCGCATTTATTAGATTTGAAGTCAGTAGGGGACTTTTCTCTTACTGGGATTTTTTTTAGATTAGGTAATGTTGTTTAACTCTAGGTCCACTTTGTGGACAACTCTAGGTGAGAAACACTGCTGTCTCCCTTGTTTTATGGAGACTTTGGGTGTGTGTCCCTCTTCGGCTCTAAAAGGCTATTTATATTCCTATGGTTTACTTTATTTAAATGGTTAGTAGTAATATGGATCCCAGCATAGCTGGGACAGACATGCCTTTAAGAGTTATTAGTTGGAATGTCAGAAGTGTGGGTAATCCTGTCAAAATATCTAAGGTTTTTACACACTTGAAACGTCTTCCACTCGAACTTTTCGAAAGCAAGAGGGGGCGCTATTTTAATTGACAAAAGGTTTTCGTCCACTAATGTTATTGCTGATGCAAACGGTAGATATATTATAGTTGCTGGTACTCTAATGCAGCGGTCCCCAACCTTTAAAAAAACCCATAAAAACTGGGTTTTTATTAATTTCAAAAAATATATATTAATAAACGTGAATCCAATGTGAAATCGCAACTTTATTAGCAGTGTCCTAGTAACTTAAAAAAAAATTCTTTTCTTTTTTTTTCCTTCTCAATGAAATATTTGGGAAAGGGAAGGGAGGGGAGAAAAGGTAAATGAATCACATGAAAATGAATAAATAAATGAAAACAAAAAAAAGAATAAGTCAGAATACACACACACACACACACACACACACCTTGGGCTGCTGTTTGCTGGTTAGGGATTTGAGCAGGTTGTGTAGGTGTGGCCAGTTTCCCTGAGAGAACCAACCACGCTTCTCTAGACAGGACAGCCCCGCCCCACTCTCCACATCACTCACTGTACAGAGAGATAGAGATCAGAAGAGTGACAGAGAGAGAGAGAGAGAGGCAGACATTGTAAATGTGACATTGTAAACGTGTGTGTGTGTATGTGTGTGGTGGTGTGTTTCTCACCGAGGGTCCTGAAGGGTCTCTGGTGTGGTAGTAGAGAGAAGAAGCCTGGCTTCAGTGCATTAGTGATGATCACGTCAAAAAGATCCTCAAAATCCTTCCTGCATATACATAAATACACACACTATGATGAAGTAGAGATGATTGAGATGATGAAGAGGAGAGAATATTTGCATCCCCTCACCAAATGTAAAATGTTCAATGCCTTTGTGGATCTTTCCAAAAAAAATTCTCTGACAGGTTGGTCTGCTCTATGGCACACAAAGAACTGTTTCAACACCTTGTGTGCTTTTAATTTTTTTTTTTATTATAACAGAACAATAGATCAGATGATTTTTGGTGGTCAGAACTCTTTTTATTTATTTATTTATTTATTTTTATGACGCCTCATTTTCCTTTTCATCACCAACTCATTAGAATACAAGTTTCTTCTCCAACCTCAGGAGATTTAAAACTTAAAGCTCAAGACTGAAAACATTCCTTAGCTAAAACATGCTGATGACTCATACATCTAAAGCTAATCATTCAGAAGATAGAGGATCTCTACCACTGTATGAAGAACCCCTAGTTAGAACATTCCTCCTTTTCCATCTCTGATCTGCTTCCAGTCACAGGAACACAAACTTCAGATATTTCAGCCACTTCTCAGAAGTTAGTGTGATATTGACCATTACATACAGAATGTCAGATCAAGGAAATAATCAATGATCAGAGGATTTGAAGGCCAGAGTGAAAAGCCAGGAGTTTGACATCAAGTACAACATAACTCAGGTTTATGATGTGTAGAAAGTTTTCTGAGCATCCTGGAGAATCTGCCACAGTTCTTCTGGTGTCACTAATTTGATCAACATTATATTAAACCAATGCCCTGTCTGTGTGTCTGTGTGTGTGTGTGTGTGTGTGTGTGTGTCTGTGTGTGTGTAAACAGACAGACTCACCCCAGGATGTGTTCACACACCAGTCTGCAGTAGTCAGAGTGTGAGCTGGTGATGAGCAGAAGGACCTTCCCGTTCTCTTTCAGGTTCCTCAGCCATTGACACACTGATTCAGGACATGACTGTAGATATCGCTCTGTATCACGCTTCACACTAGGGAAGTACCACCCAGAGTCCTCTGTACACGCGCACACACACACACACACGCGCACACACACACACACCAAAGAGCAGCAGATCATAAACAAACTCTTGATATTATATAATAGTGGAGTGTGTGCTGCCACCATGTGGCAGCCAGAGAGAATTGCAGCCAAGCCAGGCAATATAATATAATATAATCTGTTTATAAACAGCAGTCTGATTAAAGATCTTTTTGTCCATTTAGTACCTCCCTTCAGGAGCTACATAAGATATTTACGTGTTTCTGAGAAATAATAACAATTTGCAGCGATCATCCTGTTCAAAAGTTTACACCCCCTGGCACTTGTATTGTGATGTCTTCTGGAGCATCAGTGAATGTTTGCACCTTATGTAATAGTTGTGTACGAGTTCATCAGTTGACCTCAGTGTGAAAAGATGGATCTCAGCAACATATAGCTGCTATTGGAAAGGAGTCAAATATGCAGAAGATGCTGGAAAAGTAAAGTGTTGTATGAATGTGCAGGACCTGGAGGATTTTTCTGAAGAACAGTGTACAGTTTATCTGCTCAGGACAAAAATGGGACACATGAACAACTCTCACAAAACATAAACACAGTCGCTGATCCTCCAGGTAACGACACACAGTATTAATAATCAAGTGTTTTTGAATCAAATTGTTCATTTGTGTAAATTCAGTTATTCTGTCTTGTGGATTATATGTAAACATCTGTTAGGTGAAATAGCTTCTTCAGGGCAAGACTAAATAAACAACTAAATGCACCTTTTATGATCCCTCATTTATTTTAATTATGAACATTTTCTAGATTCTGCAAGGTGTATGTAAACTTAAGACCTCAAATGTAAGTGCTATTATTTTTAAATGGAATTCTAGGAGCAACAACAGTTCAGCTACGAAGTGGTACACCACACAAACTCACAGTGCGAGACTGCTGAAGCATGAAGCTCATGAAAATCACCTATTCTCTATTGCATCGCTCAGTACAGAGCTCCAAACTGCCTCTGGAAGCAACATCAACACATCAGGAGCTTCAGGAAATGGGTTTCATGGCCGAACAGCTGCACACAAGCCTAAGATCACTGTTCACAATGCCGAGTGTGAGCTGAAGTGGTGTAAAGCACCAGCAGTGGAAACATCTCTGGAGTGATGAATCACGCTTCGGGTAGATCTGGGAGTCTGATGGATGAATCTGCCTGATGCCAGGAGAACCCTACCTACTGGAACACAGAGTGCTCTAAAGTGTGGTGGAGGAGCGATAATGGTCTGGGGCTGTTTTTCAGGGTCTGGTCTCCTCTGATCCAGTGAAGGATAATGTTAAAGCGAATACATCATATAAAGACATCTTACACATTTGTGTGCTTCAAACTTCATAGCAACATTCTGGGGAAAAACCTTTCCTGTTCCAGCATGACGACGCCCCTGTGCACAAAGTGAGCTCCCTGAAGATGTGGTGTGAAGGTTGGAAGAAGGTAGAAGAACTCGAGTGTCCTGCACAGAGACCTAACCTCAACCCCACTGAACACCTTTGTGATGA
>CM022753.1:122500-140000 GCA_012411365.1 Ameiurus melas
CATCAGTTTTTGAATGAAGGGCGGAGTCGGCGAGAATGAGCAGTAATGAAAAAACACTGCCACCTGTGTGTTATTAATGTAATTCTATTTATTTTGTGTGTGTGTGTGTGTGTGTGTGTGTGTGTGTCACACCTGCTCCCACCTCCTTGATTCCCTCCTACCCACCCGGGTATCACGTTCATGTGAAAACATCTGAAATACGGTGACACAACTGTGTCTAAATAGGTGCAGTGGGTATTCTGGTATTCTGGGTGCATTGAGTATTCTGGTATTCTGGGTGCAGTGGGTATTCTGACTTGTGTGGACTCTAATATAGAGTAGACTGAGTGCAGTGCATTGTGGGATTTCATGAGTGTGCTGGGGTTTCTCCAGTCAGTGTTGAGACACAAACACAAACCAGTAGAAACCTAAAATTGTGCACTACATAGTGAGAGTTCTGTGGATTGGGACACAGTGTAATTATAACCACACTGAGGAGCGGCTTGTGTAAAAAAGGAAGTGTTTTTTTGCTGAATGGTTCTAGAGCTGACTGCAGAAGGATGTAATGATATAATGGTATAATGACATAATGATAATGTAATTAAAGCATGAAGATTCAGCACTGTTCATTATAAAAACATTAGAGCGCTTTCCACAGATGACACACACCTTCCTAAGTGATGTGTGTATTTCTGGAAGAGAAAATAACTCCACATGACTTTATAATGACACTTAATCAGCATTTTTTCTGATGTGTGCTTTGTTTGATACTCTGCTGAACAGAGCGATGGGATTGCGCTCTCCGCTCCACACACTGAACCAGACGGTCAGAATTCTGACGATAAGTCCCCTACATCCCCTTAAAGAGAGTGCAGAGGAAGTGGGAGGATATTCTGATGCAAAATAACAAACAATAAATAATCTATCATCAAATTACAGTTGAGTCTCTGTATCTGAGCTTCAAGTCATTTTTTCCACCAAAATAATCCTGGTAAATTATCTACAAATCTTTAAAGTGTGTGTGAAGTTGTTTGACTGGTAAAATACAGAATACACACCTTCATTTCTTAATGAAATAATATTAATAATATTACTATGGAGGAGAGATTTTATTAGAGGAGTTGTGTTCATGGGTAAAGATGTACTGAAATAAACACTAAAAGTTCACCGAGTGAAAAGCACAAGAAGGCTAAGAATTTCTCTGAGGCAGAAGCTGAAGTAACTCGTACTTACGGAAATAAAAATAAATATTATGTAGTGCCTGAAAAGGTCCAAATAAGGAGAGAAACTGTGGAGGTTTCCTGAGAATAAAAACCATTTTGGTGTGAAATTTTACTGCAATTTGTATCTATTCTAAACATCAGTCACATGGAGACAAACACTATCAATATAACAGCTTTAACTTAAAAATACACACACACACACACACAACACACAGACACACACACACACACACAAAGATAATTTGTTCAGAATTCAGGGTAATATATTTAAACTTGAGTCCCAATAACCCGTGTAAGTGCACACACACCCTGCGTTTATGGAGCTTAGGCAGCTGTTAGTGGTGCAGTGGCTTTATTAAAGCACTAAATCTGTACACACACACACACACACACACACACACACACACACACACCACTTCTAACTTTAGTCTCTCCGCTAAATTGCACACACTTTATCAACCTGCAATTATTTTCCCCATTCAGCTCTGCTTGTGTGTGTATGAATGTGTGTGTCTACTTCAGGTCAGAACTCAACACACTCACGTAGATGCACACGAGTGCGCACGCACACACACACACACACACACACGGAGGAGTTCATGACCAGCGCTCATACACAGTCCAGAAGGGAATCATTAAATACACAGCTCTGAGCAGTAGAATGAGTATTTTATTTAGGTCATTAATCTAAAGTGTGTAAAAACTGAAACGTGTGTAAAAAGTGTAACACCTTTGAAACGAACATACAACTTTGCTCACGTGTTTTATGTAACGTCATTTAACTTTAACACAACCACCAGTGTCTCCAGCCAAACTTCCCCGATCACATTTCACGTCACACGGTTCTTAATCCATGATCTGTAACGAGTTATCTGTGATAATGGAACGAGTGACCCAGAACAGTGGGTGGTGACGGTGTCAGTAGTGTGCTGGGTAGTGGTGGTGGTGACGGTGTCAGTGGTGCGGTGAGTGGAGGTGACAGTGTCAGTAGTGCTGGTTGGTGGTGGTGACGGTGACGGTAGTGCGGTGGGTGGTGGTTACAGTGTCCGTAGTGCTGTTGGTGGTGATGACAGTGTCCGTAGTGCTGTTGGTGGTGGTGACAGTGTCCGTAGTGCTGTGGGTGGTGGTGACAGTGTCAGTGGTGCGGTGGGTGGTGGTACCGGTGTCAGTAATGCGGTGGGTGGTGGTGGTGGTGACGGTAGTGCGGTGGGTGGTGGTATCGGTGGGTGGTGGTATCGGTGAGTGGTGGTGACGGTGTCAGTAGTGTGGTGGGTGGTGGTGACGGTGTCAGTAGTGCGGTGGGTAGTGGTGGTGGTGGTGATAGTGTCAGTAGTGTGGTGGGTGGTGGTGGTGGTAACAGTGTCAGTGGTGCGGTGGGACCGGTGTCAGTAATGCGGTGGGTGGTGGTGGTGGTGATAGTAGTGCGGTGGGTGGTGGTATCGGTTGGTGGTGGTGACAGTGTCAGTAGTGCGGAGAGTGGTGGTGGTGGTGGTGGTGACAGTGTCGGTAGTGTGGTGGGTGGTGGGGGTGGTGACGGTGTCGGTAGTGCACTGGGTAGTGGTGGTGGTGGTCGTGGTGATGGTGTCAGTAGTGCAGTGGGTAGTGGTGACTGTCAGTAGTGAGGAGAGTGGTGGTGGTGGTGATAGTGTCAGTAGTGCGGTGGGTGGTGGTGGTGACGGTGCCAGTAATGTGCTGGGTAGTGGTGGTGATGGTGTCAGTAGTGCGGTGGGTAGTGGTGGTGGTGACAGTGTCGGTAGTGTGGTGGGTGGTGGGGGTGGTGATGGTGTCAGTAGTGCTGTGGGTGGTGGTGGTGACAGTGTCAGTAGTGCGGTGGGTAGTGGTGGTGGTGATGGTGTCAGTAGTGCTGTGGGTACTGGTGGTGGTGACAGTGTCGGTAGTGTGGTGGGTGGTGGGGGTGGTGATGGTGTCAGTAGTGCTGTGGGTGGTGGTGGTGACAGTGTCAGTAGTGCGGTGGGTAGTGGTGGTGGTGATGGTGTCAGTAGTGCTGTGGGTGGTGGTGGTGACAGTGTCAGTAGTGCGGTGGGTAGTGGTGGTGGTGATGGTGTCAGTAGTGCTGTGGGTGGTGGTGACTGTCATTAGTGCGGAGAGTGGTGGTGGTGGTGACAGTGTCAGTAGTGTGGTGGGTGGTGGGGGTGGTGACGGTGTCGGTAGTGCGGTGGGTGGTGGTGGATGTGTAGGGGAAAGAAGAGCGGCTTGATGGATGGAAAGCCCTTGTGGAATCGCTCCCTAACCCTGAGTGGGAGAAGTGGAGCTGAGCTCAGGACAGGAGCACACCCCACACTCCATCACCAGAACACACACGGGTGGAGGTGAACCCGGTCATGGTGGAGACATTGCAGCTCGCCCCGACACGCTGCCTGTCCCAGGCCATAATCGCGTAATCCTCAGACCTGCAATGAGCACTAACTAGTGAGGAAATGCTGAGATTGGGACGAAACCCGAGATTTAAGAATTAAATTTGCTTACAAACAAAAAAGTAATTAACCGCAATCAGGGAGAGAGAATGTAATGTCTGGAAAGTGAGAGAGTCGAGTTTAAAAAAACCCTTCATTTAGCAGATTATACACTCACACACACACACACACACACACACACACTCACAATGCCACATCAAAGAGAAAGAAGATGATTTCACCAGAAGAATGATTTTGAAACAGAACTGTGTGAGTGTGTGTGAGTGTGTGTGAGTGGTTGTGTGTGTGTGTGTGTGTGTTATAGGAACTAAACAGCCTCATAATAAAATGAACATGTGATGATTTTAACTTTGTGGTCAGGAGTTTTTCCCTCAAAAAGCAGTTAGGAGTTAAATTTGGGATCATTTTTCTATGTGACTGGAAACAGTGTCTCAGTGTTAGCATAAGGCTAATGCTAACACTGACGGTTAGCTGGGACTGTAACGTTGCTAACAAAACATCTCTGATCTCTGACTCGTAATGGACCTTAATGGGATTTTCTAATCAACTCCATGAGGAACCACTCGATTGATATTTGCTGTTTTTATTGTCGCACCTGAGCACAGGTGTGAAATGCTGATGCTGAAACACTGAAATCAGAACACACAGCTGGGATTAGGACTGCGTGCTGTTCACACGTAAAGCGATCAATCACAAGTGATCACGGTAAAGCGGTCAATCACAAGTGATCACGGTAAAGCGATCAATCACACCGCTCGGAGAGAACGCGCGGCTGCGGGCGCTACACCCACCGAAATGATTTATTGTAATTGCTAGCGTGAAGCTAAATCAGAGTCTCTGCAGTTTCACTGACAGCTCGGTGCACCACAGGATCCTAAAATACCCCCGAGTCCGACCACACGCCTGCCCTTCCCACACTCAGCCAAAATAACCCCCAAACTCCGCCCCCTGGTGGTCCAGACTCCAATCACACATAAACAAATAATTAAATAAATATAAATGGCGTCGGATGTTATAGCTCGGCTCCAAATATCCTCGGTCTGTATTAACCCCAGGATTAAATTAGCTGGTTTCATTTAGCTTCCGGAAAAGTAAAGAGCAGCTGGAAAACAAGACGGTGTTTATTTTCCTTCTCAGTCATCAGACACTCTTTATTCACACTCGTACACTCGTGTTAGTCACCTCGCCAAGACACGCCCACTTCACGAGACACGCCCACTTCACCGAGAATAACAGAATGATGGAAATTAATTTAACAGTTTAATGAACACGACTGTAAACTGGAGAAGAAAGAAAAATCAGAAATGTTTCTGCACAAGAAGAGAATAATCTGATCTCTAATAATCAGATCACTATGGCTTGATTTCTTTCTTTGCTGCTCAGGTCTCAGATCTTCTTTAATCCTCTTCTGTTCATCACATAATCTGATCTAACACGTTCACAGTGTTTCCGTGAGCGCAGGATTAGATTAGATAACAATCGGATTATCAGATCACTCAGGGAGGAATGAAACTAGGTACTCATGGAAGAAATGCATTCAGATCAATTTTGTTTTTTAAACTTGTAATATGAAAAGAGAAAGTGACTTTCCACTTAATCACGTGTGAAAATGAGAGATTTTAGATTCAGAAGAAATAAAAATGAGTATGATTTGTTTGAATTATTATTATTATTATTATTATTATTATTATTATTATTATTATTTCTTTATGGGGAAGAAGTATCCCCATCATCCGCGTGTGTATTTCTACTCTGATATATAAACACTTTTTTTTCCTGGACTTATCTGTGTGAAAGATAAGAAATCCCTGACGGATATAAAACAGAAAAAAAGAAAAGATACGAGCGCAGTGAGTAAAGACAGAAATAGCTGAGATGCATATTTATCCTGAATGTCCTTTTCTCGGTGTAATGATAGCTGTGTGTGCGTGGTTATGCCGAGGGAAAGGATAAGTACGGGTCTGAGGCGGGGGGGAAACTCCGCACCATCCTGTTCTCGCCCTCACCACCGACGCTACACCCTTCATTATGTGTGACATCACAGAGGGAGGAGGGGGTGGAGTCAGAGATGCTGAAGAGTATAAAATCTCCTAAATCATATCGACACACATACACTCTAATACACGCACACACACACACACACACACTCCGGACGCGAGGTACAGAGTGTCAGCCTAAGGGTGAGTACACACACACACACACACACACAGAGTTTGTGCATGTGGGAGGATTAGCTGTGAATGACCGTGTCGATACTCAGTTATACAGAAACATGGTGATATTTCACCTCTGGTGAAGGTTAATGTGCTGGTCTCAGGACTCAGGAGAAGGGAGCCTGGAGTCTGGGCAGGTCAATGGGATAAAGTACACCTGCCTTCTTCTGGTCAGATTTAAACAAGACTTGTGGGAATGTTTCATTTGATATTTGATAATATTGTGATAAAATGTTCTGTGATATACATCCCACTGAGGCCATCTTCAGCTTCAGCTGTACATGAATAAACACTGCAGGTGTTAATTACACTCTGTGATTTTACTGTGCACGTTCTCTCTAAATGACTGAGTGACCCTCTGCAGTGAGCGCGCTCCCCACGTGACCACGTCAGTAATCTAGTGACATCTGAAAACATGAATGAATGAAGCTAAAACTAGAGAAAATCTGAGAACTACAAACAATAACACACTCACACACACTCTCACATACTCACACACTCTCTCTCACACACACTCACACACACTCTCACTCACACACACTCACATACTCACACACTCTCACACACTCTCTCACACACACACACACACACTCACTCACACACTCACTCACACCCTCACTCACTCACTCTCACTCACACTCTCACTCACACTCTCACTCACACTCTCACTCACACTCACACTACAAGCAAGCAGAAACAAACTAGAAAAAAAAACTAGAAAGTAGGGACGAAGAAAATTATATTTGGGACTAGAGTAGAACACACTCAGAAATCAGGGACTGATAATGCTAATGTCAACACTAATGCTAATGTGTGTGTGTGTGCGCATGTGTGCGTGTGTGTGTGCGTGTGTGTGTGTGTGTGTGTGTGTTGTAATCAGGTGTAGGGTGAGAGACATGGAGCTGCACACGGTGTGTGTTCTCCTGCTGGTGGTGTGTGTGGGAGCCACACCTGATCGCTACTACATCAAAAAACAACAGGGATATCCTGTCAAGGGCCAGGGTGAGTGTACCCTCACACACACACACACACACACACACACACACACACACACACACACACACACACACAGTGCGCTGGAAGTGATGGAGGGATAAAAGACAGAGAGAGTGATTATATTGAGTGTGAAGAGAAGCAGGTGATTCTGATTCTGTAACTTTCCATCAGTGTGTTAATCTGAAACACTTTCACCTGTAAAACTCCACAATGCAGCACTGAAATTGTGGTGGTGGGTGTGTGTGTCTCTGTGTATGTGTGTGTGAGAGAGAGTGTGTGTGTGTGTGTGTGTGAGAGTGTGTGTGTCTCTGTATGTGTGTGTAGAGAGTGTGTGTGTGTGTGTGTGAGTGTGTGTGTGTGTGTGTGTGTGTGTGTGTGAGAGAGTGTGTGTGTTGTGTGTGTGAATGTGTGAGAGTGTTGTGAGAGTGTTGTGTGTGTGTGTGTGTGTGTGTGAGAGTGTGTGTGTGTGTGTGTGTGAGAGTGTGTGTGTGTGTGTTGAGTGTGTGTGTGTGTGAGAGAGTGTGTGTTTGTGAGTGAGAGATATATTGTGTGTGTGAGAGAGAGAAATTTTATGTGTGTGTGTGTGTGAGAGAGTGTGTGTGTGAGTTGTGTGTGTGTGAAGAGTGTGTGTGTGTGTGTAGCAGGTGTGTGTGTGTGTGAGAGTTCACCTCAGGTTAAACAGGTGTGTGATTTTACACTCCGCTCCTGCTGAAGTTTCTGTAAATGTCCATCAGAGCGTTGTGTTGACGCTGGAGCGGATAATTATCTGATAAAATCATTCAGAATAAGACTTACAGCCTTCAAATATTTGTGTAAATTACAGAGAGCTTGAGATTATTTCAGGATCTGGAGCGGTAAATCTCTAAACACACACACACACACACACACACACACACACACACACGGCTTTCCGGCAGCAAATGAGAAGGATGAAGCAATAAACACAATTTACTGGAGAGACTAAAGTCTCCAGATTTACACACAAAACCACAGCGTGGAGGACACACACCCTCACAACACACACACACACTCAGAGTGACACACACCCTCACAACACACACACACACTCAGAGTGACACACACACCACAACACACACACACTCAGAGTGACACACACCCTCACAACACACACACACTCAGAGTGACACACACCCTCACAACACACACACTCAGAGTGACACACACCCTCACAACACACACACACACTCAGAGTGACACACACCCTCACAACACACACACACACTCAGAGTGACACACACCCTCACAACACACACTCAGTGAAACACACTCTGTAACATAAAAGTGAGAGAGAATGTAAAAAGTCCAACAGAAGAGTAACACTGACTCTTTAAGAGTAATACTGACTCTGTAAGAGTAACTCTGACTCTGTAAGAATAATACTGACTCTGTAAGAGTAACTCTGACTCTGTAAGAGTAATTCGGACTCTGTAAGAGTAATACTGACTCTGTAAGAGTAATACTGACTCTGTAAGTATAATACTGACTCTGTAAGAGTAATACTGACTCTGTAAGTATAATACTGACTCTGTAAGAGTAATACTGACTCTGTAAGAGTAACACTGACTCTTTAAGAGTAACTCTGACTCTGTAAGAATAATACTGACTCTGTAAGAGTAATACTGACTCTGTAAGAGTAATACTGACTCTGTAAGTATAATACTGACTCTGTAAGAGTAATACTGACTCTGTAAGAGTAACACTGACTCTTTAAGAGTAACTCTGACTCTGTAAGAGTAATACTGACTCTGTAAGAGTAATACTGACTCTGTAAGTATAATACTGACTCTGTAAGAGTAATACTGACTCTGTAAGTATAATACTGACTCTGTAAGAGTAATACTGACTCTGTAAGTATAATACTGACTCTGTAAGAGTAATACTGACTCTGTAAGTATAATACTGACTCTGTAAGAGTAATACTGACTCTGTAAGAGTAACACTGACTCTTTAAGAGTAACACTGACTCTTTAAGAGTAACTCTGACTCTTTAAGAGTAACTCTGACTCTGTAAGAATAATACTGACTCTGTAAGAGTAACTCTGACTCTGTAAGAGTAATACTGACTCTGTAAGAGTAATACTGACTCTGTAAGTATAATACTGACTCTGTAAGAGTAATACTGACTCTGTAAGTATAATACTGACTCTGTAAGAGTAATACTGACTCTGTAAGAGTAACACTGACTCTTTAAGAGTAACTCTGACTCTGTAAGAGTAATTCTGACTCTGTAAGAGTAATACTGACTCTGTAAGAGTAATACTGACTCTGTAAGAGTAATACTGACTCTGTAAGAGTAACACTGACTCTGTAAGAGTAACTCTGACTCTGTAAGAGTAACACTGACTCTGTAAGAGTAACACTGACTCTGTAAGAGTAATTCTGACTCTGTAAGAGTAATTCTGACTCTGCGAGTGTTGAAATAAATCTACCAGGAGTCTGGTACATCACGGATATGTTGCTGCATGAATAGAGTGAGATGTGATCCTCACATTAATCACTGGTTAAATCGAACACTCGTTATTCAGCAGCACAGAGAACACCACACCAGAGGTCCAGCGCACCGGTTATTTAACGTTTTATTTTATATCTCACGCTTTGATAATTACTCGAGTCCTTGATGTGAAAAACATTGTTTCCTGGACTTCAAAGGAACAATATTATTCATTAATAAACCTACATTTCAGCGTGACATATTGTGGCTCCATCAAACAGTCAGATGGTGGCGCTGGACTCAACACCGCTCTTCTTTTGAGCTCATATCACACAAGAAACATGCGCATAAGATGAAGGTCAGAATCGAGTGTAACTGAGACACGCCTCTGTTTTAGACAAACTCCGCCCATATGTGCGTAACCCTCGCGTAACTTCTGAATAAAGCTTAAATCTGTAGTTGGCTCTGAGGTCTGAGTACTGATGTGTGTTCTCAGAATTAAACCCTAACCCCAACTCTATTCATTCAGTAGAGCTCAGTTACACACTCGGCGCGATACACACTCGGTGTGAAATTATCCCAGAATAGAGTCCACATAAACAATACCCTGAAGTGTTGCACAGTTTACTCTGGAAAATTGTCTTAAATTACGGGGCGGTCAGGAGAAATTATACAGGAACGCCAAAAATGAAATGTTTGTGTGAGATTTATCAACAAATCTGAAAAACTCCATGACACACACACACACATGTATACACACACACACACACACACACTCAGGTTCCCATGAGGTTTAGACCCAATAGAACAGGTGATGTAAACACCAGGGTGTCGTTCTGCGTGTAAACGTGTAAGGTGTAATTTAGAGTTTAGCAATACAGGATGTTAGCCAACACTTCAAACGCATTGATAAATCGAGCTGCGTAACCACAGGAGCGGAGATGCTTTTAGATTTAACTGTGACCAGAGAGAAGTGAGAGAAGTGTGTGTGGATCGTCTGACTCTCCTCACACATCTGAAACTCCATGAGATGTAAAACAAACAGCACACACGGTCATCTATTGAATAAATAAACCTCCAGTTAGATTATGAATTAAGCTCATTTACAAACATCACATTAGCATATTAGAGCATTCCTGATTTTATCATTAAACCATTCATCTTTAGTTATTAGCATTTCATACACAGATAGAGCCACAAATGTGTTTTTAATCACATGAGCACTGACAGCACTTTGATTTCTTATGTCTAAAACTCAGCACTTATCATTAATAACTTCATAACACATTTGCTCTACATTTTTACGCAGAGGCTCGATTCTCTGAGCTCACACTACCCGCAAGGCTCGTAATTAAAAAATAAATGTCATAAGATTGATCACTACAATCGCTGAGGTGTTATAATACTGTTACCAGTGCTAGAGCGCTAACAGACAGCATCAAGAACCTTCACGAGGTGAATCTGATTCATGTAAAATATATTATGTTATTTATGAGACATCTAGCACGTGAAATGATGAAGATGTCCTGGTATCCTGTCATCTTATCTTCCCTAATCATATTTTACTATTTTCTAGAAGTTTCAGGTGCTCCAGGTATCCCAGGGGATCCTGGCCCCCCGGGTCCACCTGGTCCCCCTGGTGCCCCAGGAATGAGTGTGATGGGACAGCAGGGACCAATGGGGCCTCCTGGACCACCTGGACCAGCAGGATATTCTGCACCTGGAAAGCATGGAAGCCCAGGTGCACCAGGAAAACCAGGTGATAATGGAATGCCAGGAGAAAGAGGACATCCTGGGCCTGTAGGACCCCAAGGAGCAAGAGGAGCTCCAGGGGCCCCTGGCAGCCCAGGTCCGGCTGGTTACTCTGCTCCTGGGAAACCAGGACCTCATGGTCTACCTGGGGCAATGGGGCCTAGAGGAGAACCTGGTGCAAAAGGAATTTCAGGTATTCCTGGCCTACCTGGACAGAAAGGTGAACCAGGCCATGGTGTGCAAGGACATCCCGGTGGACCTGGCCCAGTGGGTCCAATGGGTCCTGCAGGTCAGCCTGGTCAACCAGGAATTGGAAAGCCTGGAGCAACTGGATATCCTGGGGAATCTGGAAAGCCAGGTATGCCAGGTAGAGAGGGGGCTCCAGGTCCCATGGGTGCACAAGGCCCAAAGGGAAATACAGGAGCTCCAGGAATAGGTGCACCTGGTAAACCAGGTCAGAACGGTGCTCCAGGACTGCCTGGGCCAATGGGACATAAAGGTTTTCAGGGACCAGCCGGACAACCCGGAGCTCCTGGTCTTCCAGGTGTTGGCAAATCTGGAGAACCTGGAATTCCAGGACACAGAGGTGCACCTGGTACTTCAGGTACACCAGGACAGAAAGGAGAGCCAGGTCCAACAGGTTTTACTGGTCAGCCAGGTGCTAGTGGGCCTGTGGGTTCAACGGGTCCACAGGGTGATAGGGGATTTCCAGGTGAGACAGGTCCACAAGGGACTAAAGGTGATGCTGGTATTATTGGGGCACCCGGTGCAAAAGGTCAAAAGGGAGATCAAGGAGCAATGGGCTTTACAGGTAAACCAGGTATTCCAGGGGCATCAGGTCCACAAGGTCCTGCTGGTGCTACAGGATATCAGGGTCCCAAAGGTGAACGAGGTTATACAGGGGCACCAGGCAGCTCAGGAGCTATGGGTCCACCAGGCATGAAAGGCCATACTGGTCCACAAGGTATGACTGGTAGCAGGGGTGAAAATGGCCTTCCTGGAGCAAGGGGACCAATGGGGCCAGCAGGACTAAATGGACCCACAGGAGCCAAAGGTAATCCTGGTCTCCCTGGAGCCCCTGGCCCAGCAGGAATTGTAACTAAAGGGCTTTCTGGCCCACAGGGTCCTCCAGGATTCCCTGGTAGCAGAGGTCAGGATGGTCGCCCAGGTCCAGCTGGACCTCCTGGACCACCTGGTCCACCAGGCGAGATTACTTACTATAACGAGAAGAGCATGCCCATCAAATCCGAGCTGAACTATGTCAGTCACGAGCTTATGAAGCCACCCATGTCAGCCTTTACTGCTCTTTTGACCAGAGCTTACCCTAATGCAGGAACACCAATTGTGTTCAACCAGATTGTGTACAATGGAGAGAACCACTATGACCCTAGCACTGGGGTGTTTACTTGTCAGGTTCCAGGATTTTATTACTTTGTTTTCCACATGCACGTCAATGGGGCTAACGCCCTGGTTGCACTTTACAAAAACAATGAGCCAGTCGTGTTCTCCTATGATGAGTATAACAAGGGTTTCCTGGACCAGATGTCAGGTAGTACTGTTCTCATGCTGCATGTGGGTGACACCGTCTATGTCCAGGTTCCAGATGACCAGTCCAATGGCATCTACGCTGATGATAATGTCCACTGTTCTTTCACTGGTTTCTTGATTGCCTCAACGTGATCGTGATGCCAAATAAATAAAACCTCATACTTTTAAAGTAAACTATTGGTTTTCTTTAAAAAGTGCTATTCACAGTCTTTCAATATTTACTAATAAATGTATTTTGTCACCTAAATGTCTGTCCATGTGAAAGATGTAACCCCTTTTTATTTCAAGAAGCAAAAAAAAACACTGAATTCACTTAGTGCTAAATCAGGAAGATGGTGCTCTGTAGTTGCTTTTAAACATCTGTGTGCTTGTGTCTTCAAAACTTGATTCTTTTTAAAATATGAAATCTCTGGAACACAAAATACTACATGTATAAAACATACTGAAATAAAAACTGTATGTAACTAATACTGCACGAGGTGTCTCATGTTATGTACGTCATTGTGATCAACCAAAAATAAAAGTTAAAGTGTCGAGTGTGTCTGAGTGTTCTTCCTGAAGAGTTCTCCGTCACGTTCACTACAGCTGAGACAGTGATGAGAAAACTCTCCTGATTGATAATGAATTCATCATTCATTTCCTCTGCGTCTAAAAGTTAGCGAGATGAAGTGGTACCTCTGAACGCAGACGTGTTGTAGTTGTGATCGATGGCGGCCACCATGTCCTTCCAAAAGTCTGGTGTAACTTCATTTCCTTTCTGTTGAATGAAAAAAGATGTAGACATGTAGAATAAACCGATTCTCCGTGTAAATGACAAAAAACTACCAGACGTGTCTCTGTCCCTACCTTGTTCAGCATGTCCACCACCCGAGCACAGAGCAGAGCTCCCGGAAGGTCAAAGTAGTTATCGTAAAAGTAATATTTAGCTGCAGAAATAATAACAATTAGGAATTTCAAATAAGTTTTAAGCCAACATGGTGATGTGTTGCATCACTCGACTCAAACTAACTCAAACTCATTGCCATGACAACAACCAGAACAGCTTAACTCACTTTCATGTCTGCCATTAAAAAGGCACCACTTTACTGGCACATGGGAGATGCTTGCTAATGCAAACACTAACAACTACCTAACTTCCGATGTGTGTGTGTGTGTGTGTGTGTGTGTGTGGCGCATTCAGAGTAAATATAGCTGGTAATATGAGCAGTGTAAGATCTCCACACTGGTTGTGCTGGTTATGACGTGTGTGAGAGAACGCCCACACCAGACTGTGTAATAGTTAAGCTCTCAAGGCAGGTTATAAAGGGAAAGGTGTGTGCGTGTGTGTGCGCGTGTGTGTTTGTGTGTGTGTGGGGGGGGTGTACCAGATCGTGTGAATGAGGTGTTGAGGTTGTTGAAATGTTTCCATTCTCTTTTTGGGCCGTAGTGCTTTATGATCTCCTCTGTGCTCAGGTTCCGTGTTCCATGAGTAGCACTGAAGACACACAAACAGTCACATTAGTGTTCCTGCCACGTTCCTGCCACGTTCCTGTAATAATGTGTAGCTAATTATAAAGTAATAACAGGTGAATTTAGCTGATTAATTAATGTTCAGTAATTTACATAAAGCATTTATTTCCAGTTATCACAGCTAATAACGCATTTATTCATTCTTTTCCCACAACAGATCCACATTTATGAAAGAAGAGACTTGTTTATGAAGAGATAATATATTTGTGGTGAATAAAGTGTTTAAAATGTGTAATGTAGTTTTTATAAACAAACACCAGGACAATGATTTCTGTTCCTTACAATAAACAGTCTTCTCATTTACCGTAGCACTGTTCCATCCTCGGCAAGTTTGATCAGGTTTCCTTCCTCTAAATCCACCACCAGGCCTTTAAAACTGCACACACACACACACACACACACACAGTGTGCATCATCAATGAGTGTATTAATCTTATACAAAAGTACCACGGAATATAAATCCAAATATTCGGCTGTTATGCTCTTTATAACACTTTACCTTGAGAACTGCATAATAACAACACAGAAACACACACACACACACAGAGAGAACTCACCAGAAGTCCCAGGTGTCTGGAGTCACATTCAGAAGATCTTTGTCGTAGCCTTTATGCTCCACCAGATATCGAGCAAAACTCTCGTATATTAGCTGCAAACACACACACACACAAACACACAGGGTTTAGTTAAACACTTGGCATGTACTCTGTAATTCTGACCAATCAGGAAGTAGCTCTTACACTTGAATATTACTATTTAAAGTTCTAAAGATCGAATGGTCTAAGGTCTAATGTTGGGGCTGACGTGCTGATTTCTTGATTAGTTAGTGTTGGAGTTGAAGGTATTTTAACTTTCTGTTATACATAACAGGAAACCATTCTGTTAAATCTCCCATCTGGATCTAACGGGTTCCAGAAGTACCTTTACTCTGTTTAGTTTTAGCCATCTGTGTGTTAGGACTCAAGAGTAAATGATCTGCACTTATTTAGCGCCTTTTAACCTTAACGGGTCTACAAAGTGCTTTACACTGTTTCTTATTCACCCATTCTCTCTCTCTCTCACACACACACACACACACACACACACAGCTGCCATGCAAGGTGCTAGCCTGCCATCGGGAGCAACTGGAGATTCAATGTCTTGCCCAGAGTCGAACCGCCAACCCTGCGATTAACGGACAGCCCGCTCTACTACCTGAGCCACAGTCGCCCCATTGTACCACATGAAATATCTGTCAGTTGCTCATAGACATGAATGTTATGCATCAATGCTTTCCTGAAGTGCGGAATCATATCACAGAAGATGCACATCACAGACCACAAGAGGTCATCAAATACTATTAGACACCATCAGAGACCATTAAATCAACATCAGACACCATTACAACACCATCAGATACCACCACATATCAGAAACCATCAGACACTATCAGAGGCCATTGAAGACCATCAGAGACTACTGAACATCAAAACCATCCCTGCAGAAAAAGCCCCCAATAGAAACCATCGCAGAAATTCTAATGGTTTGTAATGATTTCCACTACAAATACCATCAGCTGTTAACCACTAAAAACATGAATAAATTGTTTTCATTACGTACTGGGACTTATTAAGAATGTAGGTCCTTAATGGTATCCACTAGATATAACATGCCACCAACAGAAAACAACAAATGACCATCAAAGACCATCAGAACCCTGCGTGCGCGTGCGCACACACACACACTTTAACCTCGAGAATCGGCACAGCTGTCTGCACCGCTGCATTCCATCACCATGACGATGATGAAGAACATGTAGGCTGTGGCTCCAGTACGAATATAACCACACTCATTCTATAGCGGATATTGATATAGTGTGTGTGTGTGTGTGTGTGTGTGTGTGTGTGTGTGTGTGTGTGTGTGTGTGTGTGTGTGTGTGTGTGTGTGTGTGTGTGTGCGCGCGCGCTCACCATGCAGGTCTCCTTCAGATGGTACCGGCACAGTGTGTGATCCAGATCGAAGCCGATCACATCGCAGTCCTCCAGAGAGAAATACTCACTCATAGCTGATTAGTTTTTATATTTTAATCAACTCAGACTGCGGGGAACAACCCCGAACCCGGACCGAATTCAGGCAACACACTCTCTCTCTCTCTCTCTCTCTCTCTCTCACACACACACACACACACACAAACACACGCTCTCTCTCTCTCTCTGTCTCTCTCTCTCACACACACACACAAAACACACGCTCTCTCTCTCACACACACACACACACAAACACACGCTCTCTCTTTTTTTCTCACACACACACACAAACACACGCTCTCTCTCTTTTTTCTGTCTTTTCTCTTCTGTCTCTCTCTCTCTCTCTCACACACACACACACACACACAACAAACACACGCGCTCTCTCTTTTTTTTCTCTTTACACACACACGCTCTCTCTCTATCTCTCTCACACACACACACGCTCTCTCTCTATCTCTCTCACACACACACACGCTCTCTCTCTATCTCTCTCACACACACACACGCTCTCTCTCTCTCACTCTCTCTCTCTGTCTCACACACACACGCTCTCTCTCTCTCTGTCTTAAACACACGCTTTGGCTCCGTCCTAAACCCGAACACACTCGGCTCATACCCGAGATGGTTTAATGTGCGGGTTTGGTTATATTTAGCCCAATAACGTTGTGTACGTCATCACAGTTTTGCATTTATTTGTGGTGTACGTTTGTACTCCATCTGTACGTTTGTTTAGCAATTCAACCGATTTATTGTGTACAGGCACTTCCGGGTTCAGTCATGAGTCACGCACTACGCATGCGCGACGCCTGATGTCGTCATCACGTCCGGCCCCTACGTCGTGTTTTCATTTCTCTTAACGTTTAAGATAAAAAAAAATTCTTTAATTATAATTGTAATAATTCATATGAATACAATAATGTTGTAGAAGTGACATTTAGACTCACCACTGTAGTGTTAATTTAAACAACAACAATAATAATAATAATAATAATAATAATAATAATAATAATAATGCAGTTTGAAGCGAGCTGCACACTTCAGTGAAGCAGAGTTAGAGGTTTTAATGCATGTTTATGAGTAATGTAAATCATTTATAACAAAAAGAATAACTGCTGCTTCAGAAAGAGAGTCAGCTTAGAAAAAAGTCACGGATCGATTTAATGAGTCAATTTGTTCGTTCATAAATCTCTGAAAAGTCTCATCATGATACTAAATGAAACACGGATCCTATTAGACCTGTACCGTAACATTTCAGAGATTTGCCTTGACTTTTAGCCCTCCTGAAATTTCTTAACATTGTACAGAACACTAATAATCTAATAGATTTTATCTTCTATCAGGTGGAATCCTTCTGGACCCAGAAGAACTTGGAGCTTGAAGTCAA
>CM022753.1:150000-160000 GCA_012411365.1 Ameiurus melas
GTCGTCTATGCCAAACCCCCGTAAGGCCGATATAGTAACATAACAATATAGAGGATTTACAGAGTAAACGTTATCCCCGGTGTACCGAAACTGATCGTGACCCAAACTCTCCTGATTCAGACCCTGATCCGTCTTCATCTTCAGCATCAACCAGTGCGACTGACACTGCAGGGGTTTGGAGTCATAACCTGACCATCTCTGTGCACTCGTGAAAACACGACCTGCTGTTTATTCAGTTTATTCAGAGGCGTTGACCACGCTGATGCTCGTGTGCTTCTAAATGAGTAGAAGGATTTTAGTGAGCATTTTTCATCATTTCTCGAGTTAAGAATCGTGCTCTAAGTTTAGTAAAAACACTGAACTGCTTCATTCTCAGAGTAATATTACACACATACATTATTATAAGTTGTTTCAAGGCCTAAAAATGTTCACATTAAAATGTTGATTTTGGCCCCGGAGCTCAGGGTGGGCGTGTTGTTTCTCTGAAGAATATCGGGTTATGGGACACAATACTGTGGGAATTTAGGGGTAAGAGGGTTAAACATTAACATTATTAAAGTCTCGGTGATTATCAGTGTAATTGGTGTAATGGGATTTCCCTTAAAAAATGAACAGGAAGCACGTTCCCCACACCTCTTGGTTAAGAGATTTTGGGTATAATGAAAAGATGAAATAGGAACCCATGCTCCCGATGGCCTGTCAGGGCCTGAGCAGACACTAGATATGAGAGAGGTATAAGACCGGTTCCACCTGCACTCCCTAAGCAGGTTCTAATCACTGGAACCTGATCTTCAACACCTGATTCTATTTATATGGATTTGAAGGTGTGATAAATGTAGGGGTGTACTTACTTTTCACATGTCTGTTTTGTTCATTTAAATTGGAATGTGGTAGAGAGTATCAGCTTTAGTAATAGGCACTGTTTCAAAGAGGATCAAATGTTTTCACGCCCATATATGTTAAAAAAAAAGAAAACCGTTTCCATGGGGCGTGATTATTTTCTCACATGACTGTAAGACACATCAATAATGTATGTCTATAAATACAGAAATAATAGTTCTAGAAACGTGAAGGATGAGTTGCACTCATGCTGTACAGAGGAATATAAACAATGCTGCTGGAATGTTTCATAAAGAAATGTGACCAGAATAAATAAAGGAATATATGAATGAAAGTCTGTTTGTTCTGGAAGGAAATGTGGCATGTCACATCTGTGAAGAAAGAAATAGTCATATAGAGTAAAACTATAAGGGCGGTGAATAAATGCAGGTTTTCTTAATAATTATTATAACGTGTTGCTGTCAGGCGGGAGAGGAGAGTTTATAAAGATAATAAATTCGGAATGGTGATTAAAAGCGTGGTTTAAAATCAGGCGTGGGTCAGACCATCAGCAAACCGCTTCACAGGGAAAAAAACAGATCATGTGCACAATATACCACTGTGAATGAGCTCAGGGCGAAACTTCACGGTGTGTGTGTGTGTGTGTGTGTGTGTGCAGTGTTGGATAATGGGAAGGTGAAGCACTATAAGATAATGCGGATGGAGAGTGGGCAGTACTACGTGTCAAAGAGGCGGGGCTTCATCATGCTGAAGGCGTTGGTAGATTATTACAGCACAGCAGAGGACGGACTATGCGTCCGACTCACACAACCCTGCAGGAAGGTACACACCTCCGTCTACTTCCTGTTTACACTGGTCCACTTCCTGTCAGCATTTTTTTCCTGTCTCTATTACCTGTCTCACATTGTTTGCAGACAAACATGAAATCTGAAATCTTTATCTATTTCCTGTGCGTGTGTGTGTGTGTGTGTGTGTGTGTGTGTGTGTGTTAGGCTATAGCTCCACAGACTCATGGTTTGTCCTATAACACGGCGGATCAGTGGGAAATTCCACGCAGCTCCATCAGCCTGCTGCATAAACTCGGAGCTGGACAATTTGGAGAAGTTTTTGAAGGACGCTGGAATAAAACAACTGCTGTTGCTGTGAAAACACTCCGGCCAGGTACACACACACACACACACACACACACACTCTCACACTCACACTCTCACACACTCTCTCTCTCTCTCTCTCTCTCTCTCTCTCACGCACACACACGTGCGCACATACACACACACACACACACTACCTTTAAATGCTGGTCATTTTGTGTTCACAGGCAGTATGGATTCTCAGGATTTCCTCCGTGAAGCTCAGTTCATGAAGAAGCTGCGTCATCCGAAGCTGATCCAGCTGTATGCAGTGTGTACTGTTGGAGAACCCATCTACATTATCACGGAACTTATGACACATGGCAGCTTATTAGAGTATCTACAGAGTACGACACACACACACACACTCACACACACTCACACACACACACACACTCACACACTCACACACACACACACACACACACACACACACACACACACACACACACACACACACTCACACACACACACACACACACACACACACACACACCACATACACACACACACACACACATATACACACACACACGCACACACACACACACACGGTCTAATCATCAGCTTACCTGTTTGTCTGTTTACCTGTCTGTCCATGTGCGCGTGTGTGTGTGTGTGTGTGTGTGTGTGTGTGTTAGAGGACAGAGGAGAGTTTGTGGCAATGTCTGATCAGGTGGAAATGGGTGCTCAGGTGGCAGCGGGGATGGCATATCTGGAGCTGCAGAACTACATCCACAGAGATCTCGCAGCCCGAAACGTGCTGGTGGGAGATAATAACATCTGTAAAGTGGCAGACTTCGGCTTGGCCAGAATGTTCAAAGTAACACAACAAATACACCAACACAGTAACACAACACACACACGCACACACAATTACAATGTTTTTGAGTCATTGTTGCTGGTTTGAAGAGAGTCAGTAACAGCTTTTCGGACAGTCGATGAAGCCCGTGGAGGGAGCATAGCAATGGGGTGGTGTTGGAGAACTTTGGAAGGATGAAAACAAGACTTGCAGCCGCATTCTGGATCAGGTGCAGAGGTCAAAAAGATGCTCAGAGGTCAAAAAGGTGCTCAGAGGCAGACCTGCCAGGAATGAGGTGCCATAGTCCAGTCTTAAACTGACAAGGGACTGAACAAGAACACCTGAGGATCCTGTGTGGGGAGAAATGGACAAATTCTCCTTAAGTTGTAAGAGACAAACCTGCAGGACCGTGTCAGATTAGCGATGCAAGGACTGTGTAGGACTGTTGGTTGAGAGGGTGGGTACAGAGTATATGACCACACTGAGGGTGGGTACAGAGTATATGACCACACTGAGAGGGCGGGTACAGAGGATATGACCTCACTTAGAGGGCGGGTAGAGAGGATGTGACCTCACTGAGAGTGCGGGTACAGAGGATGTGACCTCACTGAGAATGTGGGTACAGAGGATGTGACCTCACTGAGAGGGCAGGTACAGAGAATGTGAGAGGATGTGACCTCACTGAGAGGACGGGTACAGAGGATGTGACCTCCCTGAGAGGGCGGGTACAGAGGGTGTGACTTCCCTGAGAGGGCGGGTATAGAGGATGTGACCTCACTGAGAGGGCGGGTACAGAGGATGTGACCTCACTGAGAGGGCGGGTACAGAGGATGTGACCTCACTGAGAGGGCGGGTACAGAGGATATGACCTCACTGAGAGGACTGGTACAGAGGATGTGATATGACCTCACTAAGAGGGCAGGTACAGAGGATATGACCTCACTGAGAGGGCGGGTATAGAGGATGTGACCTCACTGACAGGGCGGGTACAGAGGATGTGGGGCAGGTATAGAGGGAGAATAGAAGAGGTCCCAGCACTGAGCTTTGTGGGACACCAGTGGAGAGGCTGCCTGGAGCAGATGTGAATTTCCTCCATGCCGCCTGGTCGTCTCTCCAGGTAGGAAGCAACCACTGCCACAGATCAGTTAGGACCTTGGAGGTTGTTTTGGGCGAGAAGGAGAAACAGATGATTGTAGACGGTGTGTTAAAGAGCTTTAGAAAGAAAAGAGAAAAGTGATACCGCTCGGTGGTTGCTGATGTTTCTTCAGGGTTTTACACAACCAGATGTTCTGATGACATTTATAATGGAAATGATGAAGAGGAGGAGATGTTGTGAGATGGTCTAGAACATTGTGGAAATGATGATATCCAGCAGATAAATAGTGGGATTGGTGGATACGATGATCTGCAGGATGTTTACTGTAGAAAGAGTAGAGGAAGAATGATCGTGTGGTGTAGGAATCAGGATGGAATCAAAGTCATCACAAGGAGGGTGAAGGAGGGTGAAGGAGGAGGAAGGTATCTCAGGCTGGAATTTCCAGATCTTTGGACTGAGGCAGCAGCTGAGGGAGCTGGTGGTACTGGTTATTGGTGTTGGTAGAATGGTGCATGTGATGAAGTGGATGACTTTGGGGTCTGTTTGTTGTGAGGATAAAGAATGGAATGAGACTAATAACTGTAGGTAAATGAGTAAGAATGGAAGAGTGAGGAGAAGATTAGGATCTGGAAGGAGGACTTGCTGACAAAGGCTAAAGGCAAACTGTCTGTCTTCCTCTCTCTCAGACAGATCGTGAAGGTGAGTATGAGGAGGATGATGATGATGAAGAAGAAAGTGTGTATGAGGTGAAAGAGGGAACTAAACTGCCCGTTAAGTGGACTGCTCCTGAAGCATTGTTCAAAAACAAGTTCACCATTAAATCTGACGTGTGGAGTTTTGGAATCCTGCTCTACGAAATCATGACCTTCGGACAAACGCCATACCCCAGTGAGTGCACATGACACCAGACTGGGAATGAGTGCACATTACTAAAGTCATAACCCTTTCGTAACACTTTCTGTGTGTGTGTGTGTGTGTGTGTGTTGTAGCTCTCACTAATTCGCAGGTGATGCAGAGGCTGCGTACGAATTACCGGATGCCGTGTCCTGCGAACTGTCCAAAGCGCATCTATGACATGATGATGGATTGCTGGAAGGACATGCCCCCTGACCGGCCCACCTTCGAAACCCTGCAGTGGACACTCGAGGAGTATTACGACGCGGACTACAGCTCGTACGATGAAGCCAGCCGCTACTGATCAAATCATTACTGCCAATCTTTAATTACCCATGATCCTCTCTGACCACCACCAAGTACACTAAAGCACTGTAGGGCACATGAACATGGTTATGGTGCTCAGTGGATGAGCAGGTAAAGAGAATCTGTGCCGTTATTAGAACCACACATGGGAAAGGTTCCCAGCCAATCAGAGTGAGTGGGTGGAGCTAACTGCAGTATAATTATAGATTATATTAGTAATGCAATCTATAAAAAACCTTTCTTTATTTATGACATCCTCATGCTGTGTGTGTGTGTGTGTGTGTGTGTGTGTGTGTGTGTGTGTGTGCGCGTGTCAGATGTTTAAAAACGTGTTAATTAAAAGTGTTTGTGAATCACGTCACTCTTTCCTGTCTTTCTCTCACTAGAATAATGATCTCACTGAATATGTGAATATTCATGTTTAATAAAACAGTCAGAACTGACCTGCTGTTAATAGAAAATAGAAGTGATTTATGTTTATGTAACAGAGCGTGATGAATAAATTAGACATGAGCCAACAGTCTGAATAATTCATCTATATATTCAGACTGCAGAATTAATTACTCCTCTCTATGCGTTGTATTGACAGTACTGTATTGAGATGTATTTTTGTAATAATTAACAACTCATGTAAATAAATGATATAAAAATTAATTGTCTGTTGTTCTTTGGACTAATATTACACACACACACACACACATACATATATATACAAACACACACATACATATATATACAAACACACATACATATATATATATACAAACACACATACATATATATACAAACACACACATACACACATGCATATATATATATACAAACACACACACACATATATATACAAACACACACAATACACACATATATATACAAACACACACACACATACATATATATATACAAACACACACACATACACACATACATATATATATAAACACACACACACATACACACACACATATATATACAAACACACACACACACACACACACACTATATATATATATATATATATATATACACATACACACACACAATATATTGTCGTGACGGACTGACACTCGTCGCAAGAGGGAAGAAAATCACTCCATCCCCGACTGCCGTGCCGGCGCGAAACAGGCAGCCCCTGTTTCTCTCGGCACCCGCTCTCACCGAGTGGCGGCCGAGTTTTATCGCTGGGTCTATCAGCTGGGGGCGCGGCCCAGCTGACAGCTAAACGCCCTCATCTGGCTCACCAAAACGTGGCTCCGGCCAGACCACCATACGGCCCTGGAGGTGGCGGAAGAGGTGGCTATGGATCGGTTCCTGAGGGCGTTACCCCGTGTGGCACGACATGCCATGGGGGTCCAAGCACCGCGAACACCCCAGGAGCTCCTGATGGCCCACCGCCCTCGAGCTCGATCCACGTGACCCACAGCCCTCGGACCTACCCCTTGTGGCCTCGGGGGTCCGGCCTGACCGGCCCCACCTAGCCGGCACTTGGCGAACCCGCCGGAAGTCAGCCGCCCAGGTAACTCCCACCGACGAGCCCATGCCCACGGAGTCGGAACTGGGGTCCCCCGGGCTGACCCAGAAACCTTGGCTGGCCGGCTGCGCCCTCCATGCGCGACAGCTGCCGGAGGGGCCCACCCAGAAGGTCTGGATTGAAGGGAGGCCGATCACCGCTCTGCTGGACACCTGGAGCACAGTGACCCTCGCCCGACCGTCCGTCCTCCCCAGCAGACTCTGGCTAGGGGGAAGCCTCGCTGTAACCTGCATTCATGGGGACACCCGGGAAGTCCCGACAGCCGAGGTGCCGATCAAGGGCACAACCAGGATCTGGTCTCTCCATGTAGGCGTGATCCCTGACCTCCCCGTACCGTTACTCCTGTGGAGGGACTGGCCAGGATGCCTCCTGGGCCGGGACACCGAGACAGGGAAGCTGCGATGTCGGAAGCAGAGGACCGGGGGCCAGACCACTTACCTGGCCCAGGACAATGGGGACCCCACTCCCGAAGATGAGTCCTCTATATCAATTAACCCTTTGTCCTCTGTCGTCCACCAGGTGAACCGAGAGGGGAGCTTTGGTCGGGAGCAGAAGGAGGACGACCGCCTCAAGCACTGCTGGGCCCAAGTACGGGTTGTAGAGGGGGTCGACCAAAACCCCGGCCTGAGACTTCCACTACCAACAGGGATAGACCTCCTGGTGGTACCACGGACGAAAACACCACTGGTCATGCACCTCGCCCATGCCCACCCGCTCGGCAGTCACCTGGGGCCGCGGAACACGTTGGAAAAACCGAGAGACCGATTCGTGTGGCCCGGGATGGGTGCCGAGGTCCAGATGTTCTGCCAGCGGTGTCCCCAGTGCCAACGCACCGCTCCCCGGAGGCCCCCGCCGGCGCCCCTCATCCCTCTACCCATCATCGGCGTTCCCTTTGAGCGGATCGGCATGGACCTCGTGGGGCCCCTCCCCAAGTCGGCCCGGGGCCACGAGTACATCCTGGTGGTCGTAGACTACGCCACCCAGTACCCGGAGGTGGTACCACTGCGCAAAGCCACCTCCCCCAACATCGCCAGGGAACTGGTACTCCTTTTCAGCCGGGTGGGAATCCCCAAGGACATACTAACCGACCAGGGTACGTCCTTTGTCTCAAAGCTAATGTCTGATCTGTGTCGGCTGTTGCAGGTGAAGCACCTGAAGACGTCAGTCTACCACCCCCAGACTGACGGGCTGGTCGAGCGCTTCAACCACACGCTCAAACGGATGCTGCAGCGGGTGGTAGACGAAGAAGGGAGGAACTGGGACCTTCTCCTCCCTTACGTACTCTTTGCCATCTGGGAGTGTCCCCAGGCATTCACCGGCTTCACCCCCTTCGAACTGCTGTTCGGCCGGCGCCCTCGAGGACTGCTGGATGTCGTCCGCGAAGCCTGGGAGGAACAGCTGTCCCCGTACCGCTCGGTCATGGAATATGTACGAGAAATGCAAGACAGGATCTACTGAGTGGCGCCGATAGTCCAACAGCACATGCGCGCCGCCCAGGAGGAACAGCAGCGGGTGTACAACTGCCCGGCGCAGCCTCGGGAGTTCCACCCAGGGGACCAGGTACATCTTCTCGTACCCAGTAGGGCCTGCAAGTTCCTGGCCTGCTGGCAGGGGCCCTACACCAGTTGATGTCAGGGCGCCGTCAACTACCGCCTGCAACAGCCCGGTAAGAGAGCGGACGGGAAACTATACCACATTAACTTGTTGAAGAAGTGGGCAGACCCGGCCCCGGTGGTTTCAGCGTACGCCGCCCTGGGCACAGATCAGAACAAGCGTGCTGTGGTCGACCTCGGGGAGGACCTCACCCCCGCCCAGAGACAGGATCTCCTTGAGTTGGTGGACCAATTCTCGGACGTGTTCTCCTCCTCCCTGGGAAGGACCCAAGTGGTGCGTCACCACATAAAAACACCTCCAGGGGTAGTGGTGAGACAGAGGCCCTACCGTGTCCCAGAGGCCCGGTGTAAGGCCATCGAGGAAAAGGTGGAGCGAATGCTACGAGACGGAGTTATCGAAGAATCCAACAGCCCCTGGTCCAGCCCCATCGTTGTAGTGCCAAAACCTGACGGGAGCATTCGGCTCTGCAACGACTTTCGCAGACTGAACCAAGTCTCGGATTTTGATAGCTACCCCATCCCCCGAGTGGACGACCTTGTGGAGCGCCTGGGGAGGGCCCGATTAAATTCCACCCTGGACCTCACCAAAGGGTACTGGCAAGTGGCCCTAGCGGCCGACGCCCGACCCAAGACGGCCTTTAGCACCTCCACGGGCCTCTGGCAGTACCGGGTCCTCCCCTTTGGACTACATGGGGCACCGGCCACCTTCCAACGACTGATGGACATCGTCCTACGGCCCCATCGTAGCTTTGCAGCGGCCTACTTGGACGATGTAGTCATCACTTCCTCCACATGGTCGGACCACCTGTTCCATCTGGGGGAGGTCCTAAAGGGACTCCGGGAAGCTGGCTTGACTGCCAACCCCAAGAAATGTCACCTTGGGCTAACCAAGACGCAGTACCTAGGATACCGCATTGAGCGTGGGATGCTGAAGCCCCAGGCGGAGAAAGTTGAAGTGGTGAAAGGCTACCCTTGGCCCACGTCAAAAAAACAGGTACGTGCCTTCTTAGGGTTGGCGGGGTATTATAGGAGGTTTGTCCCTAACTTCTCTGCGATAGCCTCCCCTCTTTCAGATCTGACAAAAAAGGGCCAGCTGGACCGGGTGAGGTGGTCAGCCGACGCCGAGCGGTCCTTCCGGACTCTGAAGGAGGCCCTCACTAGCGAGCCGGTGCTGCACAACCTGGACTTTACCCTCCCCTTCTCGGTGCACACCGACGCGTCCGAAACCGAGCTGGGCGCCGTTCTCTCCCAAACCTTCAAGGGAGAAGAGCACCCAGTGCTCTACATCAGCCGGAAGCTGTGCCCCGCAGAGAGAAGGTACGCCGCGGTGGAAAGAGAGGCCCTGGCAATAAAGTGGGCCATTGAGGAGCTGATGTACTACCTGGCGGGCCGACCCTTCATCCTGGTGACGGACCACGCCCCCCTCCAATGGATGGCCAAAGCCAAGGACACTAACGCCAGGGTAACTTGTTGGTTTCTCGCCTTGCAGGACTTCTGTTTTCAGGTCCAACACCGGGTGGGGGCCCTACACGGGAACGCGGACGGGCTCTCACGGAGGGACGCGCTGTGGGCCCACCACCCGGTGGCAGTAGGCTCGGAGCTGGGGTGGGGGGTACTGTCGCGACGGACTGACACTCAGCGCAAGAGGGAAGAAAATTGGTCCATCTCCAACTGCCATGCCGGCACGAAGCAGGCAGCCCCGCACCGTACCCCGCCCTAACCAGAAAGAACACCATGGCGGGTAGGACCTGCCAATGCCGTACTGTCCGGGGATTGGAGGATCGGTCG
>CM022753.1:162500-165000 GCA_012411365.1 Ameiurus melas
TGAAGCT
Source organism: Ameiurus melas (assembly GCA_012411365.1). Classification (NCBI taxonomy): domain Eukaryota; kingdom Metazoa; phylum Chordata; class Actinopteri; order Siluriformes; family Ictaluridae; genus Ameiurus; species Ameiurus melas. The sequence goes on from CM022753.1 coordinate 162,508, forward strand.
GTTGGTGATCGTGCGTGAGCCCGTCACCCGTGCCGTCTCCGATTACGCACAAGTGCTGGAGGGCAAGCGGCGGAAAAACAAAACATACTCGGTGTTCGAGTCACTCGCCATCGACAGCGCCACCTGCAGCGTGAACACAAAGTACAAAGCTGTGAGCACCAGCGTCTATGCCAAACACCTGGAGCGCTGGCTGCGGTTCTTCCCGGTACAGCAACTCCACATCGTGGATGGAGACCAGCTGATCTCGGATCCTCTCCCGGAACTGCAGATGGTGGAGCGGTTCCTGAACCTGACACCTCGGATCAGCCGTGACGACCTGTACTTCAACACCACGCGTGGGTTCTACTGCCTCCGCTCCAAGCGGCACCGGGTCAGGAGGTGTCTCGCAGGAAGTAAAGGCCGCACGCATCCACACGTTCGCCAGGCTGTACTGGACAAACTCCGACTGTTCTTCCATCCGTACAATCAGAAATTTTACCAGATCACTGGAAGGACATTCAGCTGGCCATGAACACACACACACACACACACACACACACCAACTGAGAGACTCACACAGTCAAATGTATTATTATTTTTATTATTATTATTATTATCAGACTTGTTTTTATTTGAATATATTATACTTATATAGATACTACAAGTAGCTTTTTGGATAAACTGTAGTAATAAAAAAATATCATTCAACCTTAAATATAAACCGTTTCCCTCTGAATCGAAATCAGTTTTTATTCCTATATTCACAGCCAAAAATCTCAGTGGAAGATTTCTGAATTCCTTCAGTCCTGAGGCTGAATCAGAAAGCTGTTACAGAGGAACGTGTGGTCATGGACTGAACCAGGCCGAGAGATTAAAGCCTCAGGAAACCTTTCCAGGTGATGGAGTTAATGATCTGATCTCAGTTTCAGGTCCACATTTCTGTATTATAAATTCTTTATTCTAATATTCTGTTTGGTTTCTGTGACCTGTAACCTTTAAGATTAAAAAAAAAGGCTTGAAACATTTCACTTTATGTGTAATGAATCTAGAATATATGAAAGTTCCACTTTTTAATTAAATTACAGAAAAAAACAAACTTTTCCACGATATTCGAATTTTTGGAGATGCACCTGTACGCTGACACATCTGTTCATCCATCACCTGTCCACCAGGAGTCAGGTCTTCCTCTTCACACTCTGCTCCAGAACAGAACCATGACCTCGGCCTCAGATCCTCCTCACACTCTGCTCCAGAACAGAACCATGACCTCGGACTCAGAACCTCCTCACACTCTTCTCCAGAACAGAACCATGACCTCGGCCTCAGAACCTCCTCACACTCTTCTCCAGAACAGAACCATGACCTCGGCCTCAGAACCTCCTCGCACTCTTCTCCAGAACAGAACCATGACCTCGGCCTCAGAACCTCCTCACACTCTTCTCCAGAACAGAACCATGACCTCGGCCTCAGAACCTCCTCGCACTCTTCTCCAGAACAGAACCATGACCTCGGCCTCAGAACCTCCTCGCACTCTTCTCCAGAACAGAACCATGACCTCGGACTCAGAACCTCCTCGCACTCTTCTCCAGAACAGAACCATGACCTCGGACTCAGAAACTCCTCACACTGTGAGAGTCACTGTATTATTTATTACTGTAATAAAGGTCCAGTTGATTATGTTCAGAATGAATGAAGGAGCATATTGGCCCCGCCTCCCTGATTTGCATTCGCCCCGCCCATTTATCGCCATTTCTTTCTTGCCTTCTGTTCCTTCCTCCTGCACACACACAGACACACACACACTGTCTTTATCTTGTGTGTGAGGGTTAAAGTCATGGCGTTCACTTTGCACGGCGCGGTGAAGAAGAAAGTCTGCTATTATTACGACGGTGAGCTTTTGTTTCTGTGTCTAACCAAACTTAGCTCCTTAGCTTAGCTTAGCACAGCCAACAAAGCGGCGTTTTCTTTATCCCGCTCGTATTCCGACGCGCTTTTTGCGTAAGTTCCAATCACGAGCGATTTGTCGAATGAACAGCCAATCAGAGCTTTATCCAATCCTGGACCAGAAGGCAGGAACGGTTAGCCAATCCTAACGCGGAGGGCGGGGTTTAGTCGAATATGGGTAGGGAAAAAAAACACCATCCTAAAAACAAATCGGTTAAAACGGAAAACGACGATTGTTAATTATATCGAGATAAATTACATTTTATTTCCTGAAATTAGTTAAAATCATTTTAGAGCGCCTCACAATACACTCTAAAGCTTAATATGGTTTAACGTGTTAAATCAGCAGGCTGTAATCTGTTAGCATTGAGGCTAATGCTAGTGGGTCATTGTGTTTAATCAACCTGAATGTCAATTAATACATGAATAATTAAGAGGAAATAAATATGATTAAAATAACAAATTATTTTTGTATAGTTCAGATACTGAACATAAGCTACTGAATAAATAAATAAATTATATAATATGAAAGTTTTATGATCAGGCAGTTCTGGGATTTTACATTAATAA
>CM022753.1:170000-180000 GCA_012411365.1 Ameiurus melas
TCTCTTGTGGCCCCGCCCCCTTGTGTACCTCCCCCCAGGCCACTCCCATGGGCATTTCATTGAATCTGTATTTTTTGTTTTAAAAAAATAAAATGGTTAATACTGAGTTTAAAAAAGGGTCGATTATTACTATCGATGTGAAAACCCGCTTTAGCCCCGCCCACATGTTGTTAGAGGAGAAAGGAGGGGAAACTTTAATTAATCAATTTTGTCTCCAACCAGAAAAGATATCTATGTTTGTTTGTGTGTGTGTGTGTGTGTGTGTTTCCATAGCTGGGGTGTGTTGATTTTCATATTGCATATCACAGCGTGTCTCTGGGTCAAAAGGGGCAGGGCTTAGGTTAAGCTAATCAGACAAAGCATAAAAAATTATCATGTGACATCACTAATCTTTCTTCAACTCTAAGTAGTGCAGGGCTAGTGCTGATGTCACCACATGAAGTGTCTGATTGGCTGATTAAATTCAGCCCCGCCCCACTGACCCATAAACAAATCAGGACATGCTATGTTGTGTGTGTGTGTGTGTGTGTGTGTGTGTGGGGGGTGTATGTATGTATGTATGTATGTATGTGTGTTACTCCACTGCTCCAGCTTCAGACTCAGTAGGCGCAGCTTCCTGTTCAGCAAGAGCCACTTCCTCTACTCCGTCTTTGCTCTGTGCCTCCTGCTGGACAGGTGATGCAACTACAGCAGGTTCCTCCTCTGCCTCTTTCTTCACTTCCTCCACCGTTGTCTTCTCCTCCTCCTCCTCTGGTTTCTCCTCTTTTTGCTCTGCCTCGACTGTAGTTGGTTCCTCCACCTTCTCCTCCACCTTTGGTTCCTCCGTTTTCTCCTCAGTCTTCTCCTCCTCCTTTTTCTCCACTTCCTCAGTTTCCTTTTTCTCCTCCTCAACATTGGTCTCCTCAGCAGCTGATGCTTCACCTCCTTCCTCCTCTTTCTTCACATCCTCCTCTCCCTCAGTTTTCTTCTCCTCCTTCTCTTCCTCTCCCTCTTTCTTCTGCTCCTCCTGCTCTCCTCCATCTCCCGTCTCCTTCTTGTTTTTCTTGAAGGAGAAGCCACTCAGCTTGAAGGACTTTTTGAAGGAGAAGCGCTTCTTCTTCTTCTTTGGCGTCTCCTCACTGGTGGACGGTTTCTCGTCCTCGCCAGTTGCAGGAGTGACAGATTCATCTGCGGCATCTTTTTCTTTCTCTCCATCTTCTCCCTCGTTATCGGCAGGCGTGGCCTCAGCTTTGTCTCCGCCCTCCTCCTCCTCCTTTGCCTCCTGCTCTCCCTCAGCTGCAGTGCTGCCGTTCACCTGCGCCTCCTCCTTCACCTCTGCTGCGTCCCCGTTCACCTTCACATGGCCGTTCTCCTGTTAAACACACACACACGTTTAACACACACTGTACACACACTGTACACACAACACTGTGTGTGTGTGTCTAAAGCTCAGACTGCACTGTAGAGATGTCAAATATTCTTATCACAGGTACACTGACTCCACCCCTTAATTTGCATCCAGCCCCTCCCACTTACCCATGTCCCATGGCTGTGATTTCATTGCCACAGACAGAAACGTCATCAGAACTTTCACTAAAATACTTCAGCATTCCAGAAAGTTCTGATGTAGCTTAGGATACAGTGCAGAAATATACTAATTATATCTCATTCTATACTCAAAGCCCAGAATCATGATTATTATTGACCTCAATAATGAAACGTGTGCGCGCGCGCTGCAATATAATCAGAACAGCTCATTACTATTTAAATTAAATCAGCATCAGAACTGTGTGCGCGCGCGCTACTGGAGACTGCAGTTAGTGCTGATGGCCGCCAAGAGGCGCTGCACCGACGGGGTTTTCCATCAGTCCATATGAATGCGGATGAAACACTAAACAGCGGCGGCGGCTAAAAGCTCAGAGTGTGTGTGTGTGTGTGTGTGTGTGTGTGTTATAGGCGTGGTGAACTCAGCGACTCTTTTTGTTCTTGCTTTTAAATTCCGAATAATATTAAAGTGATGAATCTCCGGTGCTGACCCTGCGCTCAGTCTGCGCGCGCACTTTCACCACGACGCGCAAAAACGCACCCAGCGCGTGAAATATATTTATCTTTTATTTGGAATTCAGCTGATCAGCTTTTCCAAAATCCCACATAGAGACAAAAGAGCTGCTGCCTTCACACACACACACACACACGGAAAACACATTAAATCTAGAACCCTGCGCGGTTCTGGGGTTTTTGTCCTTCTTTGTGAAATCTACAACAGGTTTCTCTTTAGGAGAAGATTCCATGAAAGCTAGAATCAGTCCAAAGAACCCTTGAAGAACCTCTTATAAGTGTGGGTGAAACACAGACCCCCCCCCCACCCCACCCCACCATGAGCGCGCATGATGAACACGGAGAATACGTGCACGAGCTCATGAAGGTGTTCTTACCTGTCCGTTGGCTTTGGAAGGAGAACCCACCGCCGCCTCGGCCTCTCCCGGGTTTTCCGTTTTAGATGCTTGCGCTCCCATCTTTCTTTCTCTCTTTCTCTCTCTCTCTCTCTCTCTCTATCTCCAACAAAGAACCCCAAGCGGACACAAAGAGACTCCCCGCTCCGCGCGCGCGCGCTCTACACTCTAGAACCCGTCTCCTTCAGGGAGAGAAACACACACGGTGTAAAAACTGTAGCGCGAGAGAAAGAAAAGTGCGGAACCCAGTCAGAACCCCGAAGAATCTTCGGCTCGGTCCGGAATTAAATCCCCGCCGCGGAGAAAAATCTTCAGTGATGAAGATGCAGCCCGAGTCCAACGCCCTGAGCCCGGCCACGGTGACGTCATGTATTCCAAACCAGCCAATCAACAGCTTCCTCCCAACTGATTTTCTCAAAATGGGCCAATAAGAATCCAGTCTCGTCTTAAGGGGCGGGGTTTCAACATCCAAAGGAAACAATAGAGCCCGACACTTTGTTGCTACTACGGTGAAATCATGTGCTCGAGGCTGTAACGATTTTAACTGCGATTCAAGAAAAGAATGACCGATTTTCACGATTCAATTTGGTTGACGTCATCACGCCTTGTTGTCCTTGAGCTTTGGTTGATTTATTGTCCAATCAGAGAGCAGTGTCTGGGCACATGCACTGAGCATTGTTCCCTCATGTTAGTTATGGTTGGGTGATGAATACTATCTCACACAGCGTTCTGTTAGACACACTGGAGTCACTGGAGTCGCTGGACTTGGTTCCGTCTCATTTTACGAGTCGTACTCAAGTCGTACGGCTGAAGCAGTTTAGATCAAAGCCTTCATACGCCAGTGCCAGTATTCTGCAGGGCTCAGTTCTCGGTCCTCTTTTATTAATTATTCATCATTTACCCCTTGGTAATATTTGTAGGAAATTTGGTTCCATCTCTATGCTGATGACACCCAACGTCACCTGTCCTCCAAACCTACCTCTACTTTCCCTCCACAGTACTTTATTGTTCCTATTTCATATCACTCATTCATATGGTCATATTTCCACGTGTAATATTAATCGCCTTCGTCCGGCTCTCTCTGTGAAGAGCACTGCGGTTCTTGTTCATGATCTAGTCACTTCCTGTATTGATCACTGTAATGCTCTGTTTTATGCCCTGCCTTCAAAGCTTCTTTATAAACTGAAAACGTTACTCTCATATTACAGCACTGACATTAAATATCGTGTTGAGTTTTAAATCCTTCTTCGTACCTACACTCAGTAATCTTGCTCCTTCCTACTTACCTGACCTTCTTCATATTTACACTCCTACTCAGCTTCTTGTTTCCCCTTGAACTTGCACCACTTCCACGTTGTCCCGAGCATTTAGTCGTGCAGCTCCTTATTTATGGAACCATGAGAAGTTCGAAACACAGAAAGTCTTCTTGTTTTTAAATCTCGTCTTAAGACCTTCAAATCTGTTCAGGCAGGATTTTAATGCTTGTTTCCAGGCTGTAATGTGATTATTGTTGTTAATGTTGATTGTTATGGTGTTTGTAAGCTGTCCTTGAGGAACATCGGGTTTGATAACCCTGGGTTGTGTTTGATGTCCACAAGAACAGAGTATTTTTGTGATTTTTTTTTAACAAAAGATGAAAAGTTTAAACGATAAACGGCAAATGTTCACAGACTTCAATATTTACAAAAGGGTGCCAATATTTATGGAGGGCACTGTAGGGTGTAAAATATAAAGTGCAGATTTAGGGTGTAAATGTAGGGTGTAATAAGTGTAGTGTTTAAGTGTAGGGTGTAAATGTAGGGTGTAATAAGTGTAGTGTTTAAGTGTATGGTGTAAATGTAGGGTGTAAGTGTAGGGTGTAAGTGTAGGGTGTAAGTGTAGGGTGTAAGTGTAGGGTGTAAGTGTAGCGTGTAAGTGTAGGGTGTAAGTGTAGGGTGTAAGTGTAGGGTGTAAATGTAGGGTGTAATAAGTGTAGTGTTTAAGTGTAGGGTGTAAGTGTAGGGTGTAAGTGTAGGGTGTAAGTGTAGGGTGTAAGTGTAGGGTGTAAATGTAGGGTGTAAGTGTAGGGTGTAAGTGTAGGGTGTAAATGTAGCGTGTAAGTGTATGGTGTAAGTGTAGGGTGTAAGTGTAGGGTGTAAGTGTAGCGTGTAAGTGTAGGGTGTAAGTGTAGGGTGTAAATGTAGGGTGTAAGTGTAGGGTGTGAATGTAGCTTGTAAGTGTAGGGTGTAAATATAGGGTGTAAGTGTAGGATGTAAGTGTAGGGTGTAAATGTAGCGTGTAAGTGTAGGGTGTAAGTGTAGGATGTAAGTGTAGGGTGTAAATGTAGCGTGTAAGTGTAGGGTGTAAGTGTAGGGTGTAAGTGTAGGATGTAAGTGTAGGGTGTAAATGTAGCGTGTAAGTGTAGGGTGTAAGTGTAGGGTGTAAGTGTAGGGTGTAAGTGTAGGGTGTAAATGTAGCGTGTAAGTGTAGGGTGTAAGTGTAGGGTGTAAGTGTAGGGTGTAAGTGTAGGGTGTAAGTGTAGGGTGTAAATGTAGGGTGTAAGTGTAGGGTGTAAGTGTTGGGTGTAAATGTAGGGTGTAAGTGTAGGGTGTGAATGTAGCGTGTAAGTGTAGGGTGTAAATGTAGCGTGTAAGTGTAGGGTGTAAATGTAGCGTGTAAGTGTAGGGTGTAAGTGTAGGGTGTAAGTGTAGGGTGTAAGTGTAGGGTGTAAGTGTAGGGTGTAAATGTAGGGTGTAAGTGTAGGGTGTAAGTGTAGGGTGTAAATGTAGGGTGTAAGTGTAGGGTGTAAATGTAGCTTGTAAGTGTAGGGTGTAAATGTAGCGTGTAAGTGTAGGGTGTAAGTGTAGGGTGTAAATGTAGGGTGTAAGTGTAGGGTGTAAATGTAGCGTGTAAGTGTAGGGTGTAAGTGTAGGGTGTAAATGTAGCGTGTAAGTGTAGGGTGTAAGTGTAGGGTGTAAGTGTAGGGTGTAAATGTAGGGTGTAAGTGTAGGGTGTAAATGTAGTGTGTAAGTGTAGGGTGTAAGTGTAGGGTGTAAATGTAGTGTGTAAGTGTAGGGTGTAAGTGTAGGGTGTAATTGTAGGGTGTAAGTGTATGACTGAGAGAAGGAACAGCAGTGCTTGTGTTCTACTTGAACATCAGGTTTTTAAGGTTCTGAATGCTAAAACCTTCATATAGTAAAATGTTATTCGCTTCCTAAAATGTTTTCGTTTGGAAAAGGTCTGTGTAGGATTCTATTGGACAGTTTTGGGAAACTTAATCAATCTTTGTGTGTGTGTGTGTGTGTGTGTGTGTGTGTGTGTGTGTGTGTGTGTGTGTGTGTGTGTGTGTGTGTGAAAGTATCAAACTCAGTGAACTTGGTGTCCACATTAGAACCCTGGTCATATTCAGGTTCTGTATAGAACAGTAGAACACACAGAGACACACAACTGTAGTGTTTAGAGTCTGCAAGAAATAGAAAGTGGAAGTGAGAGAGAAGTGGTAGGTGAAATTATGGGATGCTGAGGAATTCTAATTATCAGTATCAGAACACACACACACACACACAAACTCACACACACAGAGCAGGTTACTGGTATATAAATGTCTTTGATCTAACGTATGTTTACAAAGAGTTTCTAAAGAAATGTGTGTGTGTGTGTGTGTCTGTGTGTGTCTGTGTGTGTCTGTGTGTGTGTGTGTGTGTGTGTGTGTGTGTGTGTGTGTGTGTGTGTGTGTGTGTGTGTGTGTGTGTTGTGTGTGTGTGTGTGTGTGTGTGTGTGTGTGTCTGTGTGTGTGTGTGTGTGTGTGTGTGTGTGTGTGTGTGTGTGTGTCTGTGTGTGTGTGTGTCTGTGTGTGTGTGTGTGTATGTTTGTATGTGTGTTGTGTCTGTTTGTGTGTGTTGTGTGTGTGTGTCTGTGTGTGTGTGTGTGTGTGTGTGTGTGTGTGTGTGTGTGTGTGTGTGTGTGTGTGTGTGTGTGTGTCTGTGTGTGTGTGTGTCTGTGTGTGTGTGTGTATTTGTATGTGTGTGTGTGTCTGTTTGTGTGTTGTTGTGTGTGTGTCTGTGTGTCTGTGTGTGTGTGTGTGTTGTGTTTCTGTGTGTGTGTGTGTGTGTGTCTGTGTGTCTGTGTGTGTGTGTGTGTGTGTGTGTGTGTGTGTGTGTGTGTGTGTGTGTGTGTGTGTGTGTGTGTGTGTGTGTGTGTGTGTCTGTGTGTGTCTGTGTGTGTTACTGCAGTGAGGAAACCGGAGCTGTTTATAAAGAGATAGTCAAGGTTTTAGTGCTAATCTTGTGTCCTAATGACTAAACACTGAATGTATGAGATTAATGCAGCAGTGGACAACGTGAGGTCTAAAGGGAAACTCCAACAGGAAGTGGACAAGCTCATCTTCACTTCCGCTATTTGTGTTTTGTTGTTCTGAAGTTTGTATTAGTGAGTTAAAGTTAGCATTTCACTCTGATAAGAATGTTACATACTGTCTCTATCTATAGACATGTCTCTCTCTATATATAGATCTGTCTCTCTCTATATAGACCTGTCTCTCTATATATATAGACCTGTCTCTCTCTATATATAGACCTGTCTCTCTATATATATAGATCTGTCTCTCTCTATATATAGATCTGTCTCTCTCTATATATATAGACCTGTCTCTCTCTATATATAGACCTGTCTCTCTATATATATAGATCTGTCTCTATATATATATATAGATCTGTCTCTCTCTATGTATAGACCTGTCTCTCTATATATATAGACCTGTCTCTCTCTATGTATAGATCTGTCTCTCTATATATATAGACCTGTCTCTCTATATATATAGATCTGTCTCTCTCTATGTATAAACCTGTCTCTCTATATATATAGATCTGTCTCTCTCTATATATAGATCTGTCTCTCTCTATGTATAGACCTGTCTCTATATATATATAGATCTGTCTCTCTCTATATATAGATCTGTCTCTCTCTATGTATAGACCTGTCTCTATATATATATAGATCTGTCTCTCTCTATATATAGATCTGTCTCTCTCTATGTATAGACCTGTCTCTATATATATATAGATCGGTCTCTCTCTATATATAGATCTGTCTCTCTCTATGTATAGACCTGTCTCTCTCTATATATAGATCTGTCTCTCTATATATATATTTAGACCTGTCTCTCTATATATAGATCTGCCTCTCTCTATATATAGATCTCCCTCTCTATATATATCTGTCTTTCTCTATATATAGATCTGTCTCTCTCTATATATAGATCTGTCTTTCTCAATATATAGACCTGTCTCTCTCTATATATAGACCTGTCTCTCTCTATATATAGATCTGTCTCTCTCTATGTATAGACCTGTCTCTCTATATATATAGATCTGTCTCTCTATATGTATAGATCTGTCTCTCTATATATATAGACCTGTCTCTCTATATATATAGATATGTCTCTCTCTATGTATAAACCTGTCTCTCTCTATATATAGATCTGTCTCTATGTATGTCCGACGGACTGGCACTCGGCGCGAGGAGAAAGGGATCGCTCCTTTGCCAACTGCCGTACCGGCACAGGCAGGCAGCCCCGCGTCGGACCTGGCAGTAACGGAGGAAGAGGAAAAGACGCCATGCCGGGGAGGACCCACCGATGCCGTACCCGTCCGGGGATTGGAGGATCGGACGGAAGAATTCCACCACTCGCTACCCGGATGGCGGAGATAAAAGGGAGGCCGATCACCGCGCTGCTGGACACCGGGGCTTTCGGTGACCTCGCCCGACCGTCCATCCTCCCCAGCGGACTCCAACCAGGGGGAGCCTCACTTTGACCTGCGTTCATGGGGACACCCGAAGTCCCGACAGCCGAGGTGCCGATCAAGGGCGTGACCGGGAGCTGGTCTCTCCATATGTAGGCGTGATCCCTCGCCTCCCCGTGCCACTACTGCGGGGAGGGACTGGCCAGGATGCCCGCCGGGCCGGGAACCCAGACGGGGCAGCCAGCGGCGTCGGAAGCCGAGGACCTGGGCCCGGACCGCTTGCCTGGCCCAGGACAAGGGGAGGTTCTAAAGGGACTCCGGGACGCTGGCTTAACTGCCAACCCCAAGAAAGGTCACCTTGGGCTACCGCGGCCAGTACCGGGGATACCGCGCCGGGCGCGATGCTTAAGCCCCAGGCAAAGAATGTCGAGCGGTAAAGGCTACCCTCGGCCACGTCGAAAAAACAGGTGCGTGCCTTCTTGGGGTTGGCGGGATGCTATCGGAGGTTTGTCCCTAACTTCCGGCGATAGCCTCTCCTCTTTCAGACCTGACAAAGAAGGGCCAGCCGGACCGGGTGAGGTGGACAGCCGCGACGCCGAGCGGGCCTTCCGGGCTCTGAAGGAGGCCCTCACCAGCGAGCCGGTGGCCGCAGCCCGGACTTCACACTCCCCTTCTCGGTGCACACCGCGCGCCTCGAAACCGGGCTGGGCGCAGTTCTCTCACAAGCCTTCGAGGGAGAAGAGCACCCGGTACTCTGCATCAGCCGGGAAGGCTGTCCCCGGCAGAGAAAATGCGCCCGCAATAGAAAGGGAGGCCCTGGCAATAAAATGGGCCATCGAGGAGCTGAGGTACTACCTGGCGGGCCGACCCTTCATTCTGGTGACGGACCATGCTCCCCTCCAGTGGATGGCCAAGGCCAAGGACACTAATGCCAGGGTAACTCGGTGGTTTCTCGCCCTGCAGGACTTCTGCTTCCAGGTCCAACACCGGGCGGGGACCCTACGCGGGAACGCAGAACGGGCTCTCCGGAGGGAGCCGCGCTATGGGCCCACCACCCGGCAGCAGTAGGCTGCGGGCTGGGGGGTACTGTCGCGACGGACTGGCACTCGGCGGAGGAGAAAGGGGATCGCTCCTTTGCCAACTGCCGTACCGGCCCGAAGCAGGCAGCCCCGCGTCGGACCTGGCAGTAACCGGAAGGGACGCCATGCCCGGGAGGACCCAGCGATGCCGTACCGTCTGGGGATTGGAGGATCGGACGGAAGAATTCCACCACTCGCTACCCGGATGGCGGAGATAAAAGGGACGCCCTTCCGCCCGGGAAGATTGAGTACCGACTTACCGAAGCGGTTGGCGTCGAGCAGACCCTCGTGCAGGTATTCACTCGTGCTCCCCCTTTTATTGTGGATGACTAATCTCTCTCTCTCTCTCTCTCTCTCTCTCTCTCTGTGTACTCGGAAGGCACCCGACAGGGACGAGGACCGGGGCGGCCGGCGCGAAAAAACACGCAGCTGAGGGACTGCCGAGAGCCCGAGGCGCTCTTCCGGGATTCCCCGACACGCCCCCACTAAGCGTCACTGCGTCAGCCCGACCCCGCGGACCTACACACACACCCCGGGACATACACTCTACCAAACCAAGAATAAAGCCTGAGTTTTTGCGCTACCTTCGCCTCCGTGTCTCTGTACGCCCATCCCGCTACATATATATATTTAGACCTGTCTCTCTATATATAGATCTGTCTCTATATATAGAGCTGTCTCTCTCTATATATAGACCTGTCTCTATATATATATAGATCTGTCCCTCTCTATATATAGACCTGTCTCTCTATATATATAGACCTGTCTC
>CM022753.1:182500-195000 GCA_012411365.1 Ameiurus melas
AAACTATTTAACTCACACCAGAGAGGAACATTTACATATAATTTGCATCTCCCGCTGTGATTGGTTCACGGTTGCAATCTGTGTTCCGTGACGAGTGACAGCTTCGTAGCGCGCTGACGTTAGCTATCGAACTCAACACCATCCTGTTTAAGGTTTAACTCTGGAATCAGGAGGCGGTGAGTTTGAATCCTGGTGATGTCACAACACGAGGAGTGGACTTTCAATCTGTCCTGTCAATCAGAGTTTCACTAGCCAATCACAGCATCTGTTAGCTCATTTGTACAGGACAACAGCAGTATGCTTTAGGTTCATGAGATGAGAATCCACTATAAATAAAAACCTCCTTCCAATGTTCTCACATACAATCAGGGAATGTTCTTTAGAACGGTATGGAAAATATTCCACTTCCAGGATTATCCATACCCTCATGCAGTGTGTGTGTGTGTGTGTGTGTGTGTGTGTGTGTGTTTTCCATCACATAACACCACCTGGGAAAGTAGGAGGAGTTTCTCTAGAGATTGTTGGATTATATTATTGAATAATAATGCTGTTAAAACCTTAACAAGTTGTCTCAGTAAAATGTGCGTCTCAATAACAAGTGAATTATAAAACACCAGACCCTGTGAGTGTTAGCAGCACGGCACAGCCGACACGCAGGGGTGCCAATACTTTCAGCTTAAAAGGATTTTTGAACGCAGTCTTTTCTAGACGGATTTGAAACACCACAGAAACTGTTGTTGTTGTTTTGGCTGAATATCCAATTGGGTTGTACACTAGGCATGTAGGGCACGCTGTAGTATTATAGCTTACTGTGCTTCTTTTAAAACCAGCTACACAGCACGGTAGCTAGTTAGTAAACAGGTTCTTAGCATGCTAGCTGGTTAGTAAACAGGTGCTTAGCATGCTAGCTGGTTAGTAAACAGGTGCTTAGCATGCTAGCTGGTTAGTAAACAGGTGCTTAGCATGCTAGCTGGTTAGTAAACAGGTGCTTAGCATGCTAGCTGGTTAGTAAACAGGTGCTTAGCATGCTAGCTGGTTAGTAAACAGGCGCTTAGCATGCTAGCTGGTTAGTAAACAGGTGCTTAGCATGCTAGCTGGTTAGTAAACGAGGCTTAGCATTTTTTATAAAAAAGAAATAAAAAATAAAAAAAAGATAGGTAAAAAAAAGTTGGTGTGTGGTTAATTAGATGGTTTGTAGAAGGGTGGGGGGAGGAGAGAAAAAAAAAAAACATTTTATTTATGGTGTTGTGGTAGTTTTAGAGATTTATAATTTGGGGGGGGAGGAAGAAGGGTAGATAAATTTTTTTTTTTGTTTTTTTTTTAAAAGAGGGAAAAAAAAAAGAGGCCCGCGTAACTTATTTGAATATTCATTCTTTTATTGTACATTTATTAAATGTCTGAAGTGAATTAGTTTAGGGATCTTGTTCGGGATCAGTGTGGAGTGATACAGAGCTTTACTGAAGGTAAAAATGTAAATTAGGGCCAGGTTGCATGCAAAAGATGCCAGGTCATATGCAAATGAGGCCCAATCATATGTAAATAAGGCTCTGAGGCACTCTGACACTTCTTTTTAGTGCTGTAACTCGCACACACATTTGTTTGAATGATGTTACACACTCTCCGTTTCCTGCATTGACGTCGTGCGGCCTTCACAGTCAGTTAGGGGTCAGAGACGTTCCCTTGGTTGGGGTCTACACTCAGGGCCGCTAAGAGTAAACGTTGTTTTTCATCAATGTAGTGTTTTATTATCACACTGTAACATAAACAACAATGAACATAACACTACTGTGATGGGTGTGGTTAGATGAGGGGTGGGGCTAGAATGATGGGTGTGGTTAGATGAGGGGTGTGGCTCGATAAGGGGTGGGGTTATGGTAATAAATGAGTTTACTGAGGATGTAGTTAGGATGAGGGGTGGAGTTTCTTTTTGCCTTCTTCTCCCTGTCTATCTGTTCCTGTCTGTCTGTCTTGAGTAGTCCTCTTTCTCTTTTTTCCTTTTTCTTTCTCTTGATCTGCCTTTCTCCTGTCTTACTCTCTCTGTCTTCTGCACAGTTTAGGTCTGATCCACATCGCCATGGAAACTGCTCCACAATGCCCAAACTGCTCATGGGAGAGACAGGAAAGAGAAAGATAGACAGAGGGAGGGTGTGTTAATGTGACCTGTGCAGTGCTGACAGTACCTTCTGTCTGTCTCTCTGTCTGTCCCTCTGTCTGTCTCTCTGTCCCGGATAACTCCTGCTGTACCTCTCCTCTCTCACCATATGCTCCCCCATTCATTGCCAACCATATGCTCACTCGCTCTCCCTTTCTCTCTCTCACTATTCTGTCTCTCACTCTCTATTCTGTTTCTCTCACTCACTCTTCTCTGTCACTCTCTCACTATTCTGTCTCTCTCACTCACTCTCTATTCTGTGTGTCTCTCTCTCTATTCTGTCTCTCTCTCTCACTCTCTATTCTGTGTGTCTCTCTCTCTATTCTGTCTCTCTCTCTCCTTTAAGTCTGCTACTTGATACGTGATATTTTCTCGCTCTTGTGTACACTCCTCTGAGACAGAGTTAGAGAAAAAGGAAATACTTTAAATTATGAAATCCAGCCTGCACACTGCTGCTCCTGCTCAGCTTTCAGCCAGTGTGTGTGTGTGTGTTTATGTGTGTACGTGGGTGTGTATGTGCGTGTGTATGTATATATATATATATGTGTGTGTGTGTTTATATGTAAATGTGAATGGTAAATGTGCACTTATATAGATGCACTTTAATCCAAAGCGCTTCACACTGTCACTCATTCACCCATTCACACACACACACACACACACACACACACACTCACACACACTCACACACCAATGGTAGCAGAGCTGCCATGCAAGGTGCTAGCTTGCCATCGGGAGCAACTTGGGGTTCAGTGTCTTACCCAAGGACACTTCGGCATGTTGAATCACCCGGGCCAGGAATCGAACCGCCAACCCTACGATTAGTGGAAAACCCACTCTACCACCTGAACCACAGCCGTGTGTGGCGCATATGTGTGTGTGTGTGTGTGAATGTGTATGTTGTGTGTGTGTGTGTGTGTGTGTGTGTGTATATGTGTGTGTGTGTGTGTGTGTGTATATGTGTGTGTGTGTGTGTGTGTGTGTGTGTGTGTATATATATGTGTGTGTGTGTGTGTGTGTATATGTGTGTGTGTGTGTGTGTGTGTGTGTGTATATATATATGTGTGTGTGTGTGTGTGTGTGTGTGTGTATATATATATGTGTGTGTGTGTGTGTGTGTATATGTGTGTGTGTGTGTGTGTGTATATATGTGTGTGTGTGTGTGCTTGTATATACGCGTGTGTGTGTATGTATATATATATATGTGTGTGTGTGTGCATATGTGTGTGTGTATATATATATGTGTGTGTGTGTGTATATATATATGTGTGTGTGCTTGTATATACGCGCGTGTGTGTGTATGTATATATATATGTGTGTGTGTGTGCATATGTGTGTGTGTATATATATATGTGTGTGTGTGTGTATATATATATATGTGTGTGTGTGCTTGTCTATATACATGTGTGTGTGTGTGTGTGTGTGTGTGTGTGTGTGTGTGTGAGGATGTACCCAGAGGAATTTACATTAAGTAGTGGAATGCAGTTCACTCTTGTGTGTGAAAACTTCATCAGGAGAATCAGCTGAACATCAGGAGAACCTCTCAGGAGCCTAGCATGATCATATTCTAAATGAATAGTGAAGGATGTGTATCACGCCCTGAGAAGTGTCTGCAGGTTCCAGATGTTGCTCATTCCCTGGTGTCAAGAACCAACAGAATTGTGTAGAATACACAAGTGGATGTGGTGTAGTAAACACACACACACACACCACACACACACACACACATAAGAGTAGAATTTGTTAAGCATGTTTGCTCTTGTTGGCTTTCATTCAAATGATTCATTATATTCTGTATTCAACTCAGAGACTGATGCATTGTGTAAGTAAACTGGACACACACACACACACACACACACACACACACACACACACACACACACACACACACACACACACACACACATATTCCTCTCTTTTCTACTTTCTCTATTCATCCTGCAATTCAATTTCAGCTTTCAAGCTGAAAGACAAATCAAAACCCTCTCCCTCTCAAACACACACACACACACACATACACACACACACACACACACACACACACACAATACAAACATAGCAACACACACACACACACAAAAAAAGGGGTTCAGTATGCTGACACTCCCTTTCTGCTATTTGATTGTGTTATGTGCTCCTGTGTGTGTGTGTGTGTGTGTGTGTGTGTGTGTGTGTGTGTGTGTGTAGGCCTAGGGCAGATGGCAGTGAATAGGGGCTGACACTCCTCTGTCTGTCTCTCTGTCTGTCTCTCTGACTTTCTCTCTCTATAAATGGTGAACTATTTAATTATCTGTCTAATGTCCAAGCTCAAAGTGTCCAAGTGTGTGTGTGTGTCTGTGTGTGTGTGTGTGTGTGTAATGTAAAACACATGGGTTGGTGTGCTGTGTTTAGTGATTAATGTCCTCCCCCCTCTCCACCTCTCTCTCTCTCTCTCTCTCTCTCTCTCTCTCTGCCCCCCCTTTAGCCCCCCCTCTCACTTTCTCTGGCCCTAACCCCCCAGCCGTCCCCCTAATGTTGTCACACTCCTGGGATTCTGAAATGTTTCACACATAAATACTGGAACATTAGCAGGTTAATCAGGGCTTTTTCATAGTTTTTCCGAACATTTTCAGCTCCACAACATGGAAACCACACACACACACACACACACACACACACACAACACATACACACTGAACATACTTAATAGTTTGTGTTGTGTTTGTATGTGTGTTGTGTGTGTGTGTGTGTGTGTGTGTGTGTGTGTGTGTATAAATTCAAACTAATTCGTCTAACAGACCCAACAGTCTGCAACATTTACTGTCAACTGGAAATGTAATATAGCACACACACACACACACACACACACACACACACACACACACACACACACACACACACACACACACACACACACAGAGTGTTTGTTGTGATTGTATTGATAAGGGAAATACATAGTGGTGCCTCCTACTGGATAAATGAGGAAAAAAGACTTGGGGACAAGAGAATGAATAAGGATAAAGATTTGGACACTGGTGAACTGGAATACTGGATACTAGGGAAGAACGGAAGAAAACGGGGAACAGAGAACCTGAGAAGCAGCAGCTACGCAACAAACATGCACTTGATAAGAAGTGCACTAGGTAAGAAGGAAGTGAGGAGTCTTTATAAACAGGAACAATACAAAATATAAAGAAGAGAGAGAGAGAAATCACTAATGAGTAATATCGATTTCCTGCTCTGAGAACTCACACACACACACACACACACACACACACACACACACACACACACACACACACATACAGCTCTTTGTCCCATTATGGTCAATACTTGAGTACAAAACATTCATTTATCACAAAGAACAGATACAGTGTGTGTGTGTGTGTGTGTGTGTGTGTCTTTCTATCTTCTACCACACACACACACACACACACACACACACACACACACACACACACACACACTGTGAAACCAGCCTCTATGGGAAGTGTACAGTTCCCTCCAAAACTATTGGAACGGTAAGGCCAACACAGGACAGGGGTGAAGGTCTCACAATCCAGCATTCAGAGAAGAGCAGAAATATCGAGAGCGTACCACAAGATGTAAACCACTCATCAGCAGTAAGAATCAGAAATCCAGACTGGAATTCACAAAGAAATACAGAGATGATCCACAAAAGGTCTGGAACTGAGATGAACCTCTACCAAAGTGTGGAGAAAGAATGGATCTGCTCATGATCCAGAACATACAAGCTCATCTGTGAAACATGGTGGAGGTAGTGTCATGGCTGCTTCTGGAACATTCTCACTCATCTTTATTGATGATGAACTCATGATGGTAGCTGCAGAATGAACTGAAAATGAAAATAAAAGCTGAAGAGGAGACTGAAGGGAGAAACCCCCCGAAACAAACAACACCTGGAAAAAGCTGGAGAAACTTCACTGAAGCACCCAGCAGCTTGGTGTGAGTGAGTCACAGGATTGATGCAGTTACTGTGAGTAAAAGGGAAATGCAACCGAATATTAAGTTATTATTAATATTAATATGAATGGTATTTACTTTCATTTATTTCAAGACTGATCTGTTCCTATACTTTTGCTCACCTAATAATTGTGTGTTGTGATACAAAACGTTGTGTGTTTTATGTTGTTTAACACGTCTAGGTGTAAAACCAGGAAATAAAATCTCAAATCCTAAACTCTCGTCTCATCTCCATCTTCTGATCTCAAACCCAGACGTCTCTGGTGTTCATCACACACACACACACACACACACACACAAACCAGCCTTGTTTCAGAGGGAACTGTATAGAAATGTGACAACATGTGGATACACAATGAATGTGTGTGTGTTCTCTCTCTATTATAAGGACAGAAAATGATGTCACACAGCAGACAGGAAGCTTTTTTTTTTGTCAAGCTCTAGTACAGATATTCAATGGCTTCTTTGTAAAAACAAAGTATTATAGTGCTACATGCCCTCAAGGCAAAATGGCACATTGAATAACATAAGTTGAATAAAAATATATCGCAATAACAATACTTGAAATTTTCTGTCCAGAAATTTGACACAAGTTGAAAAAAAAACACACAAAAAAAATTTCCAGTCCGCTATGTTCGTCTTCTCTTGTGGCTTGTCTGCACAATCCCACCACTAGGGGCCGCCCCAGAGCAGAGCAACATTTTACAATAGTATCAGCAATCCATTGCTCTTCCTGTGAGACCCGGATGTGAAGAATTGAACTTTAAGACCTGAATTTGTGAGTGTGAATGTGTGTGCATTGAATTTTGAATGCTGGAATTTTGTTTTCATTCAAAATATATAAACCCAATGAATCGCAGAGGAAACTAATTCAGGCATTGTTATTGCGATAACAATTATTGTTTTTATTCAGTTTATGTAATTCAACATGCCATTTTGTCTTGAGGACATTTGCCACTGTTATACTTCCATAGAGATAAGTTACGACACAGATTGAGAGAAACAGTTGTGTGTGTGTATGTGATGTGTGTGTGTGTGTGTGTGTGTGTATGTGATGTGCCTATGATCAGAAACACTTTATTTCTAATTGTACAGTCTGACTAGCCACCTGCTACACACACGCACACATACACACTAAATACTGCTCAGGTCTCCATGCCAACCGGACCAAAGAGGGCCTCTAACTTCTAAAGAGAGACAGACAGCGAGACAGACAGACAGCACGAGAGAGACCGGTTCATTAGCATTTGTATTCTTTTCTCTTTGCCACAGGAATTTCTGTGTATGGATCAAAGACTTAACCACTAACACACACACACACATACACAGGCTGAGCTTCAGTGTCCTCCTTCACTCTCCATTTCTATGGTTACTGTATCCAAGTGACACCAATATCTTCCTCCACACAGGAAATTAAAAACAAACATGACAACTTCTTTCTCACTATCTGTCTGTCTGTCTGTCTGTCTGTCTGTCTGTCTGTCTGTCTACACACTGCATTCTGCCATTTGAAACGAAGCCTTCAATCTGATGTTCTTGCTCTACGTTTCCAGGGTTTTGTAACAGAGCATGCTCATGGCTGCTCTGGTTATGTACTAAGAGAAGGGGTGGAGCTACAAACCCACACCCACCTGATGATGAAGGTCAGAACTTCCCGAGAGTTGGGCTGTAGATATATGACTTCCTCAGGAACAGTTCAGTGTCAGAGAGAAGATCCCCCTGCTCCAGCTCTACAGCACCACGAGTCCTGCTAGCACACTGAGGTTCTCGTACATTACAACGTTCTTATGTGTTCACAATAAAAGGAAATCCTTCTGAAGTTCTAGTGGTCTCACAGCGTTTCAAGAACGTTTTCACACTGTTATGGAGAGTGTGTAAGAGCAAAACAGAACCAAATGCCCGGTGTGGAACATTCTTCAATTCTTCACTGTTTTAATCACAGCTTCATTTTGAAACGTAGATAAGTCAACACGTTCTAACACTCACAGAGAGCGGGTTTCCAGCAGAAACAGATCTAGAACCTTCTCCATATGAACTGCTATAAAATTCGCCTTAAAGTGGATATAAAAACAACTGAGTTTCATAAAAAGCTTTTAATATGTATGTTATAGAAGTCGTGATGAATAGAGTAACCACACACACACACACACACACACACACACACAGACATACATATACACACACATGCACAAAGACTCACATAAACAAAATTTACAAAGCCATGTTTTCACCCTATTCAGTGTGTGTGTGTGTGTGTGTGTGTAGACACCTGGAACTCCCTCCCTCCTTGATCTGGGCCACTATAATACACACACACACACACACACACACACACACACACACACACTGCATAAAAGACTTGCTCTGTAGGGCTTGCCCACATAAAGGCTTTTTACAGTGTGTATTAACAGTTAAACCATTTGTGTGTGTGTGTGTGTGTGTGTGTGTGTGTGGATGTGTGTGAAACAGGAAGTTCCTGCTCAGTTCTGCATTCCTATAGCGATATTTTCACAGCTGCAGGAAGAGAAAAAGAAAACACACACACACAGTAAAGTTTGACTCACTTTTTTTATTCTCTTCTTTGTGAATATGGAGCAGTATATAGGATGCAGTCACAAGGCGTGGCCTGTTGTCATGGTAAAGAGGTCTTATGTTCACACACTCTGTGTAGTGCAATAGTGTGAGATCAGAGTGTGTATCAGTGTATCAGAGTGTGTATCAGAGTGTGTATCAGAGTGTGTATCAGTGTGTGTATCAGAGTGTGTATCAGTGCATCAGTGTGTGTATCATTGTATCAGTGTGTATCAGTGTGTATCTGTGTGTATCAGTGTGTGTATCAGTGTGTATCAGTGTATCAGAGTGTGTATCAGTGTGTATCAGTGTATCAGTGTGTATCTGAGTGTGTATCAGTGTATCAGTGTGTGTATCAGTGTGTATCAGTGTATCAGAGTGTGTACCAGTGTGTGTATCAGTGTGTGTATCAGTGTATCAGAGTGTGTATCAGTGTATCAGTGTGTGTATCAGAGTGTGTATCAGTGTGTGTATCAGTGTGTGTATGAGTGTGTATCAGTGTGTGTATCAGTGTGTATCAGTGTGTATCAGTGTGTATCAGAGTGTGTATCAGTGTATTAGAGTGTGTATCAGTGTATCAGTGTGTGTATCAGAGTGTGTATCAGTGTGTGTATCAGTGTGTGTATTAGTGTGTATCAGTGTGTGTATCAGTGTGTATCAGTGTGTATCTGTGTGTATCAGTGTGTATCAGAGTGTGTATCAGTGTATTAGAGTGTGTATCAGTGTGTATCAGTGTGTGTATCAGTGTGTATCAGAGTGTGTATCAGTGTATCTGAGTGTGTATCAGTGTATCTGTGTGTGTATCAGTGTGTATCAGTGTGTATCAGTGTATCAGTGTGTATCAGAGTGTGTATCAGTGTATCAGAGTGTGTATCAGTGTGTATCAGTGTATCAGTGTATCAGAGTGTGTATCAGTGTGTATCAGTGTGTATCTGAGTGTGTATCAGTGTATCAGTGTGTGTATCAGTGTATCAGAGTGTGTACCAGTGTGTGTATCAGTGTGTATCAGTGTGTGTATCAGTGTATCAGAGTGTGTATCAGTGTATCAGTGTGTGTATCAGAGTGTGTATCAGAGTGTGTATCTGAGTGTGTATAAGTGTGTGTCTCAGTGTGTATCAGTGTGTATCAGTGTGTATCAGTGTGTGTATCAGTGTATCTGAGTGTGTATAAGTGTGTGTCTCAGTGTGTATCAGTGTGTATCAGTGTGTATCAGTGTGTGTATCAGTGTATTAGAGTGTGTATCAGAGTGTGTATCAGTGTGTATCAGTGTGTGTATCAGTGTGTATCAGAGTGTGTATCAGTGTATCTGAGTGTGTATCAGTGTGTATCAGAGTGTGTATCAGAGTATCTGAGTGTGTATCAGTGTGTATCTGAGTGTGTATCAGTGTATCAGAGTGTGTATCAGTGTATCAGTGTATGTGTATCAGTGTGTGTATCAGTGTGTATCAGAGTGTGTATCAGTGTGTATCAGTGTGTGTATCAGTGTGTATCAGAGTGTGTATCAGTGTATTAGAGTGTGTATCAGAGTGTGTATCAGTGTGTATCAGTGTGTGTATCAGTGTGTATCAGAGTGTGTATCAGTGTGTATCAGTGTGTGTATCAGTGTGTATCAGAGTGTGTATCAGTGTATCAGAGTGTGTATCAGTGTATTAGAGTGTGTATCAGAGTGTGTATCAGTGTGTATCAGAGTGTATCAGAGTGTGTATCAGTGTGTATCAGAGTGTGTATCAGTGTATCAGAGTGTGTATCAGTGTATTAGAGTGTGTATCAGAGTGTGTATCAGTGTGTATCAGAGTGTATCTGAGTGTGTATCAGTGTATCAGTGTGTGTATCAGTGTATCAGAGTGTGTACCAGTGTGTGTATCAGTGTGTATCAGTGTGTGTATCAGTGTATCAGAGTGTGTATCAGTGTATCAGTGTGTGTATCAGAGTGTGTATCAGAGTGTGTATCTGAGTGTGTATAAGTGTGTGTCTCAGTGTGTATCAGTGTGTATCAGTGTGTATCAGTGTGTGTATCAGTGTATTAGAGTGTGTATCAGAGTGTGTATCAGTGTGTATCAGTGTGTGTATCAGTGTGTATCAGAGTGTGTATCAGTGTATCTGAGTGTGTATCAGTGTATCAGAGTGTGTATCAGTGTGTATCAGTGTGTGTATCAGTGTGTATCAGAGTGTGTATCAGTGTGTATCAGTGTGTGTATCAGTGTGTATCAGAGTGTGTATCAGTGTATTAGAGTGTGTATCAGAGTGTGTATCAGTGTGTATCAGTGTGTGTATCAGTGTGTATCAGAGTGTGTATCAGTGTGTATCAGTGTGTGTATCAGTGTGTAGCAGAGTGTGTATCAGTGTATCAGAGTGTGTATCAGTGTATTAGAGTGTGTATCAGAGTGTGTATCAGTGTGTATCAGAGTGTATCAGAGTGTGTATCAGTGTGTATCAGAGTGTGTATCAGTGTATCAGAGTGTGTATCAGTGTATTAGAGTGTGTATCAGAGTGTGTATCAGTGTGTATCAGAGTGTATCTGAGTGTGTATCAGTGTATCAGAGTGTGTATCACAGTGTGTATCAGAGTGTATCTGAGTGTGTATCAGTGTATCAGAGTGTGTATCACAGTGTGTATCAGAGTGTGTATCAGAGTGTGTATCAGTTTATCAGTGTGTGTATCACAGTGTGTATCAGTGTGTATCAGAGTGTATCAGAGTATCTGAGTGTGTATCAGAGTGTGTATCAGAGTATCTGAGTGTGTTGCAGTGTGTGTGTATCAGTGTGTGTATCAGAGTATCTGAGTGTGTAGCAGTGTGTGTATCAGTGTGTATCAGTGTGTGTATCAGTGTGTATCAGAGTGTATATCAGTGTATCAGTGTGTATCACAGTGTGTATCAGAGTGTGTATCAGAGTGTGTATCAGTGTGTATCAGAGTGTGTATCAGTGTATCAGAGTGTGTATCAGAGTGTGTATCAGTGTGTATCAGTGTGTGTATCAGTGTGTATCAGAGTGTGTATCAGTGTATCTGAGTGTGTATCACAGTGTGTATCAGAGTGTGTATCAGTTTATCAGTGTGTGTATCACAGTGTGTATCAGTGTGTATCAGAGTGTATCAGAGTATCAGAGTGTGTATCAGAGTGTGTATCAGTTTATCAGTGTGTGTATCACAGTGTGTATCAGTGTGTATCAGTGTGTATCAGTGTGTATCAGAGTATCAGAGTGTGTATCAGAGTGTGTATCAGAGTATCTGAGTGTGTTGCAGTGTGTGTGTATCAGAGTGTGTATCAGAGTGTGTATCAGAGTATCTGAGTGTGTAGCAGTGTGTGTATCAGTGTGTATCAGAGTGTATATCAGTGTATCAGTGTGTATCAGAGTGTGTATCAGAGTGTATATCAGTGTATCCGTGTGTATCACAGTGTGTATCACAGTGTGTATTACAGTGTGTATCAGTGTGTATCAGTGTGTATCACAGTGTGTATCAGAGTGTGTATCACAGCGTGTATCAGAGTATCTGAGTGTGTATCAGTGTGTGTATCAGAGTGTGTATCAGAGTATCTGAGTGTGTAGCAGTGTGTGTATCAGTGTGTCAGTGTATCAGTGAGAGTATTGTAGCTGGAATGTGAACACACTGCCATCTAGTGCCTGCAGCCTGACATTGACCCAGTGATGATGATAAAATGCTGTTGTCACTTAGAGTAAAACCCGCATTCAGATAATGACAGCAGGTATGAGCAATAAAAAGCATGATATATGTTTTAAATCTAAACAGAATGATAACTGCTCAGGTACAGGTGTGGAAGATAACCCAGTGCAGAACCGGGGACTGTGGGAGT
>CM022753.1:210000-217500 GCA_012411365.1 Ameiurus melas
GCAAGAGTGAGTCTACACAACTACACACACACACACACAAAACACACTGGCTGCAAGAGTGAGTCTACACAACTACACACAACTGTACATACAGTAACTATACAATCTTGTGTAAATGTGTATATAATAATATTCTTGTGTAATGAATCGTGGTTAGAGTGTGGCTGTTCCGAGGGGAACTGTGACGTCCACACTGGAGAGTGTCTACCTGAGATGTCTCAGGTCAGCGAGTGCAGCATTGGTGAGTCAACACACACACACACACACACACACACACACGCACACACACACACACACAGAGTATAATAACTGAACATGATCAGACATGAGATCTGATCAGTGTTACAGTAGTTCTTTATTATTAAAATACACAATTATTTATAAATAACTAATAACATTTTCTTTCTGTCTGTCCGTCCAATACTGATCTCACTCTATCTCTGTGTGTGTTTCTCTCCCTCATGTGTTCATCTTTGTATCTATCTGTGTGTGTGTGTGTGTATTTGTGTGTATGTGTGTATATTTGTGTGTGTGTGTGTATTTGTGTGTATATTTGTGTGTGTATGTGTGTATATATAATTGTGTGCATGTATTTGTGTGTGTGTGTGTGTGTGTATATTTGTGTGTGTGTGTGTGTGTGTGTGTGTGTATGTGTGTATGTGTGTATATTTGTGTGTGTGTATTTGTGTGTGTATGTGTGTATATTTGTGTGTGTGTATTTGTGTGTGTATGTGTGTATATATAATTGTGTGCGTGTATTTGTGTGTGTGTGTGTGTGTGTGTGTGTGTGTGTGTGTGTTATATAATTGTGTGCATGTATTTGTGTGTGTGTGTGTGTGTGTTTATATTTGTGTGTGTGTGTGTGTGTGTGTGTATGTGTTATATTGTGTGTGTATGTGTGTATATTTGTGTGTGTGTATTTTGTGTGTATATGTGTGTATATTTGTGTGTGTATTTGTGTGTATGTGTTGTATATATAATTGTGTCGTGTATTTGTGTGTGTGTGTGTGTGTGTATATGTTTGTGTGTGTGTGTATATATGTGTGTGTGTGTGTGTGTGTATGTGTGTATATTTGTGTGTGTATGTGTGTTTATATTTGTGTGTATATTTGTGTGTGTATGTTTATATTTTTGTATATGTGTATATATAATTGTGTGCGTGTATTTGTGTGTGTGTGTGTGTATATTTGTGTGTGTGTGTATATATGTTTATATTTTTGTGTGTGTATATTTGTGTGTGTGTGTGTGTGTGTATGTGTGATATTTGTGTGTGTGTGTGTGTGTTATATATAATTGTGCGTGTATGTGTGTGTGTGTATTTTGTGTGTGTGTGTGTGTGTATATATAATTGTGCGTGTGTATGTGTGTGTTATATTTGTGTGTGTGTGTGTGTGTTATGTGTATATTTGTGTGTGTGTGTGCGTATATAATTGTGCGTATGTGTGTGTGTGTGTGTGTGTGTGTATATTTGTGTGTGTATGTGTATCAGACTGTGATGAGTGTATCTGGCACCTGATTGGTGATGTACGTCAGTCCAATAAAACAGTGGATCAGTTGAGGAACAGCATCCTGAACATCTCTACTGGAGCTGCAGCATACGATCGCCTCAAATACTACAACTACACTGCACACACACTCAGGGTGAGTACACACACACACATACACACACACACACACACACACTGTAGTGTTTACAGTTAAATGAATTGTACACATGATGAATAATGTGTGTACGGTGTGTGTGTGTGTGTGTGTGTGTGTGTGTGTGTGTTAATAACTGTGTTGTACAGGTGCAGTTTGTAGGATGGAGGAATAAATCAGCGGTGATGAGGAAACACACGGGAGAGCTGGAGGAGGAAACACCAAACCTTGTGACTGACGCAGAGCTGCTCACACACCAGGTAACACACACACACACACACACACACAATTTCATTCAGTTTTAGTGAAAGTAGTGTTGTTTCATTGTGTGTGTGTGTGTGTTCAGGAGGAGGTTGTGATGTCAGTAGGGAAGCAAGTGGATAGTGACACACTCCACAGCTTCACATTATCCGAGATGCTAGCGGTTAATCTGACGTCCCTTAATGTGCTAATAGAAGGTACACCGCGCTCATTTACATATCTCCTAGCTCACGTATCATGTAGCTCATTTAAATAACAAACTCTTTGGTGTTATTTACATGTAACTTTTTTACAGACTTGTGTCATTTACATATAAAATATCTTTTACATGTAACCAGGACTCATTTACATACACAACAGCCTAATTTAAATAATCTATTTCATTTGCATATAAACCTCGCCTCATTAACCCAAACATTAGAGTAGATTAACACTTAGAAAGTAACGTCAACATAACCTGGTGATTACGCACTGTGTGTGTGTGTGTGTGTGTGTGTGTTGTAGACATGATCAGTGATTGGGAGGTGTACAGTGTGCAGCAGGAAATGGATCCTGAGGAGCAGAAGCAGAAGGAGAGTGAAGCTGAACAAATGCTGAGTCACATGAGAACGCTGAACCTGTCACCCAAACACACACTCTCTACACAGGAGAATGCACACACACACCAGCGTGAGTCTGTGTACCGTGTGTGAAATATGTACATATACACACAGTCCTGTTTGTATGATCATAAATGTGTGTGTGTGTGTGTGTGTGTGTGTAGTTCTCCAGCATGTGCGTCAGATGGAGAAGAGTGTGTTGCTGATGGAGGGACGACTTCCTGCAGTCAGAGAGTTGATGAAGCGCTTTAGCTCGAGTCTCACACATGGCCAGATTCACCTCAACAAAGCACATGACACACTGCAGCAAACACACAACACACACACACTCAACCTGCTCCACCTACAACGCAGAGAGGTAACACACACACACACACACACACACACACACACACACACACACATGCACTCAACCTAAACTCACTTAGCCTACATGACATCCAGCCTCATTTACACAACTCTCTCTGTGTGTGTGTGTGTGTGTGTGTGTGTGTGTGTGTGTGTGTGTGTGTGTGTGTGTGTGTGTGTGTGTGTGTGTGTGTCAGGCTCACAAGTTTCGTCTAATGGAGAATTATAACGCTGTCAATCAGACCGTCATGTCAGCCAATGGCATCTTAGTTGAGGCGACTGTGGGCGTGGCAGATTTGGGTATCATGGTTATGGTAAAAACTTATATTTATCAACTCTGTATGATGTAAATATTATATATGTAATGAGTGTAGTAACGTGTGTGTGTGTGTGTGTGTGTGTAGAATGTGACGGAGTACCATGCGGAGGTTGACGGCGCTGCAGTGTCGATACAGGAGAAAACCGATCAGCTCTCTAAAGCAGATCACAATTTAGTGCAAAGAGCTACTGAGCATGCTCATGAGCTGCAGAGACACGCCCACGAACTGCAGCAGTGAGTCCCCAACACGCAAATACACGAAACACTGAAATACTGAAACACTGAAATACTAAATCACTAAATACTGAAATACTGAAATACTACATCACTAAATACTGAAACACTGAAATACTACATCACTAAATACTGAAACACTGAAATACTACATCACTAAATACTGAAACACTGAAATACTACATCACTAAATACTGAAACACTGAAATACTACATCACTAAATACTGAAACACTGAAATACTACATCACTAAATACTGAAATACTGAAATACTGAAACACTGAAATACTACATCACTAAATACGGAAACACTGAAATACTACATCACTAAATACTGAAATACTGAAATACTGAAACACTGAAATACTACATCACTAAATACGGAAACACTGAAATACTACATCACTAAATACTGAAACACTGAAATACTACATCACTAAATACTGAAACACTGAAATACTACATCACTAAATACTGAAACACTGAAATACTACATCACTAAATACTGAAATACTGAAATACTGAAACACTGAAATACTACATCACTAAATACGGAAACACTGAAATACTACATCACTAAATACTGAAACACTGAAATACTACATCACTAAATACTGAAACACTGAAATACTACATCACTAAATACTGAAACACTAAATACTACATCACTAAATACTGACCTGAAATATACATCACTAAATACTGAATACTACATCTAAACTGAACTGAAAAATCACTAAATACTGAATACTGAAATACTAAATCACTAAATACTGAAATACTGAATACTAACACTAATCTACATCACTAAATAGAATATAACTCTACTCCTAAAGGAAAGAATATGAAACACGGAAATACACATCACTAAACGAAACACTGAATACACATCACTTCTGAAACACTATACATCACTAAATACTGATACTGAAATATGAAACATGAAATATACATCATAATACGGAAACACTGAAATATACATCTAATACTGAAACACTGAAATACTACATCACTAAATACTGAAACACTGAAATACTACATCACTAAATACTGAAACACTGAAATACTACATCACTAAATACTGAAACACTGAAATACTACATCACTAAATACTGAAATACTGAAATACTAAATCACTAAATACTGAAATACTGAAATACTACATCACTAAATACTGAAACACTGAAATACTACATCACTAAATACTGAAATACTGAAATACTAAAATACACTAAACACTGAAATGCCAGTAATCTCGTGTGTGTGTGTGTGTGTGTGTGTGTGTGTGTCAGTAATCTGAAGGGCAGTGATACACATGGATTTGTTCAGAAAGCCCTGGAAGCGTCGAACGTCTATGACAACATCGTTAAATACATCGATGAGGCTGATGTGATCAGCGTGAGCGCGCTGAACATGTCCATCAGGACTGAGGATGTGAGTCTCACTGTACACACCTGTCTCACATCACTTATACACACACACCTGTCTCACATCACTTATACACACACACACACACCTGTCTCACATCACTTATACACACACACACCTGTCTCACATCACTTATACACACACACACACACACACACTTTTCACATCACTTATATACACACACACACACACCTGTCTCACATCACTTATACACACACACACACCTGTCTCACATCACTTATACACACACACACACCTGTCTCACATCACTTATACACACACACACACACACACTTTTCATCACTTATATACACACACACACACACCTGTCTCACATCACTTATACACACACACACACCTGTCTCACATCTTATACACACACACACCTGTCTCACATCACTTATATACACACACACACACACACTTCTCACATCACTTATACACACACACGCCTGTCTCACATCACTTATACACATACACACACACTTGTCTCACATCACTTATACACACACACACACACCTGTCTCACATCACTTATACACACACACACCTGTCTCACATCACAAGACATAGTGAGAATTAACTGTTGTGTGTTACTAGTCCTACATCCTAACCAGCACTAGGTAGTGTGTTTAAACTGATGTCCCCTTGTTTTCAGGCCCTCGACGGTTTACAGTCCCAGCTGAACTTCCTCAAAACACAGAGCGGTCACATGTTTAAAGAGGCCGTCACACGCAACTCCGACTACAAGGGTAACGTAGCGCAGACACATGCTAACATTCAGGCTGTGTTTCAAAAACCATTGAGAGATAGACGTGTGCTCATTACTGCTTCTTCTCACCAGATACACAAATAACGTGTCATGAGCTGTTTAGGATGTTATAGTGTTGGAGTGTGTAAGTTGTAGTGAGGACACTAACGAGTGATGAGTTCTGTCGTTGGGGACGGAGCCGTAAAATACAGTGTCTTGTTGTAGAGGTGGAGGTGAACGTCGCTGACACAAAAAAATACATCGAGGAGACCAGAGAAATGCTGCAGACGTCACGGGACACACTGGAGGAGCTCGTCACCAGCATGAACACACTCCAGAGAGGTGTGACCCCCACACACACACACACACACACACTTATACAGATAGGAACTTTTAGACAAAGTTCATAGTGTGTGTGTGTGTGTGTAGTCCGGAAGCTGCAGTCCACTCAGGAGGCAGCAGAGCGCGCTCTCAATCACTCCGCTGAAGTTCTGGGGGTCATTACACCAATTAAGGAACAAGTGGATGAATGGAGCAAAAACATGAAGGACAATCAGTACTCCACCTCCGCCTACGAACAGGCCGTGGACTCCGCCCTTAATACAGGTACACACACACACACACACACACACACACACACACACACACACACACACATACAGAAAGACAAACAAACACATTAAACTATACACACACCTAAAATAAAAACTAAAGCTAAACATGGACCATGTCTAGTCTCTGAATGAAGGACATTGCAGAATAAACAAACTTGCAGAGTATAACTGCAGAGTATGACACAACTCTGTGTGTGTGTGTGTGTGTGTGTGTGTGTGTGTGTGTGTGTGTGTGTGTGTGTGTGTGTGTTTTAGTGGAAGGTCTGTCGAAAATCGTACCTCAGTTGTTGACAAAGCTACGTGATGTGGAAGAAAAGAAACCAGTCAACGTGTCCACCAACATCATGAGGGTCAGAGAACTCATCGCTCAGGCTCGCAGCGTCGCTAACAAGGTACACAACAGCCAATCAGAGCTTGGACTCACATACAACAGCCAGTCAGAGCTCACATTCATACACAGCAGCCAATCAGAGCTCAGACTCACAATTGCATGTATTTTCTGTTACATTGTGTGTTGTTGTGTAACACTGTGTTGTGTTGTTGTGTGTAACATTGTGTGTTGTGTTGTGTAGGTCCAGGTATCAATGAAGTTTAATGGTCAGTCCTCAGTGGAGCTCCACCCACCTGCCAATGTAGACGCATTGAAGGCCGTGACCTCCATTAGCCTGTATGTGCGTGTGGACCCTGACTCAGACCCCATCGAGGACCGCTTCCTGCTTTACCTCGGAGACAAGAATGTGAGTAAGCCACACCCACTATACTAGCCACTTTGCTTCCTCTGGAACTCAATTAATGGATCTTGTACAGTAGCACTACTTGTATTGTTCTCTGCTTGATGTATCGCTTTGCTTGTATTTTTCTCATTTATACCTAATACCTCACACCCCGCCCACTAACCCACACCACGCCTAATACCTCACACCCCGCCCACTAACCCACACCATGCCTAATACCTCACACCCCGCCCACTAACCCACACCACGCCTAATACCTCACACCCCGCCCACTACCCCACACCACACCTAATCCCTCACACCCCGCCCACTAACCCACACCACGCCTAATACCTCACACCCCGCCCACTAACCCACACCATGCCTAATACCTCACACCCCGCCCACTAACCCACACCACGCCTAATACCTCACACCCCGCCCACTAACCCACACCATGCCTAATACCTCACACCCCGCCCACTAACCCACACCACGCCTAATACCTCACACCCCGCCCACTACCCCACACCACACCTAATCCCTCACACCCCGCCCACTAACCCACACCACGCCTAATACCTCACCCCCC